>OX377619.1:137163727-137475501 GCA_947397865.1 Polietes domitor
ATGACAATCGGACAACAATTGCGACCTGTAGAGTGCGAACAAGCTTAGATGGACAGCAGACGGACGGACGGACGGACGGACGGACAGACAGACATCGTTAAATCGACTCAGCTGGTGATTCTAAGCCGATCGGTATACTTAAAGGTGGGTCTAGCTCGATTATTTCTTGGTGTTACAAACATTTGGCGCGAAACTAACCACTTCGTGGTCTAGGGTATAAACACTATATTTTGATCGTTTTTTAACTTTTGTGGAATATAACTAAAAAAGTTTTGATAAGTTTTGGAAGACGTTACTTTTAGGTGATTTAGTACACATTACTCTGCCGTATTCAATTAAAGTTGGCTGGCGATACTTGCAGTTATTACAATAAAAGTGTGGCACCTCCAACACAAATTTGTTTTTTTTTCACATTTTAAAAAGCAACATATTTGGAGTACTATGACCATCAGAGTCTTGACATTTTGTGAGGTATTAATCTGGACAGGTATGCAAAAAATTGGCGAAATTGGAAAAGGGGGCGTGGTACCTCCCATACGAAATTAAAATCAATTACCAAATATATTTTCTATGACACTGAGAGTTCTGAAATTTTATGTGAATCCATCCATTATTAATCGTGGTAGTTGGGAGGAAATGGGCGGTATTGTTGAAGGGGGCGTGGCACATCCCATAAGAAATGAAAACCAATTATAGAGTATTTTCTCCTACATGATACCAAGTTTCTGAAAATATGTGTGAGTTCATTAAGTTTTCACTTACGTAGACAAGATACAAATGGGCGTGATTTGAAAGATGGGCGTGGCACCTTCTCTATAAATTTGAACCCTTTATATGGCAACAAGAATCTTGAAATTTTGTGTGAGTTCATTGAGTATTAATGTGCAAATTTGTGGAAAAAGTGGGCGGTAAATAAAGTAAATATATATCCATATTAATATTATAAAACCTGTTGTCTCTTTTTGGAACTTCACACAGATAGTATCTATAGACTATATATTAAAAAACTAGCATTGGGGGCGGGAGGGGCGTGGCAAAACTGTTTTGAGAATAATTCAAATTAGTACATATACATATATTACTGAGCACGAAAAAACAATATAAATCCGAATTTTGATTTTTCGGTACGTGTTTTTTTTTGTCTGTCGAAGCGGGCGGGGTTCAGTTAGTTAACTATAACTATATTACTAAATATGTTATGTTAGATCAAAAAAATAAAAGAAAAATGATTAGTTTGGTAACAAAAAAGTAAATGTAAAATAACTATATAATAGCTATAATATTTTAGAAAAGAAAGAAAATCCGTATTTAACTTATGATTTTAAAGCACCCAATAAGTATAGGATGGTTTCATTTTAAAGCCTTTGATGTCATCTTTACAACAAAATTTTACTTTTGTAATTATGTTACTTATTTCAGAAGTTATGATTTTTGCAACGAAAAAAGTCGAAAAGACGATCGAAGAGGACCCTTTTCCCGTATTAGGTGCATCAAAATGAGTTGTGGCTTAACTTTTTTTAATCTCAATAAAAGAATAGCTTGTAATAGCTAATATACGAAGCTATTTTTTCTCTCAGGACGTAATACTATGGTGAACTGTGGTAATAGTTAATTTGGTCCAAAAATCTCTCTGACCAAGAATCGAATTATATACAAATGTGGACTGTAACAATTGTTGTTTCATGCAATTTTTGAGTTTAAAGTGGATTTGCTCCAGACCTGCCTCGAAACATTGTTGATTAAAATGTGTGCTTGAACTTTTTATGTCTCACTATGTGGCGTATTCACAGAGCAAATTGTTGATTTGGTTTGCCTTAGACTAAGTAGACTGATCAAAACAAACGAGGCAAATCTGGCACAGCGACATAGCACCAGAAACAATTTTTGATTTGTTATGGGAGTTGAAAAAGGTTCCGTGGACGCTGAATTAGTTCTCTTTGTAGTAGATATTAGGAGAATATACCTCAATGGTTCTACGTCTTCTTGGGGAATTGCAGTGGTTGTACCCAACATGCAGAGAAACCTTCTGCGAATAAATAATTTGAAACAATTCACTATTTCGGAAGATATCTTACGTGAGGGTCTTGTTAAAATTTAGGCTTAATTAATTTACATGCCGAAAAAATTGCAGGGGAAATTGTCTTAGTATATAAACTATACAAAATTTAATCACTTTTTAAAGAGTCGAACTGGTTTCGATTATTTTTGAGGATTATATTTAGGAGAGCTCGTTTTGCAGCCGATCATAATGAAATGCCACAAGGAACATGTGATAGTACATTGTCACATCTCGTAGTGTGTAATTGACTGTGCGACAGACCAAATGTTGATGTCAATTGGCTAAGATCCCAATTTCGTTAAAAAAAACGGGATCCTTACACATGATTCCCATAAACTCATAAAAAATAAACCATTGTCATTTTACTTCAAGTGCTGAACGAAGCTATTTCTTGTCCTACTTCTTCCATTTCCATATTTTATTCTGAAATAATCGTTTTAGTGTACCATATATTCAGCAAATTACAATGTTTTTGTATTTCAAAAATCTGGTTAACTGACATGGCCGGTTTGTCGAAATTAGTATTTTTTCAAAATCCGGTGGACGGCGGCTAACACCGGTTTTCGATTGCGGTTTTGACAATTCTAGTTGTGATCCAAATGGAATAAAAAGTTGTACCGACTAAATGGTGGCAGCTGGAATCATGCAATTCATTGCAGCGTACGCTCCTCTTCCCATTGTCCAGGCCAGACTCAGTAGAGGTATTGCTTTTTGTAGGCTTTCAATTAGGTTTATTTAAATTGATTTTTGATTTGATTTTCGAAATATTTACTGTTATAAATTTCTACTTTACTTAACAAATCTATATAGAAATAATTTTCTATCTAATTGCAGTGTCATGCAGACAATCATCAATGGTAAGTAGTGCACGCATCCATCATATTAACTATGTAAATATTTATTGCTAATTATGAAATACTATTGATTAGTCTGATTGTTCATTATTTTTCTTTTGATTGCGATGTGTTAAAATCATTTGTCGTCCTATAAAAATGTCGAGCCTATTAAATGTGTTGCGATATTTTGTTTTATTATTTGAGCTAAAAATGATGGTGGCGTTAATGCATCAATGTGTTTGGAGTGTGTTAAATATTTCCAATTCGAATGTTAAATATTTCCAGTAGGCAACAGTGGGCTGGAAAAATGATTGGCAAGAAAAATTTAGCCGTTTTCTGTGAACCGAATTCCGAACAATTTTTCCCACATGAAAGCGTAAAATATTATCAGGAATGTGTAATTTAAGCTGGGCGATATATGGACGTTTATTGTTAATTTCTAAAGAATTGCAATTTATATTCTCATTTAATTTAAAATATGGATTAACCTGGATGACATAGATCATTTACTATATATTTTTTTCGAAGCTACAAACCCTTGCCACTTGTTGTTTGATTTTTACGATTTTCGAAAATTTGGAAAAATATTATTATATTTTGTAATCGATGGCAAATAGCTATTATACCTTAAAAATAGCTTAAGATTAATATATCGGCTCAATGTTTACAATATTTACGCTCCAATGCTATAAAACCTTGTATCCCTAATATTTCAAAATACTACATTAACAGAGAACAACGATGCTTCATTTTTGACTTACGACTGGACGATTAGAAAAAACCCATTCGTGTACGTTCAGAAATGAAAAGAATGGTTGAAATGTATGTTATTTAAAATCGAGAAAATTTTTTCTTTTTTAATAACACCGTAAGACAAATTTCAATTTTTTTAACACATGAGCAAGACCTTATACACGTGAAACTAGAGGCTCTCTGGAGTAAAACTGCGTTTACAGTTTTTCATTCTCTGGTCATTTGTCCTTTTTAGAGGACTTTAAAGTTTTAAAGGACATTTAAATAGAAAAAAATATTTTATATATTTCTACTCATCCTACGATGCTGAGATAAAAAGCAAATGAAAGAGGAGACTCCCCTCGATTTGGCAAAAATATTTGTGTTGTTATATCAGGACAAAAGGACCTTATTCAAGTCCTTTCAAAATTTTGTCCTTTAATATCCTTGAGAATTTCCAACCATTTCATCCAGAAAAAATATATGTTAAGGACATTAATATACGCTAACACGTTGCTGAATTTCATTGTACTCACTTTGTTAGTTTAGTGTACAAATAATTTCAAAATGTACTATAAAAAAATATATATACGTAACTCCCTAATATTAACCAATATTTTTTCATTTGCTTTTTATCTCAGCATCGTAGGATGATTAGAAATATATAAAATATTTTTTTCTATTTAAATGCCCTTTAAAACTTTAAAGTCCTCTAAAAAGGACAAATGACCAGAGAATGAAAAACTGTAAACGCAGTTTTACTCCAGAGAGCCTCTAGTTTCACGTGTATAAGGTGTTGCTCATGTGTTAAAATTAGTGTTGTACAGTGTAATCAATTAACAACGGTTAGCACGATTATTCCGACGGAAATAATGTAAATAAAATATTGGCATACACATACACAAAAATTCATCACATATACATTTAAACGAACACTATCCTTCCTCCTGATCCTAGCATAACGTTAGAACGGGGGCAACTGGAACAAATATCGCATCTTAGCACAATTATTTCCACAAACTATTTGAAATAATTATTTTGTAAACAAATATTTTTTCTGGCAGTTATTAGAGTTGCCTTCCTTTACATATAAAATTTTGTTTTTCAATGAATAACTGCCTGACCCACGATGTCGAACGTTAACGTTCGCATGCCTCTCATGCGACAAACAGCTGATTTGGGACCCACTAACAAGCACCAGAACGACAAAGCGAACGAAAATCTATGCGAAAGAAAACGTAAGCATTTCAGTGTAAAATCGGGGCCCACTAAGTTTTTCTTCTGTCATCTAAGCGAATGAAAATGTCAAAATCACTCACTTGTGTTTTGTCTGTCGCTAGCATAAATAAATAAAATACAAAACAAATTTGTTTTATATTTTTATTGCTCTCCTCTCCATTTCATACTTCTTCCTCGGCGTTCGAGATAATCTCGCCACGAACTTCTCAGGCACCAATTGAGTTGTCGAGGCACATATTGTGCAGAACGCATTTATACTTTCAGTTGTTCCGTGCACCCGACTGTTTTTGTTGTAGGGTCTTTCAATAGTGTTCCTTTAATTACTAAAGGGGATCTTCAGGAATGACTTTAATTTGTGGCTCCTACCTCCTGAAACCCAATCCTATATGTATATGTATATGCATATGCATATACATGTGAAATTAGTATATTCTGGTCATCTCAAAAACATTAGAGATGACCAGTAGCTGCTACGGGGGTCTAGAAATTAGCATTCCTCCAAAAAATGTGCGCGTTGGAAACATTTATATTTTTCGACAACACACAAAAACAACCCCAAATATTGATTGTTTACATTATTTTTTTGAATTTTGAATTTTTTGAATTATTTCAGCTGAGAAAAAGTTGTGTCAACTTTTTTATTATGTGTTAGAATTTTTTTCTCTGCATATTTGCAATTATTTGTGGATTTTTTGATCTGGCAATATTTTCATTCACTCACAACACGTAAGTCTATGCGAACGAAAAGTCAGAAGATAGTGGGTCGCTTTTTGATGCGAAAGTGAGTGACTGGCTTTCGTTTGCATAGATTTTCTTTCGACATCGTGGGTCTGGCAGTTAAATTATCAAAGAATGACAAAAAATCTTGATGGCAATATTGTTGATTGACAAATAAAAGAAAGCTTTTATAATTTCAAATCATAACACAAAAGCTTTTAAACGTGATATAAAAACCCAATTTATGAGTCGTTCGTCAGGTATCATTCGTTCGTGTAGAATTTCAATCGTCATCCGGAAACACACCCTAACAATATTTGTAATTTTTTTTTAGTTTTTTTCGTTTGCATTTTTTTGGTCTGTAATCAATATTTGATTTGAACTGGTATGTTGTCCTGGCTCAAGACCATTTTGCTTCTATATTTAATAGAATGCCAATTTATTTACAAATGGCATGGTGACATTTATTACTTGGCTGCAGACTACCACGATCATGATTTCGACCATGTCAAAAGTCTTTTCAAGTGGCTTCTCAGCGACTTTTCAACATCAAACCCGGCCTCTATAAGGAGATGATTCTCACAAAAGAACGAGAATCACAACTCACTAGCCGAATTTGCATTTAAAAAATCGCACCAAGTAATAAAGCACACATGCCATCTTACAAGCATCTCATTGAGTTGCATATGTAAGTATGTGTATATGCAGGTATAGTTACCCAGCAATACTTCTGCGTGCCAACGCTCATTTGTTTTAGTTTTTTCGTTTGCATTTTTTGGTCTGTAATCAATATTTGATTTGAACTGGGATGTTGTCCTGGCTCAAGACCATTTTGCTTCTATATTTAATAGAATGCAAATTTATTTACAAGAATCATCTCCTTATAGAGGCCGGGTTTGATGTTGAAAAGTAGCTGCGAAGCCACTTGAAAAGACTTTTGACATGGTCGAAATCATGATCGTGGTAGTCTGCAGCCAAGTAATAAATGTCACCATGCCATTTGTAAATAAATTTGCATTCTATTAAATATAGAAGCAAAATGGTCTACAGCTATTTTGCTATTTGCATCTACAGCTAAATTTAGCAGCGATATCGGCAAAATCAAAAATTCAATCAATAAAGTAAAGATTTGGGCTCATGAAATTTGGGAGTTTTTGACGCTGAAAAAAATCAATACGGGAGCGAAATTTTTATGGGATACATATAGCTCCCATAAAAAATTTTCACCATAGGTGTTCCTAGTTTAAATAGAAGATGTTTTGCAAGATTTGAAGAAGATCTGTTAAAATATGTGGTTTCTAGAGCAGAAAAAGTCAAATCAGGTCAAAATTTGAATGGGGGATATATATAAGTATGACCGATCTGACCTATTATCACCAAAGGTGTTCCTAGTTTAAATATAAGATGTTTTGCCAATTTTGAAGAAATACAATATGTGGTTTCTAAAGTGGCAAAAATCAAATCGGGAGCGACATTTGTATGGGGGCTATATCTAAATCTGAACCGATCTAGCCCGCTTCATCCACAGGTGTTTCTAGTTAGATTATAAGATGTTGTGCCAAATTTAGAGAAAGTCGGGTACTAAAGGGTGATTTTTTAAGAGCTTGATAACTTTTTTTTAAAAAAAAAACGCATAAAATTTGCAAAATCTCATCGGTTCTTTATTTGAAACGTTAGATTGGTCCATGACATTTACTTTTTGAAGATAATTTCATTTAAATGTTGACCGCGGCTGCGTCTTAGGTGGTCCATCCGCTTAGTCCAATTTTGGCATTTCCACGTTTTTGAGTAACAGAGACCCAATTGGTGCGAACGGCGACGAATCGAAAATTGGTGGTCATCATTAACACTGGCCGATACAGCTGCGATATTTTCTTCAGTTCGCACTCTACGTAAGCGTGTTGGTGGTTTAATGTCCAACAATGTAAATTTGGTGCGAAATTTAGTCACAATAGCCCGAATAGCCGCTTCAGTGGGTCGATTAAACTGACCATAAAATGGAAGCGCGCAATGAACTTTCTTAACAGAGCACGCATTTTGATAATAAAATTCAATAATTTGCAAGCGTTGTTCGTTTGTAAGACGATTCATGATGAAATGTCAAAGCATACTGAGAATCTTTCTCTTTGACACCATGTCTGAAATCCCACGTGATCTGTCAAATACTAATGCATGAAAATCCTAACCTCAAAAAAATCACTCTTTATATATTGTTTCTAGAACGAAAAAAATCAAATCGGGAGCGACATTTGTATGGGGTCTATATCTAAATCTGAACCGATTTGCCTCAAATTAAAGTGCGTTCGTCCTTGATGCACACAACTTACTTGTGCCAAATTTTGTGAAGATAGGACTATAATTGCGACCTGTAATTTGATTACAACAATAGATGGACAGACAGACGGACATTGCTAAATCAACTCAGAAAGTGATTCTAAGCCGATCTGTATAATAAACGATGGGTCTAACTCGTTCCGTTTTGGGTGTTACAAACAAATGCACAAAGACATAATACTCTCGTGGAGTGTATAAAAATTTCAGATTAAATATTTCACCAATCATTTCCAATTTTGTTTGTTCCACTGTGCCTCATAAACTATTTGGTTTGGCAAGTAGGTGTGGTAGTTTGAATTATAATTGCAATGTGATAGTTTTTTTCTTCTCTTCCAACACCGACTCTCTATTACGCTGTGAATAAGTGGTGCAGCTTATTTGTCGTTACATACTTACGTACGTGTGCAAAAACAAAATATTGGCAAAAATTAATTAAATATTTTCCAAATGAGTGAATAGACAGATGGCCATTTGAATGAAACTGTTACACGAAAAAAAAGAAATAAAAACCAGTAAACGCTCAACGTTAAACGACAGTTAGCCGCCGAAACTACAAATACCAAAACGAGTCGACGACGACAGTTTGGGAGTGACCGACCGACCACTCTGTACAAGTCTGCAACGGATTCCGGATTCCGTTGACGATTTGGGGGTAAGGGATAGCACACATTTAATAACACACAGTCGGCCAGTGTTACCCCTTCCCCACACTCTCACTCTCTCTTGCTGTACGGGGTACAGCGGGCGTACAGATTATACGTTTAGTTACCGACTGTGACATTTGAATGTAGAAAGCTGCATTTGAATTATGTCAAAATCAATTAAAATCATATCAGGTTTTGTGGTAATTAAAAACAAAATGAGAAAATTGTTATAATAAATCAATAGAAATGTTTCAAAGTATCAATTATAAATATGACATTCTGTACGGCTCAATTCATCTGAGTTGGGATGTGGGTCTACCCGCTTGCCGTTTCAGTTTGCGACCTTAGAAGCTGGGGAATTCACGAATACCATAAGTGTGTAGGTACATATATAATTTATCATTATTAGCCATGGAATTGCTGTGACAATGCAAATTTATTTATTAACAGCTCTGGAATATATTGGCGGATAATCAAATTTTCAACGAAAGAAAACTTATATGTTGCTTGGAATCTATTCTAAAAAATATAATAAAAATTAAAAAAAAATGTGCAAGTATATTCGCGCTCAAAACAAATGTGAATTTGTGTCTTCTAGAAGAGTAAAAGATCGAATCAAGAATTCTTTTTGAATACGTGACATGGAATGTTTATTTTGAATTTGAAATTAACGCATTGTGATCGTATCGAGAAAATTGTTGTATATCAGTTATAAAAAAATATGGAGCAATGAGTTTTACTTTTCTGATTCAGATTCACATTTATTTATTCCTATGAAATTGAACATTGTTTACGGCTTCGTTTATGATTAGGTTGGCAGTCAGAAAGTAAGCAATCGATTCACCTAGACCAGAAGAAGTACATTGTGTTTTCACGGACCTCATCGCACCTCATCGGAACCAATCGCTGCATTCTGTTGTCATATAGAAGTCTGTTCATATCCAGTCCGTTTTTTGGAAACTTGATTGCACTCCCATGAGAAATACATCAACCCCAATAAAATATGTGGAGTCATAGATGGTCGTCTGGTCGACTCACAGTGGAGGATTTAAAAAACAAGTAAGAAGGCGTTAAGTTCGGCCGGGCCGAATCTTATATACCCTCCACCACGGAGTGCATTCCACAGTATTACCGGCAGATTAAAGGATGTCGACTTTACATAGAAGCACAGTACCATATTACGAAAATTGTGATATTTTTATGCACATTACTATATTTGTTTACTATTTCAAACTATAATAGGGCTGTTTTTCTTTAAGCCGGGATAACAATCTGCGATAACAAAAACGTTAATAAAAATTTAATTTTTTGCTCAAAATAAAAAATTCTTTTTTAAAATTGTCGCCAAAAGCAATCAATATCAATGTGTGTGTGAAAACAAATTTTTCAAAAAATATTTTGTGTTGACTTTATTGGACTTAGCCTCGATACCCATCATTTTGACTCCAGGCTAAGTCCAAAATTTTTAACACAAAATTATTTTTTCAAAATTTGTTTTCACACACACATTGATATTGCCTTTGGCGACAATTTTAAAAAAGATTTTTTTATTTTCAGTGAAAATTTAACATTTTATTTAGATTTTTGTTATCGCAGCTTAGTTATCCAGTCTTAAAGAAAAACAGCCTTAATGTATACTTATGCGCACTGTTTAAAATCGACTACTATATATAAATAAAATACTGAAATTGTGAAAGTGAACATGCCTAAATATTAGGCGATTGTCAGTCGCCATTAGAAAGAAGCATTTTCAGATACAGACAATGTGATAAGAAAAGTAAAAATTTTAAAGATATCCCCATTCGCCCCATTCTCCGCCCAAATGTACAAATTTCGAAAAAAAAAACCCTTTTTCGAGTCTTCATAGTCAGAATGTATACACCGAATTTCATGATTTCAACTTCAGCGGTTTGGTAGGTTCCATTTTTATCTCTCTTTTTAATTATATCCCTTAAAAGTACGAATTTCGAAAAATCCCTCTATTTTACGTGTCTATGCAATTAGAGGGATGTACACTAGGGCGTACCTCAAAAAAAAAGTTCGCCGTACACCTTCGAATATGAAGTATTATTGAAAGGTAGTTTCAACAAATTTTTTTTTATTTTTTTATGCCGAACGTAGGGGTCGCGCTTTTACATTTTTCTATATAACTTCTGCATTTATAAAGGATTTTAAAGTGTGATACATCGATGTTTTTGTCTCGACGAGGCCGATTTTTTTGTTTTTGAAGTCATTGAGCTCAAGCACCTCCTTCTGGTACTTACCCATCATATCTCAGTTGCTACTACCCTAATGTACCACTCTAATATCAGAAAATTAAAGCTCGCATAAAATCATGAATCATGCTTGAGCTCAATGACTTCAAAGACAAAAAAAATCGGCCTCGTCGAGACAAAAACATCGATGTATCACACTTTAAAATCCGTTTATAAATGCAGAAGTTATATAGAAAAATGTAAAAGCGCGACCCCTACGTTCGGCATAAAAAAATAAAAAAAAAAAATTTGAAACTACCTTTCAATAATACTTCATATTCGAAGGTGTACGGCGAACTTTTTTTTTTTACTTATAACCTGGTACACACCGAATTTCATGATTCTAGCTGTTGTCGTATCATTGGTACCATATTTTATCCCTTTTTGTCCCATTTCGCCCGCTAAAGCTTTTATTTTCTTTGTGGTGCTTCCAAGCTACAAGAGGAATGTCCGCAACAAATTTTAACTGTATGAAAATATGAAATTTAATTAATAAGCCAAGGCTATCAATATTTGTATGCTATATATATATAATGGATATAATACTTCAATTCATAAAGTAAATATAAGGAAGCAATCATAAATACCCTAAATATTGGGGGATAGAGAGAGTATTTTCAGCTACAGTCGTTTGGTTGGTTGTATTTCCATCCTATTTTAATTTCAAAAATATACATTTTGAAAATACCTTATCTCTCACGTACGCAGTTCATGATTCTACCACTTTTTGTGGTAAAAGCAACAAAATAAAGTACGAATTTGGAAAAAAATATTTTACGTGGCTATGCAGTCTTAGTAATGTATACACCGAATTCCATGATTCTATCTGCGGCCATTTTGTTGGTACCATTTTTATCCCCTTTTTCCAATTTTGCCCCCTCAAGAGTACGACTATCTAAAATCTCTTTATTTTACGTATCTACACAATTAGAAGGATGTACATACTGAATTTCATCATTCTGGCTGTATTCGTTTAGTTGGTACTATTTTTATCCCCTTAGCCATTGTATCCCTTGAAAGTACGAATTTGGAAAAAACGTTTTATTTTTCGTGTCTACGCAGTCAGAGGAATGTATACTCCGAATTTCATGATTCTAGCTGCTGTCATTTGGTAGGTACTATTTTTATCCCCTTTTTCCATTTGAACCCCAAAAAGTACGAATTTTGGAAAGTTCTTTTATTTTACGTGTCTACGCAATCAGAGGAATGCATATATCGAATTTCATTATTCTTGGTGCAGCCGTTAGGTTGGTACTATTTTTATCCCTCTATCCCCATTTAACCCCTTAAAAGTACGAATTTAGAAAAAATACTTTTATATTAGAGGAATGTCCACACCGAATTTCGTGTTTCTATCTGTTGTCGTTTGAAAGGTACCATTTTTATCCCTTTTTGTCCCATTTCGCCCCCTACAAATAAAAATCACTCTATGGTGCCCTTTTATGCTATAAAGGGAATGCGCATTGCAAATGTCAAGTAAATACAAGCTAATATGTACAAAAACCATGCTGAAATACTCTAAATATTAGGTGTATTTTCAGTCCTTGTGAGGGAAAATTTTTTCCCTCTGGGCCGATTTCGTCCACTTGCAATCCCAACCGATCTACAACCATAAGACACATTTAGGAAAAATTTGAACCTCCTAGCTCATTTCGTTCGGCCGCTATCGTGCTTTCAACAGACAGACGGACATGGCTATATCGTCTTAGAATTTTACCACGACCCAGAATATATATACTTTATGGGGTCTCCGATGAATATTTCAAGGTGTTACAAACGGAATGACAAAGTGAATATACCCCCATGCTGAAGTTGAAATCATGAATCGGTGTATACATTCTGACTATGAAGACTCGAAATTTGTACATTTGGTCGGGCAATGGGGCGAATCTGGGGATATGGGGATATCTTTAAAATTTATACTTTCTTTATCACTTTGTCTGTATCTGAAAATGCTTCTTTCTAATGGCGACTGACAATCGCCTAATATTTAGGCATGTTCACTTTCATAATTACAGCATTTTATTTATATATAGTAGTCGATTTTAAACAGTGCGCATAAGTATACATTATAGTTTGAAATAGTAATCAAATATAGTAATGTACATAAACATATCACAATTTTCGTAATATGGTTCTGTACTTCTATGTCGACATTCTTTAATCTGCTGGTAATACTGTGGAATGCACTCCGTGGTGGAGGGTATATAAGATTCGGCCCGGCCGAACTTAACGCATTCTTACTTGTTTTTCTGTACTTTTTATACCCTCCACCTCCAGGATGGGGCTATACTAACTTTGTCATTCCGTTTGTAACACCTTGAAATATCGACCTGAGACCCTATAAAGTATATATATTCTTGATCGTCATAAAATTCTAAGATGATCTAGCCATGTCCGTCTGTTGAAAGCACGCTAGCATCTTAACGAAAGGAGCTAGAACGTTCAAATCTTCCATAAATGCGTCTTATAGTCGTAGATCGGTTAGGATTGAAATGGAGCGAAATCGGCCCAAAGGGAAAATTTTTTCCCTCACAAGGACTAAAAATACCCATAATAATCCCTAATATTTTAGCGTATTAAAGCATGCTATTTGAATATGTCTGTTTATATTTGCTTAATATTTGGTATGCGCATTCCCCTACAGCAAAAACGTGCACCATAAAGTGATTCTTATTTGTAGAGGGTAAAATGGGGCAAAAAAGCGATAACAATGGTACATATTAAACGACAACAGCTAGAAACACGAAATTCGGTGTGTACATTCCTCTAATTGAGTAGATACATAATATAAAAGTATTTATTCCAAATTCGTACTTTTAAGGGGTAAAATGGGAATAGAGGGATAAAAATGGTACCAACCAAACGGCTGTACCTAAAATAATGAAATTCGGTGTATACATTCGGTTAAAATGAAAAAAGGGGATACAAATAGTACCAATTAAATGACCGCAGCTAGAGTCATGCAATTCGGAGTATACATTCCTTTTACTGCGTAGACACGAAAAATAAACGGATTTTCAAGAGATACAATGGTGTAGGGGGATGAAAAAAGTACCAACTAAACGACTACAGCTAGAATGATGAAATTCTAATTGCGTAGAAATGTCAAGGGGGTAAAAATGGTACCAACCAAATGGGCGCAGCTGGAATCATGGAATTCGGTGTATACATTCCTCTTACTGCATAGACAAGCAAAATAAAAAGTTTTTTTTACAAATTCGTAGTTTTTCTTTTACGGCAAATTTTTGCACTTTGCACATGTACGTCTGATCAATTCACCCTTTACCTTCAGAATGACTCTCATTTGTAAACAAGTAGTCAGCAACTCTATTTACGTTTGCTTTAATTTAACCCCACATTTTAAAAATGTCTATTAAAGTCCCAATGGCAAAAACTAAAGCTACCGGCCAGTAGTATACCTAGAGCAGCAGCTATACCGGCTACTACCACTTTTAAGGCCACTCTGGTACCATTGTGCTGGGCGAATGGCACTACTACGCCATCTTAAAGTTTAACCATAAATCGTCTTTGTCAGTTCATTTAAAGAGATGTCAGACAACTCTGACATTTCAACAGACAATTGATTGATATTTTAAAAGTTTAGCAGGCGGACCAGAGAGTATCATCGCCATCGTCATTGCCGCCGCCATCATACTCTGATCCTTTTCTTAAGGTCGTGCAGTCGGGAAGGAGGGGGCGAGCTTCGTAGTATATGTCCAAAATTAAATGAATGGCAATATATATGTAAGTGGCTCTGTGCACTTTGTGCTTGTTGTTATCCTTGTTGCCCGGTACACCGAACTGTGCGGACTTCATCAATGTAAAACGAGTTGCATACAAAACATGAGGAATGCAACATTATGAGCTGAGTGAGAGCTCTTCACCAAAAAGCAAATAACTACAGACACATACATACAAACATTTGTAAGGATTCGTGGGTTTCAGAAATGCTTGATTCTGGCTAAATTGGCCAAAATCAATTGAAATTCAATGTGTGATGCTTGAGAGGTTGACCTTAGAATGTTAGTGTTTCCCCAAATGTGGCAACTTTTGTATCACATCAATTTATATAAATTGTGGCTCGAACATATTTCTTCATACCTGCAAAACTTGTTATTTTAATCCTTTTCCAACCACCCATTTCAAGAGAAGTCCAATCACACACAAAGTACTCAACACAGTCATCCAACGTCCACCATTCCGCAGAGGGTCATAAATTATTTGGACATCAAAGAAATGCAATTAACTTTGTGTGATATCAATTAATCAATCAGGGTGTTGTGCGCATGCGCACATTTCTTGGCCATTAATTGTGAAAGACAATTTAATGCAGATACCAGCCACAAACAACACAAGAAAACTAACAGCAAAAATAACAACAACCTTAATAATACCGGCAGCAACATTATACGCCGATTCCTCCAATCACAACATTAAAACAGGAATTTGTTGGCTTCAACACGATACGCCAGTGAATGCATTGAATGAATGAACGCCTTAATATTTGTTTGCGGCAGCGTCGTCGGGATCACCGTCATCGTCTCAGTTTTAACCAGGAGGCATCCGTTCATTGTTGGCGTCTGTTGTTGCATCTTTTTCCGGGCGATAGCCGCCTGCCTTCATAACATGGCACGTCAAAGTAATTGAACAAAGAGTGAAATCTTTTACAAATTACAACAATCGCCTCGTATTGATCTCTTGACATAGATTTAAAACATCTGTGTTTTGTGTGTTTCTTATTGGCCAAATTAAAACCATATTTTTCTCTGATTACATTTTCGGGTTTGTCCGTCGCAGAAAACTTGTTCATTTTATCACAAGCAATCGTAGCCAAAATCAATTGGAAATTAAGCAATAACCCCCAGTTAATAAAACTACAAAACGAAGTTTGTTGGCAAAAAAAAAAAATTAAAAATTTTTAAACTGACAGCACAGATTTAAAATCAATTTAATAAAACATCATAAACAGAAGATGGACTTACATACAATTCACACAAAATTGTACAGAAATGAACTAAAAAGTAAAAGGAACAAACAATTTTTTGATAACAACATGTCGAAGAATGTTTGAAAATTTGAAAGAAATCCAAACCGACACTGTCGAGGCCTACGCAAAAATGTTTGCAAAATTGAACGAAGTCCGAACCGACTGTGTCGAGATCTACGTACATATTAACACTACAAAATGTAAAATATGAGTTAGGTTGGGTCGAACCATACTCACTCAACACTTCGTACAGTGGTAACTTACGGTCTCTAAAAATACCTTAAAATATGTGAATTTTACACAACGTCAAGGTCGTTCGATTTTATTAAAATTTTATAATATAAAGGGTGATTTTTTAAAAGCTATAGGAAAAAAAACATAAAATTCAGAAAAATGCATGAAATCTTTATTTGAATCGATATAATTTAATGTTTGAAGATTATTTCATGCAAAAGTTTACCTTGACTGCGCCTCAAATGGTCCATCCCCTTTGTCCAATTTTGGCATTTCCACGTTTTTGAGTAACAGAGGCCCAATTGCTGCGAACGGCGACGAATCGATAATTGACTGGCCGATACAGCTGCGATATTTTCTTCAGTTTGCACTCTACGTAAGCGTGTTGGTGGTTTAATGTCCAACAATGTAAATTTGGTAAAAAATAGTAAAAATAGTAGGTCCTGTTCTAAAATTTTAACCCTATAGAGTACACTGCTATGGCATGGGGGCCTCAGAAAGATAACACATAGAAGGCATGTGTGTTCAGAAGTAAATTTCTAAACATTACTTTTAATATAACCTAAATAAAAATTGGTCAACAATAAAATTCAAAAAAAGTATCTTATATAGTTCTAAAAATTTAATTTTTAATTGAAATTTATACAGTAGATGCTGAGCTTGGGATAAATATAGATCGTCAAAAAGTATTAATGTATTAGTTGTGCAAAAAAGTGGGCGGTATTGGAAGAGTGGAAACCTATTATCAACTATATTCACGTCTATGTCACCGAGAGTCGTGAAAATTTGTGTGAGTACATTCATTATAAATTCACGTGGGTCTGCAAAACGAATGTTATTATAAAATTATAAATTCCAATTTAAAATCTATCATGAAATATATTCATTCCTGTGACACCGAGAGTCCTGAAATTTTGTGAGTACATAAATGTGCGTAGTTATGCAAAAAATTGCCAGCCCTTGTTGTTAGTCAAATTTATATATAGTTTATTATAATTTAAATTGTGAGAAATAAAATAAAATTTCCTTTGAGCGTTACAAATAAATGACATATGATGTCATTGACATGAAAGCAAGGCTCTGGATTTTGGAGTCCGCGAATTGTTTCTGTATAAACAGGTTTCGAATGAGATCTCAGAAATTCCAAAAATATCTGTTTCAACATTTCTTTTGACATTTCGTGAAATAGAGGTGATTGGATTTCGATAAATCGGATACCTGACATACTATATATGTGTTATAGTCCCCTTCCTCGATCTGGAAAATATAAGATATCGAAAAGGCCGGAGACTTCACCTTTTGGAATTTTGATTTTACGAAAACTTTGATTACACAGTGCAACACGAAAAAAAATAACCATATACGGACACCGCTACATGATAAAAGACCAAAAAAAAAGACCCGTGTTTTTTTTCCCCCCAAAGTCATGCACTTTTTTTTATGTGCCCCCAGAGATTTGAGGCCTCGGTGTAATTTTTGGAAAAAAGTGATCATATTCTCAGGCTCATATCTTGCAAACCGTTCGGAATTTTGATTTACTCTCTGAGGCAAAGTTCTAGCCTATGGACCTGAACAGGGCAAAAAAGGTTAAAAAAATCGATTTTTTTTAAGTTTTTTGCGATTTTGACCTTGAAGATGAAGTTTTTTTGATTTTATATGTTCAATGTTGAAGTAAAGAAAAAACAAATGAAATTAAAAAATTTTTGGAAAATTTTTCACTTTTGCGGCTACCTAAACGGTGTTAAGAATAATTCCTAGGAAGTTCATATGTTCTAGAAAGTTGTTTATTGAGATCTTAGGTACATTTTTGTAGTTGATTGTTTCCCTGAATTTTCAGCGGTTTGCTACCTATGGACCTGAACAGGGGAAAAAAGGTTAAAAAAATCGATTTTTTTTAAGTTTTTTGCGATTTTGACCTTGAAGATGAAGTTTTTTTGATTTTATATGTTTATATATTTTTGTTCTTTATGACAAGAGCTAGAACTTTGCCTCAGAGAGTAAATCAAAATTCCGAACGGTTTGCAAGATATGAGCCTGAGAATATGATCACTTTTTTCCAAAAATTACACCGAGGCCTCAAATCTCTGGGGGCCCATAAAAAAAGTGCATGACTTTGGGGAAAAAAAAACACGGGTCTTTTTTTTTGGTCTTTTATCATGTAGCGGTGTCCGTATATGGTTATTTTGAAATGACTTCAAAAATGTTGCACAGTGTTATCCAAGGATTCTGTAATGAGATTTGCAATCCGCGGACCACAATTGTTCAAAAAGTTATGTAACGGAGATCCGACAACAAAGTCACTGTAGTATGAATACTCAAAACAAAGCAATCTACAATAATGAAGCAGGAAATAAACTAAGCAAAAACTGTACAACTGAACTGTAAACTACATTTGGTCGAAGTTTACACACTGCACTTATATCTAAAAAATCTAATCTCTACTAAAAATACATTCATTTTGAAGTTCCATATCTCGATGATTTCAATTGAATTGATTCGATGGCATCATTTCTAGTAAATATCGCTGTAAATTTCCACACATCCGAGTCTGCTGGGACGATTATATGAGTTCTTCTAATTCAGCTACGTCATTGGTTAAATTCATCTTCATCTAACCAGAAAATAGAAAACGAACATTACAACTTTTGTGTAGAAGTTGCGATAATCGTTGCGCTTATAACTAAAAAATGCTAAAATTTTGTTGGTTGAAAACAACGAGCAGTTGTGATAATTTGTAGTTGCGATAGTCGAACTCGCACTGTATTATTAAAATATTATATAAATATAATTTTTTCTCACATTTTTTTATACTTTCAAAAACACTGTGAAATATAATAGCAAATATCTACAAAAATTCCTTCCAAATTATTAAAACCCAAGATCTCAGGTTCGAGATCATTTGTTTTTGTTTTCTTAAACAGAAAACAAAATATTTTAAAAATAAGTGCGAGACATTTATTTGGTTCGGCTGCTAGCAGGGCAGACGATCGTTTCAAGGGACGCTTATCAATGCCCAGTGCAATGCAACAACTACTCCGGTTATTATTGGTCTGTATATTTGCCTCGCTAACTCAATTGAATGAGAACTGCTTCGGACTTAAATATACACCCAAAAATCCCAGTCAGTAGTTGCCGAAAACAAACAAATGGCCACACTTCTTCTCGTGTGTAATCGCAATTCGCGAAAAATGAACACTTCTTTTTAAAATAAGGGGTCCGCCATCTAACGTTTTTTTGCCATTTGAATGAAATTATTTTCCATTATTAACCGGAAGGATTGTACTTTCAAATAAAAAAAGAAATTTGAGAAAATATTCAGTAGTTTTTTATAGCATTTTCAAAAAAGTTATTTAGCGGACCCTATACTTTGTTTTCTGTTTAAGAAAACACAAACAAATGATCTCGAACCTGAGTAAGAGTTACAACAAAAACTATGAAAAAAATGAAATAATAAAAAACAAAACAGATTATTATTTTGTCAAGAAAAATATTTTTGAGTATTAAATTCATTTGTATAAAACGATAAGACAATACCTTTCAAACGCATCTTCGCGCGTCAAAATATCTTAACTGTGTCCGAAGATATGGTATTTAGCCCTCTTCACAGAAAGCATCCTCTTCTACACAGCATTTTGTACTAATATGATTTTGTAAATTGGGCAAAAATAATCGGGAGAACATTTTTAGTTTTTGATCCATTTTGCCGAGAAACACGCATATATTCTATTGCATATACGCTAACAAATTTGACGTGCTTCCGCAAGAATAAATTTGAAAATATTAATTTACAGTCTCTGAGTAGGAAAAATGGATTTCAAATAACTTGAACATGATATTAATCTACAGATATTTATCCCGCTTACGGCCTTATATCGAACTGAGTAGCTTCGTTTTCAAGATGGAATTCTTTTGGTTTAGGTTAATCACTACAAAAAACTCCAGTCACCAACTGATTGATGAACTAAATATGTTGCTTACAAATTTATTGAGGTTGGCAGCACTTTATTTTACTTGGGATTAAAATTCTACATGTTAAAGGAAAAAAGAACATAGAAATGCCATCAAGAGTGATATGTCCATCTAGACTATATATAACTATATATGTATGTATGTACATATACATATGAGTATATTTTATATTTTTCGTAAGAGAAAAAAATCACTGACGCATGCAATTTCTTCAATTGTATCTGAAGTCATGTGCACAGCAAGCGAACACAAATACATCCCTTTGAATGTGCGTGTATAAGGACGAAATCTTTCCAACATCATGGTCATCGAACAAACAAACAAAATAAACCATCATCATCGTCAGCAGCACATCGTCTATCTCCTTCGGTGTCCGGCAACAATGAAGTCAATTTTTAAATTAAATCTACACTTCTTTCGGAAAATGTCTCACAATATATTCCATATTTTTCGGAAGAATTCACAAATATGGAATTGTGTTATACACATACAATTCAATTCACTTCAGACTTCACATGCTTGGCCATTCAAACGGGCTGAGATCCTACAGTATTTTTAAGCAAATAAAACAAATTCTGTCAGAAGATGTTCCTCAAAAATGAATGAACACGAATAGTTTGTTTTAAGGAAAAATTGCTGAGGATGTAGAAATAAAACTAAAGCCGAGACATAAATACAATCCCAAATGGGATGAGAGTGAGTTTTGAAAAAAATGAAAGCCAAATTTTTTTCCAAACATTGATGGTCATTTAGACGTGACACCATCAAAAATAATAAATTGCGATGTAGAGGGATGTGTATACTGACCAAGGTTGTTTATTGCTAGAGCATGTATAATTGTTGGACACGTTTTAAATTAATGCAACTTTTTTATTTATACCGTCCAGGTGTATATAGAAATAATACCCTGCGGGAGGTTATACAAATGTTATTTCCAAAAATTCTTCACAAAATCCCACATTTTGGCGCATATTTTCCTCACTTTGCCAGTTTTGGTATATTTTATTGACCGCCCAACTTTATAAGCCATGCTCCGAACACTTGATACTTTATCAGAATATTTCAATAAACATAAAATCTGGTCGCTATCATAAAACTACTGACAAATTATCATAAACCATAAAATGATCGAAATAACTACTCTGCCATCAACAAAATAAGCTCTCTTTTCCTTTGTCAAGCACATGAATGCGCGCCACTCAAAGGTGCAACAAAAAATTTCAAGAATTCCCATAAAAACCTAACTAATCACCGGACAAAAGAGTTCAACCATCCATCCATCCATTCCATGAATGTAACGAGTGGCTTTGGCCAGATACATAATCCGCACCGCGGCCTTCCCTTCACAGGCCAATCAATAACTATAAAATATTCAGTCATAAAATATCACTTAAAATATTCAAAAAGCCATAAACTTGGACGGTAAGAAATCAAAATGCAAACGACAGAAACAAACGAAAAAAAGAAAAAACTGGAAATGCTGAAGTTGAAGAAAATCAATTTTATTCTGTTCTTGCGCCGTGGCCTGTTAAGTGTGCCAGTTCATATGGCGATCAATAAAAATGAATTAAGAATTTGACTGGGGGATAAACTTTGGTTTCTCTGTTTATTTTGCGGATGATCATAAAATTTTACGAGGCTGATTGAATGAATGGCTATGTAAGTATGCATGTGCATGCGGTCTAATAAATGCCTGGGTGTGCAGAGTGAATTATGATCTTATTTAAATAGGATAATTGGCCTTGGATTATTGAGGAAAAACTCTGTGATTTAGAATCTGAAAATAACCAATGATAAGAAATGCCTTTTCTCTGTGAAATATTTTGTTTTGTCTTCGCAAGGTCTGAGTCATCAGGATCATCTTATTATTATTAGTATGTCCTATGGTTCCTATGGGGTACAAAGGGCCACTACATAGTTATTCCATTCAATTCTGTTTGATGATATGTGTTTTATTTCTCTCCAGCTTAGACCCGTTTATGATACTTCACATTCAAGTTGGAGGCTCCTACGTGTCCTTCCCTGGAGAGTCCAGTCGATGGCGGTCCGAGCTATGTCACCAGTTGGTCTCCGTAACGTATGTCCAATCCAGCGCCACTTCCGATTGAGCATTTCAATCTGGATGGGTTTTTGATTGGTGCTACTCCAGAGCTAAGTTATAAAGAGTGATTTTTTTGAGGTTAGGATTTTCATGCATTAGTATTTGACAGATCACGTGGGATTTCAGACATGGTGTCAAAGAGAAAGATGCTCAGTATGCTTTCATCATGAATCGTCTTACAAACGAACAACGCTTGCAAATTATTGAATTTTATTATCAAAATGCGTGCTCTGTTAAGAAAGTTCATTGCGCGCTTCCATTTTATGGCCAGTTTAATCGACCCACTGAAGCGGCTATTCGGGCTATTGTGACTAAATTTCGCACCAAATTTACATTGTTGGACATTAAACCACCAACACGCTTACGTAGAGTGCGAACTGAAGAAAATATCGCAGCTGTATCGGCCAGTGTTAATGATGACCACCAATTTTCGATTCGTCGCCGTTCGCACCAATTGGGTCTCTGTTACTCAAAAACGTGGAAATGCCAAAATTGGACTACGCGGATGGACCACCTAAGACGCAGCCGCGGTCAACATTTAAATGAAATTATCTTCAAAAAGTAAATGTCATGGACCAATCTAACGTTTCAAATAAAGAACCGATGAGATTTTGCAAATTTTATGCGTTTTTTTTTTTAAAAAAGTTATCAAGCTCTTAAAAAATCACCCTTTATATATGGTTTCGGGCCAATATATTCGTAGAATCCTACGTATGTAGCGCTTGACGACCACCTGTACCGCATGTATATCTCTTGGCAGTGCATTCCATGACTTGCTGGCATACAGAAGCACAGATTTTACACAGTAGTCGATTTCAATATTGGGTTGAGCACACCGAATGCCTGATTTGCCTTTCAGATTAGGTGAGCAACATCATTGCTGGAGCCAAAAGATATATTTGCAATAATCGTAAAACCTTTCGTATTGGAAACAGTTCAATCAACTATTCTATACTATGTTTTCAGCACCCATGGATTAAAAATTGGATTGTTCTAATCATGGTTTGCAAAATCTTTCGTCCCTGTGTCAAGCCATTTGTGAGCTAAACACTCCCTACATCATTTCGTGGAATAGGGTATTATAAGTTAGTTTGACGACAAATGTTTGTAACACCAAAAGAACAAATTGAGCTAGAACCACCTTTAAGTATACAAATCGGCATAGAATCACCAGATCCTATTTATTTTTTCAAAAATGCTGGAATATGGGCGATATTGTCTTATCCTTTCTGTTTAAAATACAAGTGAAAACTCATGCATAGTCGAAATCAGTTGCTTTTTGAAAATGTAGTCATACAATACAATACGTATACAATATTTTTATAAGAAGACTGCATACACAAAACTTTCAAAATAATCGCAGCTATCGAGGTCAAAAATCGTAACGCTTGACATGGAATGACTCATATGTTTAAAATGATTATAAGAACATTTTCATATACACTATATATGCTTTTTGCTACGCAGCTTGTAATTTTACCATTGGTTTATAAATGTGGAAGCTGGCCATATGTGCACGAACCTCCCAGTACCTCCCACACATATAATCCAGCCCTATGTAAAATGAAAGTGTCTTATAAATTCCATACAGATGCTCTCTGAGATTGAGGGTATATATACGTCGGTTTAACCGTGTGAAACATACATAGTTGCTTGTGGTCGTTTTTGGAACGAACAGTGTCCAAGTCTCCTGGATTAGGGCTACAGCCGATTGGAAGTTGATGACAAATTTTGTAATTTTTGTTTTGTTTGGCTGCAGCGAATTCACAACGATGCAGGTTTATTTACACCACTTGTAGTTTCGTTGGAACATTGGCTTGTGATATTTGTACCCTTCACTAGGGTATTATGTCTTTGTGCATTTCTTTGTTACATCCAAGAGAAAACGAGATAGAACCATTGTTAAGTATACCGATCGATTTAGAATCTCTTTTTGAATCGATATAGCCGTGTCCGTCTGTCTGTCCATCCATCCATTCTTGTAATCAAAGTACAAGTTGCAATTGTTGTCCGATCCCAATAAAAATTGTCACAAGTAAGTTTTTTTTGCCCAAGAACGAACGCTATTTAATTTGAAACAAATCGGTTCAGATTTAGATATAGCCCCCACACAAATGTCACTCCCGATTTGACTTGTTCCACTCTAGAAACCACACTTTTTACCCGATTTGCTTTTTTGGCACAGTACCTTATAATTGGATTAGAATCATCTGTGGTGAAATTGGGCCACATCGGTTCAGATTTTGATATAGCTCCCGTACAAACGTCGATTTGTATGGGATTTGACTTTTTCTGCTCTAGAAACCACACTGTCCAACAAACTTCTTTCAACCAGCTTCCTTCAAGCCGAATGGTGTCTCTTCTTCCTTCCTTTTGTGACCGGTGTTAGAGTGTCCTTGGGTCACCTGTAATTTTTTCTACCAAGTATTTTAGAGATCATATACATGTCCTTCGAATTTTGACCCTTTGTCACACCAGTTGCCTTGTGTTCAGATTCCACCGTCGCACAGTGGTTCAGAATTAAAATCCATCGGCCAAAATTCAATAGCTTTTGTTCTAAACACAAACATTTTTGAGCTCTGTATAAAATTGAAATTAGACAAGGAGAAGATATTTTTAAATATTTATTACAAACAAACTTTTTTTGGCACAAACACAGTTTTTTTCCAAATTTCAAAATCTGAAAAAGGTGGAAATCTGTAATACGAAAAAAGTAAAAATGTTCCTGTACATTAAGAAGAAAAACGTAAAGTAATGTTAAAAAACATGAACATACAAATAAAAATACCCTGCAAAGTGTCCTATATCATGGACTGATGACGCCCTCTTTCACAATGTATGTTTCTAGCTGAAATATAACTTTTTCTGATTCAAATCTTCTAAATTATGTGTTTTCTATGACAGAAAAAGTAAAATCAGCGAAATTTCTATGGAAGCTATACATAAATCTGAACCGAGTTAAAATATAAGCTGTTGTGTCAAATTGGATAAAAATTGGATAATTTATGTAGTTTTTAGAACAGAAATCAAGTGGGGAGTAATATTTGTATGGAAGCTATATATAAATCTGAAATGATTTGGCTCATTTTCCCCACATATGTTTCTAATTCAAATATACGGTGTCGTGCCAATCGGTTGAATTATGTGGTTTCTAGAGCAGTAAAAGTGAAATGGGGAGCGAAATTTGTATGGTGGCTATATCTAAATCTGAACCGATATGCTTCAAATTAAATAGCATCCGTCCTTGACCCGCAAAATGTCAAAGACAGACAGACATTGCTAAATCAATCTGTATAATAAACGATGGGTCTATCTCGTTTCCTTTTTGGTGTTACAAACAAGTGCAGAACGACATAATACCCTAATGAAGGGTATAAATACGAAAAGTAATCAACTTCGGACTAATTTCTAAAATATATCCGATAGTCCGATTTTCAATGCTAGTATTTCAAAATAGTTGTAAGGACCAACTCACCAGACCCTACCTCTTCAAGGCCTATGCTACCTTTCATTCCGGCTTTGCTCAGGGCTTGGGAGGTGTTCTTGCCCGAAGAGATAGGCCACGGTCAAATTACAGAATATTCAAGATTTTAGGTAGCTTTTAGTATTAATAGAAGCAACAAGAGACTATACTATTATAAAGGATAGATTTATCCGTCGAGAGGAAGAATCGGAGATGTTATATATTTTCATCAACGGTCGGCTTTCCCACTGCACCATGCCGACATATAATTATTCTCGTCAGCCCAATAAACATTTTATACCATCAAGTTCTCAATTTCGGGGAATTATTTTACCAAAGAAAATTAAATTAACATCATTTAGTTACAGTAAATTTTATCCATTTTCTATTTCTTTAAATTGTATATGTATGTATTTACAGGTTTGGTGTGAATAATGAAAGTGATCGCTACAAAAAATCAAGTTATACGAGGTGATATAAGCTAGCCATCCAAAATGGTCATGTTAAAATTGCTATTTTATAGAAGTTAGACGATACAACAACAAAAAATCTAATGTTGCTTTATAGAAAAGAGTTCAATGAAAACATTATTTTATATAAAACTAAAGTATACGTATTAAATACTAAATTAAGTTTATCTAACACTCACAATTTTCTTGAATCTCGCCGACAAGCGCTTGTTGGTAGGTGATTCTGCATAGGAGTAATTTTAAATATCTATATTTTAGTTATACAAAAATATGGTTATGTGTATTTAAATTTATTGATGACGATGACTTCATATCAGCGTTTGTATTAGCAGGCTTCCATTTTGAATTCTCAGGTCATTCATGTTCAAATTTATGTTGTCTTAATCAACAAATTGATTAAATGTGGTATCGCTGTAGCCATTTGCAGTGAGATCACGATAATGTTCTTTTAATTCCTTTGGACTTTATAAATATCATGCAATGTGTTGAATATATTGATACATTTGCAGATCATCCTCTTGGTGGCATTTCAGTTCTTTGTTTTCCAGTGTTTTCATGGCTAATACAATGAATATTCTGTCCAAACATTAGCAGCACAAAAATAAGTTACGCCAAGCGTGCGTCCGAATCATGGTTTCCATTCGTTTTTTTTTTTTTCAAAAAAAAAAAATAAATATTCAAATTAAATTTTTCCGATATTTTCTTCCAACTCTCAGAAAATTGTTTTTTGTCCCTCTTTTTTGAAAGTTTTTCATAATAGGAAAAACTGTTTTTTCCAAAACCTACCTTATATTCTATAAACAATTTTCCATACAGTTTTAGTCACACAGTGTAGACTACAACCGAAAATCTATGAAAAGTCACATTGTGGGATCTCACATAGTCATTTGGTCTTGGTCTAGTTTAATTTTTTATCATAATTTTATAACTCAAAAATGTTTCCTTGAACAAAAATTATTGGATTTTAGCCGATAGCGTCGTTGAACTTGCTCCACTCTTTTACGGCGTTTTGGCTACCACATGTGCCCGAATGAAGGTCCTCAGGAGCTATCAAGGGACTCCTCTGTACGAGCTCAGCCGCTTCGTCTCGGAGATGTTTACGCCTTCTCTATGTGAGCTGATATTACTGTGATATCATGCTCCTCATCGGAAAGTAGAGTTGTCTCTTCCAGGCATTAATTTCCGCAAAGGAGTCCATGAATCTCTTCCAACAACTTCCTTAACACCTCCTCCTGCATATTAGTACTGTCGGTGATTTTCGAGAAGATTATGTTCAATCCTGATTTAAGCAACCCAAACTATATTTTCGCGAAAAATATTTTTTTTTTCAAATTTACAGTCCGCGACTCTGTGTGGTTATTTATAACCTACAATACTATATGAAATGGTTTTATAATATGATTTATTCCATGTGTTTCAAAGGTCATGAAATAATCAAGTTACACCCTCATTAAAGTAGAATCGAAATGTCGGAAGAGTTTATTTAAAGCAGATCACAAATTGTGTCCGATCGTAATGCAATTTGACAAACTTTGAATATGAATAAAATAAATGTTTTGATATATATCCCATACAAATGCCCTTCGATTCCCGCTTAAATGTTCTTGAATTCACATATCGATGTATTGCTGTAAAATACATCGACTTATTACCTCCTCCACGGAAATTGACTAATGCAAGTATTTTTCGATAGAAATAGTTTGATTTAGATTCAATTTCAGTTTTTAAAGACATGGTTCAGAAAATTGATGAGCTCTGACTGCTGATGTAATTTTCAATATTTTCTCAACGGAAGAGTAAGACATTGCCTTTAATCCATCTTGTTTGTTGTTCTCCTTAGTCCCCATTCATTCATTACCAATGGAGAAATGCAACTTCTCCGCCACCGTCACCGCCTCCGTGGCGCGTGAGTGTCCTGGTTACTTTGTATGAAATTACGGTCATGTACACATCCATCGTCTTGTCACAATTTGGCTTGTCTTGTCTTGGACGATTAGATGGACATTGTACTAATAACAATCTTAAGTTTGAGCAGTGCGCAGTGAGTCGTGAGCAGTGCAGTGCATAACATCAGTACTTTTGGAATGAATGGACGGATGGATGGAGGACAGCGATGGGATGGCAAGTCTGTACTACGAGTTGTCTTGATGCCATCGCATGCATTTATTGCAAACTAATGTTTGTCTTCTGTCCATCCATCCATCCATCCACCCGTCCGTCCATCCCTTCAACTATTCGTCCATCCGTCTATACATGTTTACGTTCGTTCATTTATTCCTCCATCCATCCATCTTAAGTTCTAATTGCTTTAGATCTTTCCACAACCGCACAGAAATATGCACTCACACAGCCAAACAAGCACTTGCTAGCAGACATACACACGCAAGGATTTCAGTCATTGACTTACATATTCAAATAGTCCTTGGTCACTGCATTGCTACGGATGAGACACACATTTTTTTATAATTTATTTGAAAAATAAAATGCAATGTGTCTGACTGAATTCTTATACAGGGTTTTCCAACAAGAGGTGTTATTTTAATCACCCGGTTTTCGGTAGCTGTCCCTTTGAAGCTTTTATTCTTTGACATTTGACAAGTAGAAACCACGCCATTTCTAAAAATGGAACGATACACGCTTCAACAACGCATTGAAATTATTAAATTTCACTACAAAAATTGTGAAAATCTTGCAGTAACAGTTCGTAAAACTAAAGCGTGTTTGGGTCATCGCGAAGCACCTTGTCGGACAGCAATACAGAAATTGGTGGAGAAATTCGAGCTGTTGGGACAAGTTAGTGATGTGAAGAATAAAACCCGTGCACGTCGCTCAAGAACAACTGAGAATATTGCTGCTGTAGCCCAGAGTGTTGAACAAAACCCAGGTTTGTCCATTCCTCGTCGTTCTTTGGAATTGGGCATTCCACAAACGTCATTACACCGTATTTTGGTCTTAAGCTACAAGAACTCAAGCCGGCCGATCATCAACAACGTCGTGTCTTTGTATATTGGGTCCTTGAGATGAATGAAAATGATCTGGAATTCCATTGAAAAATCATCTTGACTGATGAGGCCCATTTCCACCTCGGTGGCTACGTCAACAAGCAAGATTGTCGCATCTGGGGCTCGGAAAACCCAAGAGTTATTGTTGAGAAGTCTCTCCATCCTCATCGTGTGACCGTTTGGTGCGGTTTATGGTCCGGCGGGGTCATTGGACCTTACTTTTTCGAAAATGATGTTGGATCAACAGTTACGGTGAATGGATTGCGCTATCGTGAGATGATTAATGGATGGATGGTATTGATCTGGACAACGTTTACTTTCAACAAGACGGTGCTACGTGCCACACAAGCAACTAAACAATTGCTCTTTTACGGGAAAAGTTTCCGGACCGTGTTATCTCTCGAAGAGGTGATCACAATTGGCCACCGAGATCTTGTGATTTAACATCTTGCGACTCCTTCCTTTGGGGCCACGTGAAAGATAAGGTCTACGCCAAAAGCCCAGCGTCGTTTCAAGATCTCAAAGATAGAACTCGTGAGGTTATCGAGGTCATAGGGTAGCCACTTTGCGATTTGGTTATGGAAATTTTCATGAAAAGGATATGGTCCTGTAAGCGTGATCGTGGTGGCCATTTGGCTGATGTTGTTTTTCATTATTAACCATACCTTCCTCTTTATTATTTTTTAAACCCTCCACCTAATTTACATTGTCATTCCGTTTGTTACACCTAGAAATGTTAATCGGAGACCTCATAAAGTATATATATTCCGGATCGTGGTAATTTCCTAAGATTATCGAGCCATGTCCGTCTGTCTGTTGAAAGTACTAGCTGCCGAACGAAATGTGCTAAGAGGTTCACATTTTCCGTCAATGTGTCTTATGGTTGCAGGTCACTTGGCATTGTAGCTGGGCGAAATCGGTCCAAAGGGGAAATTTTTTCTCTCACAAAATATTGAATAGAGTGATTCTTATTCGTAGGGGGTGAAAATGGGGCAAAAACTGATAAAAATAGTACATACCAAACGAATGCAGCAAGAAACACGAAAATCGGTTTGCACGTTCCTCTAATATAAAAGTAGTAGTAATAGAATAATGAAATTCGGTGTGTACTATTCCTCCGATTGCGAATACACGTAAAATAAAGGAATTTTTCGAAATTCGTACTTTCAGGGTGGTAACATGGAAAAAGGAGATACAAATTGTACCAAACAAATGGCCGCAATTATAATAATCATAGGTGTGTACACACGCAAAATAAAGATATTTTATAAATTCGTACTTTGAAGGGTGTAAAAATGGTATCAACTAATTGGCGCAGCTAGAATGATGGAATTAGGTTTTTACATTCCTCAGACTACATGGACACGCAAAATAAAAAGATTTTTCCAAATTCGTACTTTATTTTTTACTTTTTCGGTAAAAAGTAATAAAACTGGTAGTGAACATATGGCTAGAATAATGAAGTTACACTATGTCACAAAAGTCTACAAACGACGTTACATATCATGCTTTATTAATTTTTATTTTCTGGAGACTGGAAATTATTCTCCAACTTCGATTTAACATTATACAAATAGGAACCCCTCCCTAACCACATAGAAAAAATGTTGTGGCCATTTGTCGTGTTGTACAACGCAACGCTATTATTATTTTATTTGTTTGTGGACATTTGTGGCATAGTGTAGGTTATCTTGCACTTGCACGTAAGAGATTTTCAAAATTTGTACTTTTGGAATTAAAATAGGATAGAAATACAATCAACCAAACGGCTGTATGTGAAAATGAACTCACTATCTCCCAATATTTATGGTATTTAACATTCTTTGAAGATTGCTGCCTTATATATATTTTGAGTTGGCTTGAAGTATTATTTCGATATATATAGTATACATACACTTGCCTTATACGCGTGGTTTAAAATAATTAAAAGTATATATTTATTTATAAAATTAGTTTTTTTTTAATATTTTTTAATTTGTTTTGGTTTGACTGTATTAACATTTTCCTGTAATGTTACTGCTTTTCTACATAAAATTGACAGCCTCCATGGAATGTAATCCATGATAGAAGGTATGTAAGGTTCAGCCCGGCTGAACTTCACGGCGATTTTACTTGTTATTAAATCTTTTTAATGGTTTGTAAAAATAATAAACACCAAGAATATTTTGCCTTAATCCGTTTCACGACTTTTTAAGGTGTTTGAGTGATGTCCGTCTGGCTGGGTGGCTGGTGTACTTGATAACTTTTGAAAAGAGTTATGGAATCCATTCAAACTCTACACATATTAATATTGTTCTAAAACTTAGTTGAAGTTCGAAGATGGGCGAAATTGCCACTCCCCTTGTGGTACCTCCCACACAACTACATTCGTACATTAAATTAAACCCAATATAACTTCCGAACGGGTATTCGAAATAAGTTACATTTTGATATTTGATAAAGTTTTTATAATAGATTTGACTGTACGAAATGTGGAGGTGTTTGTCACGTCCCACAGTGTAGCGGTTTCATACAACGAGTGGCCAAAATGGGACATCGCTCCGATTTTTCTGAAATTCTCAGAAAATATTCTTCTTTAAAAAGTATTAGACAAGAATATTATTTTTTTTTAATAGAAACAACACAGATAGCTTCCCACCTGCTTAATATTTAGGACAATTTATTTTGAGAGATTTATAAAGAAGAGAGTTTACAAAAAAATATTTGAGGTAAGAGTTATTTTAGTCCATTTTCAATTCCATTTCATCAACTTGGTTTTCTAAATGAAAATTTTTTCAACATTCAGCCTTAAATGAACGATTCTGCCGGTGATTCAGATTTGCATCGGTTTGAAAAACCATTATTTCAATTAAATCGTTATTGTAATTAATTCTTCGTGAGTGATACTAGCGTTTTTCGGTATATTTTACTTATCACAACTTCTCCAAGAATAACTACATTTATATTTATTGAGGTTTTTATTAAATCTGATTCTTGAATTAACATTATACTAATTGGGTAACAACTTGGAATAGTCATATTATCTATTAATTTAGGGTCAGTTTCCAGTAATGTCGAGTAATCTTGCCGTATGCTCATCATTACTCGGACCATATTCAGTCTTCACCACGACGATATATAACCCCATTTCATGTTAAATAGGTATTTCCTTACAGGAATACTCATTTCACATGCCATTTTTTACTGGTTGCATCATATTGTTGTTAGCCTGGTGTAGCATCACTCACATATACCATGAATTTCATATAAACTTTTTCGTATATTTGTGCACTAAATAATTTATGCATACTTGATTAGCAGGCATTAGCAGCTAAGTATATTTTTTTATTCGAAATACGTATCACCTTTTTTAAAATAAAATTGAAGATATAAAACAACTGTATATACCATCCACCATGATTTCCATTCCAGAGAGGCTGCCGATTTTCATTGAAGTGCAGTAACATTACAGGAAAATTATAGTTTTTTTAATATATCCAAACCAAAATACAAAGAAGTAAGGAAAGGCTAAAGTCGGGCGTGGCCGACTTTATGATACACTCCACTTTCTATCCGAATACAATTCAATTCGGCGAAAAAGTGAAAGGGAAGGTTTTTTGTATCCTGTAAATGTATGTGTTTGACAAAAAATGTTAAATCAGAAAGGACATCTGTATGAGGATATATTGAAAAGTGGAACGAAATAGGAGAAATATAAAGTGTATAGTTTGGCCAAAATCGGTTAAACTTTTGGAAGCAACATTTGTATTTGGGCTATATTTAAATTTGAACCGATCTTACCCACTTTCACCATAGCGTTGTTTAGTTGGGCTATAAGATGTTGTGCCAATTTTAAAGAAAATTTAGTTTTGTCGGGAAAATGTGGTTTCTATAGTGCAAAAGTCAAATCGGGAGCGACACTTATATGGGGGCTATATCTAAATCTGAACCGATCTAGCCCGCTTTAGCCACAGGTGTTTCTAGTTAGATTATAAGATGTTTTGCCACATTTAAAGAAAATCGAGCACAATATGTGGCTTTTAAAGCGGCAAAAGTCAAATCGGGAACGACATTTATATGGGGGCTATATCTAAATCTGAACCGATCTTACGATCAATTTCAGCATAGGCGTTTCTAGTAAGATTATAATATGTTGTGCCAAATTTAAAGAAAATCGAGTACAATATGTGGTTTCTAGAGCGGAAAATGTCAAATCGGGAGCGACATTTGTATGGGGGCTATATCTAAATCTGAACCGATCTTACCCAGTTTCAGCATAGGTGTTTCTAGTTGGATTATAAGATGTTGTGCCAACTTTAAAGAAAATCGAGTACAATATGTGGTTTCTAGAGCGGAAAATTTCAAATCGGGAGCGGGATTTGACCTATATTCACCATAGATATTCCTAGTTTAAATATAAGATGTTTTGCCAAATCTGAAGACAATATGATACAATATGTTGTTTCTAGAGCGGAAAAAGTGAAATTCGTATGGGGGCTATATCTAAATCTGAACCGATTTTCTTCAAATTAAATAGCGTTCGTCCTTGTCCCGAAAAACTTCATTGTGCAAAGTTTCATTTAGTTATGTCTACAATTGCGACCTATATCGTGATTACAAGAATAGATGGACAGACGGACGGACATTGCTAAATCGACTCAGAAAGCTATTCTAAGTCGATCGGTATACTTAACAATGGGTCTATCTCGTTTCCTTTTGGGTGTTACAAACAAATACACAAAGACATAATACTCTCGTGGAGTGTATAAAAATAAATAATTTATACTATATATGGATAGTGGGTTCATTTTCAGTTTATTTGGTTGTTTGTATTTCCATCCAATTTTATTTCCAAAAGTATAAATTCTGAAAATCCATCATTTCTCATGTACACAATGCAAGATAACCAAATTTCATGACTATAGGAATATGAAAAAATCTCACCGAATTTCATCATTCTGGCTGTAGCCGTTAGTTGGTATAGCCCTTATATCCCTTGAAAATACGAATTTGGAAAAAACTTTTTATTTATTTTTTCGTGTCTACGCCGTTAGAGGAATGTATACACCGAATTTCATATTGGCCATTGGCTGGGGCCATTTGGTTGGTAACATTTTTATCCCCTTTTACTCCTTAAAATTTGTATCCCTTTTTCCATTTAACACCTACCAAGGTGTATCCTTCTGTTCCCATTATTTCCCTTTAAAGTACGAATTTGGAAAAACCTATCTATTTTTCAGGTCAACGCTGCCAGAGGAATGTATACTCCGAATTTCATGATTCTAGCTGCCGCCATTTGGTTGGCACAATTTGTATTCCTTTTTTCATTTTACCCCCTAAAAGTACGAATTTCGAAAAATCCCTTTATTTTACTTTTCCACACAGTCAGAGGAATGTATACACCGAATTTCATTATTCTAGGTGCATCCGTTTGGTTGTTACAATTTGTATCCCTCTATTTCCATTTTACCACTTTAAAAATACGAGTTTAGATAACACACTTTTATATTATGTATCCATTCGATTAGAGTAATGTACACCGATTTTCGTGTTTCAATCTGCTGTCGTTTGATAGGTACTAATTTTATCCCTTTTTGTCCCATTTCACACCCTAAAAATAAAAATCACCTTATGATTCGCGTTCATGCTTTAAGGTTAAATCTTCAAGTAAATATAAGCAGCCATATTCAAAAACATGCTGAAATACTCTAAATATTAGGGGTATTTTCAGTCCTTGTGAGGGAAATTTCTCCCATTAGCAATCACAACCGAGCTACAGCTATAAGACATATTCATGCACAATTTCAACAGGTGGACGTCTTAGAATTTTATGACGATCAAGAATATATATACTTTATAGGGTCTCAGGTCGATATTTCAATGTGTTACAAACGGAATGACAAACTTAGTATACCCCCATCCTCGCAGTGGAGTGTATAAAAATGGTCTACTCCACGTGCCCTTTCAAAATTATAGATTCGCTATTCTGTTCAAATGTTGGGCAGAGTTATTAATAACAATGACAGATCAAGATAAATAGCAAAAATGTTTTGTCCACGCCGATTTCAATATTTATCAATGAGAAGCCGATAATAAAGAAACTGAAGCAAAAGCTTTGTATTCTGGTAATTATTTGAAATCTTAATGTGGTATTCACATTTATTTAAACATCATGGTTTTATTTATGATTCATATTTACACATTTACAGAGCCTGTTAAAGATATTCACCCTTTGTTGCATTGGTTTTGACCTCTACTGTATACAGAAGTAAAAATAATTTTAAGTTTAATGGATGAACCCTTTGAAATGTTCGACTGTCGTATGTGACCAGGGAAATCCCGAAAACTAGAAACTGCATTCTGCATGAGTTTTAATAAAAATTTTATTGTTACTTAGTGATGGTTCTGTACATAATCTTTCGACAATGTCCCTCCATTAATAAAGAGTACATACTTCTCGACATCACACCCAATATTTAGCTCACATTCGATAAGTTGTTAAAATCCGTGTAGTGAAATTTTGGACATGCTGTGAAGGCCGCTCAAACTGCTCACTAAATATCTCGAAAACTAAAGGAGAAAGAAAGCGTAAGGACCATCGATATATTCTCCATCCTATAATGTGGGTATAAAGATTGTTCCGGCCGTAATTCAATGGCCATCGGCTGGACATAGACTTTGAGCAAAGCAAATTTTTCTCATTTGTGGATACTGTTGACCAACCTCAATGATGTTTTTGTTTGTTATGAATGTTTCTGAGTGAGTGTTTGTATATGTGTGGCTGTGTCTGTGTCTGTGTCTGTGACTGGGGTAGTGTCTGTGAATGTGTGTTTGTGTTTTTAAACAGTTCCCAGCAAACATTTTCGGACGGCTCAGAATTATGAGTCCGAAATGAGTATAAATTATGACGGGAATATGAGGCTCAGAGTTATGAGTCCGAAATGAGTCCGAAATGTGTGTAAAGAATGTAGGAAATGTGAGGCTCAGAATTATGAGTCCGAAATGAGTATAAATTATGACGGGAATATGAGGCTCAGAGTTATGAGTCCGAAATGTGTGTAAAGAATGTAGGAAATGTGAGGCTCAGAATTATGAGTCCGAAATGAGTATTAAATATGACGGAAATTTGAGGCTCAGAGTTATGAGTCCGAAATGAGTGGAAACAATGTAGGAAATATGAGGCTCAGAGTTATGAGTCATCATCTCTTGCAATTACACTCCGCTTCAGTTGAATAGGTAATACATTTTTTATACAAAGAAAGGCCTATAACTTTAGTGGTGTTCTCTGATGAAAATTTAATTTTATGGCCCTGATGATTTCAACTATTATTATCACGATTTTAGAAAAGAGGAACGTTTTTTGTGTCGCCATCATAGCCGTAAAGGGGGTGTGATGGTCTGGGGTTTTCTAAAAATGTATTACCTATTCAAGTGATGCGGAGTGTATTGTATTTTGGAAATGCCGTTACTTGTGTTTCCCCGAATTCAACGACCAACGAACACCTGCGTTCATCGATGAACAAAAATTCAGTATAAGTGCAACTGTTGAAGTGTAAAGACGAGTTGGCCTGCGAAATATCATGGATAGATGTTGAAGGCAAAATTTCCCTTCAAAATATGGCCATAACAAGTGCTTTTAAGGGTAATACTTTTTAAATGCGGTTTGGTGCTCTTAATTCACTTTTTATTATGAGGTGGATTTTAAGAAAATAACAATAAAGTGGTTTCAAACAGCGCGAGACCGAGTTAAATATAGAAATAAGAAAACTCAAAACAAGGAATCTAATTACTTTTTTAAGTATTTTTTAAAAAAAGGAATATTTTTATATAATTTTTAAATTTTTGTTTTTTTTTACCAAAAATTGAATAAAAACTGAATTTTACTTTCTTTGTTTAGTATTAAAAATTATTTATGTTCTTGCTATTATTTTCTGTTGTTTTACTATAAAAGAAACAGATATATTATAGGAGCTCTTATTTTCTCTAAAATATGAGTCATATATGACTCCAAAAAGAGGCTCATATGGTATATGAATTCGGACTCATATATGACGACCATCGCAAGAAGGGAAACACACTCATATTGGACTCCTATAAGAACTCTTATTTTCTCAAAAATATGAGTCATATATGACTCCTAAAAGAGGCTCATATGGTATATGAATTCGGACTCATATATGACGACCATCGCAAGAATGGAAACACACTCAAATTGGACTCCTAAAAGAACTCATAATGAGCGCTCACACTCCGAATTATGAGTCCAATCGGACTCATATCGGACTCCAAATGTTTGCTGGGTTCATCCAGCCGACAATCTTTGGAATATGTAAACTGTGTCTAATGCTAAAGTGTGTCAGTGTAAGTGTGACTGTGTGCCAGTGCCTGTGTGCAGGGACATGTTTTGTGGGAGTTCATTCTGCACTCTTTTTCAATAATTTTTTCCTTATTTTTACTTCATTTTCATCTGGATTTTACTTATGAATGTGTGTGAGTGTCTCTTTGTGGCATTACATACTAGTATATTATTTTCACATTTCACCAGACCGACTGAACTTTCCTTATTCCAGTTCTGCTTCTTCTTTTCACCATCGTCGTCTTCGTCGTTATCCGTTTGACAGTCATCGCTTTAGACATCTATCCCTCTTCGATGTGTGCGCATAAGTGAGTGTATGTGTGTTTTAATACTTTTGTACAGAACTGTTGACTTGTCTTGTATTTGATAGTTGTACACATTCGTAGAAATGTCTGTAGAAATACATACATACTCGCACACACACACTCACACATATTTTACACTTAAATTAAGTTTACTCACTCAAAAAAAACAAAAACGTCATTTATTTAGCATCATCTACTACAACTACAGATACCAATACACAAAAGTACACTCAAAGAAATTCAGTTGCACAAAGTTGATTATAAGAGTAAGTCCCTTTTGACTATGATTTCTCCGGATGTTTTGTCATGTTTCTAAATTTAATCAGAAAACTGATTTACTTGGAATATATTTTTTGATACCGTTTTAAGACAAATTCGCAAAGATTTGTTCATAGAAATAGTTTTTTTTTGCTCGAGAGAGTGGGCGATTTGTAAAGAAGAATATTTGCAAAAAACTCCCAATTTTTGATGGTCAACAAAAACAGAATTTTATGATGTCGGTCATGTTTTTTTCATTATAATTTAGTTTGGACTTTTTGTAATATTAGATAAAAACTAAATCTTCACCGATTTTTTCAGATTCAATATACACTCCCCGAGAGTATTATGACTTTGTGCATTTGTATGTAACACCCAAAACGAAGCAAGATAGACCCATTGTTAATTATACCGATCGACTTAGAATCACATTTTGAATCGATCTAGCAATGTCCGTCTGTCCATCTATTATTGGAATCAAATTACAGGTCGCAATTGTATTTCGATCTTAACAAAAATTGACACAAGTAAGTTTTGTGGATCAAGGACTTTATTTAATTTGAGGCAAAGCGGTTCAGATTTAGATATAGCACCGATACAAAAGTTGCTCCAGATTTGACTTTATCCGCTCTAGAAACCACATATTGTACGCTCTTTTCTTTAAATTCTGCACAACATCTTATAATCAAACTAGAAACACTTACATGAAAGCGGGTAAGATCGGTTCAGATTTAGATATAGCACCCATACAAAAGTCGCTCCCGATTTGACTTTCTCCGCTCTAAAATCCTCATATTTTTCTTAAATTCTGCACAACATTTTATAATCCAACTAGAAACACCTTTGCTGAAATGGGTAAGATCGGTTCAGATTTATATAGCCCCCATACAAATGTCGCTCCTGATTTGACTTTATCCGCTCTGGTAACCATACCAGATTTTCTTCAAATTTGGCTTAACTTCTTATAATCTAACTAGAAACACCTGTGGGGAAAGCATATTGTACGCTCTTTTCTTTAAATTCTGCACAACATCTTATAATCAAACTAGAAACACTTACATGAAAGCGGGGAAGATCGGTTCAGATTTAGATATAGCATAACTTTTTTGTCAAACAGATACATTTACAGGATACAAAAATCCTTGCTGATATCACTTTTTTACCAAATTGAATTGTAATAGGATAGAAAGTGCAGTGTATCATATAGTCGGCTCCGTTCGACTTTAGCCTTTCCTTGATTGTTATACCCTACACCACTTCGTGGACTAGGGTATTATAAGTTAGTTTCGCGCCAAATGTTTGTAACACCAAGAAATAATCGAGCTAGACTCACCTTTAAGTATACCGATCGGCTTAGAATCACCAGCTGAGTCGATTTAACGATGTCTGTCTGTCTGTCTGGCCGTCTGTCTGCTGTCCATCTAAGCTTGTTCGCACTCTACAGGTCGCAATTGTTGTCCGATTGTCAAGAAACTTGGCAGAAGTTATTTTTTCTGGCCAAGGACCATCAGTATTGAATTTGGAGGAAATCGGTTCAGATTTAGATATAGCCCCCATACAAATGTCGCTCCCGATTTGACATTTTCCGCTCTAGAAACAACACCTTGTACCCGATTTTCTTTAAATTTGGCACAACATCTTGTAATCCAACTAGAAACACCTATGCAGAAATTAGGTAAGATAGATTCAGATTTAGATATAGCCCCCATACAAATGTCGCTCCAGATTTGACATTTTCCGCTCTAGAAACCTCGTCCTGTACCCGATTTTCTTTGAATATGGCACAACATCTTGTAATCCAACTAGAAACACCTATGCAGAAATTGGGTAAGATCGGTTCAGATTTAGATATAGCCCCCATACAAATGTCGCTCCCGATTTGACATTTTCCGCTCTAGAAACCACATCCTGCACCCGATTTTCTTTAAATTTGGCACAACATCTTATAATCCAACTAGAAACACCTATGCAGAAATTGGGTAAGATCGGTTCAGATTTAGATAGATAGCCCTCATACAAATGTTGCTCCCGAATGTTTAACCGATTTTGGCCAAACTTTACGTATTATATTTCACCAATAAACATACATGGTAAAAGCGGGTCACATCGTTCCAGGTTTCATCCTTTCCGATTTAACATTTTTTGTCAAACACATACATTTACAGGATGCAAAAATCCTTCCCGATTTCACTTTTTTACCGAATTGAATTGCAATGAGAATTGTTTGGGTGATGCCCATATGCCGATTTGGTATAACCCAAATGGGGTCCATTCTGATCTATTACAGCTCTAGAAACTATATCTTACTTCGGATCTTAATCAAATTTTGCAGATCATGATATTTTTCAACTAGGAATACCTACCGTGAATGAGAAATATATAGGCCCATGTTTGAAAATTGGAAGTACTTCCGTAGGAGGCACATCTCAAAATCCAAAGTTCTTTTAAACAACTTCCAAAAAAGTCGATAATATGTAACATTTTATGAATATCATTTTCACAAGTGAATGGGAACAAATTTTCAGTATGGGGTCACAGAGGTAAGGTGTCCGCCTTGCATCCAGAAGGTCTCGGGTTCGAATGGTGGCTCGTGAAAACAACTTTTATAAATAAACAATATATTATTTTGTATAATTTTATCAATTATTATTATTATTAGTATTGCTTTATTAATGTACTTCAAATATTTAATTTTTTATTAATTATTGTTATCAGTAAAATTTAGTTGTTTTAAATTATTTAATGCTAATTTAATTTACTATTAATTGGCGTTATATATTAATTCATACTAAACTAATATTTTGTTAAGTTTCTTATTGTCAGATCTAACGAACAAATTGGTCTGCTTTAGTTATTCAGCACTCACAACATGAGATGGTTAAAGTGCCGTAGTAGCAACGAGAAGGTTCGCTGTTTTTAAAACAGAGATGGAAACTAGTGAAAAAGTGGTTCCTTTGCAATAACTTTGAAATAACTTTTAAGTTTTTCAAAACTCCATGTCAAGTTAAATTCATTGGTGAAGATCCCAATTTTCACTACTTCCGAATAACAAGATGAACATCTTTTTCACTTCTTTGGGTGTTTTCTTTTTGATGGATTGTATTTAGAAATGCAGTTCCATTCTAACAACTCATTCTATTTTAGTCCAATGCTAGTATTGGGCCGATACATGTCTTGATGCCTATGACAATCGCATATGTTATCGGCCCTCTATATGCGTAGTCGGGCTTTGGCCCAACCCCTGAGGAGTAAATTTCTGGACATTAAAATTTGTCCAAAACTAAACATGTTTAATATTCCTTTGAAATATATAAAAAATACCATGATTCCAGCTGCGGCAATTTGGTTGGTACCATTTTTACCCCATTAAGAGTACGACAATCAAAAATCTCTTTATTTGACGTTTCTACCCAATTAGAATTTCATCATTCTAGCTGTAGTCGTTTAGTTGGTAAAATTATCCATGTCTACGTAGTCAAAGGAATGTATACTCCGAATTTCATGATCCTAGTTGCAGTCATTTGGTTGGTACTATTTTTATCCCCTTTTACCATTTTGACCCCAAAATGTACGACTTTCGAAAATGCCGTTTATTTTCCGTGTCTACACAGTCAGAGGAATGTATACTCCGAATTTCATGACTCTAGCTGCTGTCATTTGATTGGTACTATTTTTATCCCCTTTTTCAGTTTAACCCCAAAAAGTACGTTTAAAAGTACGAATTTGGAAATAATAAATACTGTTGTCGTTTAATATGCACCATTTTTATCCCATTTTTGCCCCATTTCACCCCCTACAAATAAGAATCACTTTATGGTGCACGTTTTTGCTATAAGGTGAATGCGCATACCAAATATCAAGCAAATATAAACAGGTTAAAGTCGGGCGGGGCGACGATATGATACACTCAACTTTCTATCCGAATACAATTCAACTTGGTAAAAAAGTGAAAACGGGAAGAATTTTTGTATGTTTCCTAATCATAGGCTAATATGACCGATGCAAGATTTGTCAAATCGAAAAGTATATTTGTATCGGGGCTAGATCCAAACATGGAATAAAGTGACTAACTTTCACAATAAGTTCTTCCAGCTCAAATATAACATGTTATGCTCACTTTGAAGAAATTGGATGAAAATACGCGTTTTCTTGAGCGGAAAAAGTCAATCCGGGAGCGAAATTTGTATGGGAGCTATATGTAAATCTCAACCGATCTGACCCACTTTCACCATGGGTGTTTCTAGTTGAAATATAAGATATTTTGCAAGATTTGAAGAAAATCTGTTAAAATACGTGATTTCTAGAGCTGTATATAAATCTGAACCGATCTGACCATTTTCACCACAGGTGATTTCATTTTAATTATAATATGTTTTGCCAATTTTGTAGCAAATCTGTTGAAATATGTGGTATCTACAGTCAAACGGACAGACAGACAGACGAACATGGCTAAATCGATTCAAAAAGTGATTCTAAGTCGATCAGTATAATTAACAATGGGTCTATCTCCCTTTATTTTGGGTGTTACAAACAAATGTACAAAGACATAATACTCTCGTGGAGTGTATAAAAACATGCTTAAAATAATAATGCTAAAATATTAGGGATTTTATGGGTATTTTTAGTCCTTTTGAGGAACATTTTTTTCCCTTTTGGTTTCAATCCCAAGTATAGTTTGGGTTTTTGGGTTTCCCGGACTTTTTCATTTCCCGGGAAAACGGGAAAGAAAAGTTTCATTCATTCCCGGAAAAAGTCAAATTGGGAGCGAAATTTGTATGGGAGCTATATGTAAATCTGAACCGATCTATCACATTTTTACACTGGTGTTTCTAGTTGAAATATAAGATGTTTTGCCAATTTTGAACATAATCTGTTGTAGTATGTGGTATCTAGAGTGAAAAGTGTCAAATCGGAAGTGAAATTCGTATGGGGGCTATATGTAAATCTGAATATATTTTCTTCAAATTATATAGCGTTCGTCCTTGTACCGAAAAACGTCGTTGTGCAAAGTTTCATTTGCTTCTGCGTACAATTGCGACCTGTATCGTGATTACAAGAATAGATGGACAGACCGACGGACATTGCTAAATCGATTCAAAATGTGATTCTAAGTCGATCGGTATAATGGGTCTATCTCCCTTCCTTTTGGGTGTTGCAAACAAATGCACAAAGACATAATACTCTCGTGGAGTGTATAAATACCGAAGGATATATTTCTATCCATATTTCTCTTGAAAGTTTCCATGTGAACAATTTTAATTGTATCCCAATTTTTACTGGTGAAAATGTAAATTGTTATTTAAAAAGATTTTCACATTTTATTTCGTCGATTATTCTAGGAAACCAGGACGAGGGTTCAAGTATTGACATTATGTCAGCCATAGTATTATCGATAAGATATTTCTTTTTTCACAATAAAGGTCATGCAAACATACTCACAAAAAGTTCCCCTAGCTGGGTTTCGCAAAAAATGGATACTTAGCGAATTTAAAAAGTTATGTTTGTAGTAATAAACAAATACCCATTATTATTGTCAGTAATGTAAATATATGAATTTGAAATATATCTAAAATTTTCAATTTATCTAGCAAATCTAAAGAAATGCTTAAAATAATCAATAAAATATTTTTTTAATATTTCCCGTATTCCCGAATTTGGACGGAATTCCCGGACCCCAAACCGTAATCCCAACCGATCTCCGACTATAAGACACATTTATGGAAAATATATATATATATATTTAAATATGGTCTCAGGGCGATATTTCAAGGTGTTTCAAACGGAATGACAAAGTTAGTATACCCCATCCTGGAGGTGGAGGGTATAAAAAGGATTGGATATAATTAAAGTTGTTTCATCAGTCAATTTCGCAAATAAGGGCTACAGCCGCTGCCAAGTTATTATTACATTGTTGTTTATTTACCAAAATTTTAATAGAAATTAATATGTCAAACATCTAAATGTGTGTGAATAAATAAATACAAAACATATTCATGTGTAAACACCCCTGATGTTTCAAATCGTTGTAGGAACATTCGCTGATGGTAGTGATTTCTTTAACTGTAGAATTTACACAAACTACTCAAAACCGTTTTCAGTGTACTGAACAAAAAAGTGGTACAGTCTTATATTAGGGCTGTTTTTCTTTAAACCGGGATAACAAGCTCCGATAACTAAAACGTCAACAAAAAATTAATTTTTTTACTCAAATTAAAAAATTATTTTGCACATTGTGCCCAAAACTAGTTTTGATACAAATATTTATATCGTAATATTTGTATTAATTAATTAATTAATTTAAAAACAAATTATTTTGCGTTGACTTTTTTGGACTTAGCCTCTATAACCATACATTTTACTTACCCTGGATAATTACCCAAACTAAGTCTGAAATTTTTAAGGTAAAATTATATTTTCAAAATTTGTTTTCATACACACATTGATATTGCTGTTGGCGGAAATTTTAAAAAATATTTTTTTTATTTTGAGTGAAATTTTAACATTTTGTTTAGATTTTTGTTATCGCAGCTTAATTTTTTGACTTTTTAACATAAAAGAAATTAGGGGGCTACAGCACCATAGAAGTATTTCGTTCCTACGCCAATGGGTACTCAAATTAAAGGTATTTTTGTGTAGATGGCTCATATGAACTTGTGAGCCCAGTGGGTCCTCCACAGGCCCCGAAAAATGGGGATCAAATTAAATAAAATTTTGTATAGATGAGGTAACAGGACCCCCAAAAAATAGGGCTCTAAAACAACATTGAAGTGTACCAACTCAATTGAAATGAAATTTTTTTAGATGTTGAATCAGCAATATAATGCTAAATACAAGGTTGCAAAATCCAATATGGATTTTTATTTCATTTCAGATTTTTGGCCGCTATATCCGTTTTGAACAGTAATTTTTCCACCTGTGTATAATTGTCATTTCACTTGTTCCAGCAACACTAATGTTGCTACTGCTGATTCTGTTGTTGTTGTTTGTCTTTCTTGTTAGAGTTTAGCTGCATTTATTGTCTCATGTCATGTGTTTCTTTTCGCAAATGCTGTTGTTGTTCTTGCCATTGCCATTGTCGTTGTAGTTGATGTTGTATTTTCGTATAGGAAATTTAACATTTGAAATGTCACATGTCTATGTTCTTATTTATGTAACTGTCCATCATTAGTCAGTCTATAAGTTTTATCAACGGATGAACAGAACGAATACTTGATGACTGGAAAAATATTGAAAATTATTGCCTAAGAAAATTTAAGAAAAAAAATACGTGTTCTCGTGGATGTTGTGGGTAATGGACATTACCTATAACCACCAGGAAAGAACAATCGGACATTTTTTAGTTTTTCCTGAATCATGTAATATGGGAATTATAGTATTTTGCTTATTAAATTCACACTTTTCTCATCAAGAAGACTTCCTGATCATCTTGTCACCATAAAACGTTGCCTCCCTCCCAAATGGTAGCCTTCACTTTGCATTTATATCTTTATCACCTCCCGAATAAGTTGGTCCAGCAAATTATTTTCTCTTGGCTAAAAGTGCACATCGGTGACTACTGTCACATAGTATTTGTTGTGGATGCGTTTCATATTGTTGATGGTTCCTCAGTGTCCACATAAGTTTTTATTTGTTTGACAGCAGGAAACCGGAAACATACGGACAACAGCAAAAAAGCATCAAAACTTTGTGCATTCGGGGTAAGTGCGCAGACAGACCGCCAACTTAATAATTTGTGACGTTGATGGCTTTTGGGATGGACTTCAACATATCGTCCTTCTTGGTAGCCTCAGAAGCCAGTGCCCCAAAACAGGAAGCGATTGTTAGATGTGCAACGAAGCAAGGTATACATGCATATGCTAACGAAACTTTTAAGAGTGAACCGTTTTTTCGGTCAGACAAATAATTGAAAATTATTTTCTTAGGTTTGGCTGGCCACCCTGTATTTTGCTTTGGCTGCTGCTAAGTGCAAAAAAATCTACCAACCATTTTTGCTTCCATTCCTTTTTTCTGTGAACCTTTAAAATTCCGTCACGCAACTTGTGGGAATCATTTTTCAACACTTACTACTTAACTTTCCATTTTTGTTCGGTTATCTCTTTTTGTTGCTCATTCTTTGTGCTTTCCCACTGCTATGGTATGCATTTCCAAGATAATGAAGTGGTTTGCTCAGTGGAATTGTGTCTATATTTAGCCACAAATATTTCTTTCCATTTTCGTTAGATTCGTCCCTTGACCATTCCATGGAAGCGTGATATGTTCAGCATGTCATATGCCTGACACACACTCCTTTATAGTACACACACCACCTAATCCATGCATCCTCGATGCTCAAAATCAACGAACACATCAAATCCAAATTTCAGCAGATAAGTATAGCGCAATAGTAGACCTGTTCGATTGGGCTTATTAGCTTAATTTTTGTATGGAATTTACTCGCTTAACAAGAAAGTAGCTTACTACTCTCTTAGCATTGCTGCCAGATTTTTCTGGTTAATTCATTTAAGAAAAACCAATGGGTAACAATGTTGCCACCTTATCAAGTATCTTAATCAGCTAGTAAGCCCAATCGAATAGGCCTACCAATTTGGTCACATTCGAACTTCTCTATAAAGTTGTAAACATAAGCTTTATGAAGTATTTTTCATACATTATCATTCTCCCTATAACACTGAAGCATTTTCTCTAATAATTTTACTCTGATGCAAAGAAAATGTTCATTGACGCAAGCAAATGTTACATTAGAACGGATGGAACAAAAAACAGTTGTTGTTTAATTCGATGGAAAAATATATTAAATTATCGGAATAGATAGCGGAATTTTAAGTAGTTTACAGAAGTTTCATAATAAATGTTATGAAATTTTTTTGGAAGTTGTATGTCTTCCTTTTGGTCTATATTTCTTTCTCCTTTCCTCCACTATATTTTTTAACAAAATGGTTATTTGTCTTCCCTTTGTGACAAAAATAAAATGCCGGTAGACAAATTCACAAAATAGGCCGACATTTGTGACAAACATTAAAAAATTGTCATGCAGACAAATCTGTGGAAATCCGAAATAAAAATTATGTTTCTCTATAATGTTGTTTATTGTCGGGAATAAAATGTAATTAACTACTCTTAGATGCTGATAAAATTCAGAAACAAGTAAGGAAGGGCTAATGTCGGGCGACTATATGATACCCACCACTTCCCACCCCATTACAATTCAATTCGGAGGAAAAGTGAAATCGTAAAGGATTTTTGTATGGGTCCTATATCATGGACCGGTTTGGTCCATCTTCATAATGTCGCGTTCTGCCATATTAGATCAAAATCAGTAAAGTATATGACTTCTTTGTTGACAAATTTAATCAAAATCGCTTAAGATATTTGGTTTCTAGTGCGGACAAAGTTAAATCGGGATTAAAATTTGTATGAATGTGAACCACACCTAAACGTCAAGTTTTATTCTGCATTTCATTTGACATTTGTCAATTTCAAACTAACTCAACCGACCAGACACACTTTCACCAAGGTGCTTCTAGTTGAAATATAGTCTTTTGCCAAATTTGAAAAAAATCGGTTAAAATATGTGGGCAAATCTGGAGCGACATTTGTAATGGAGCTATATATAAATCTGAACCGATCTGATTTACTTTCACCATATATGTTTCTAGCTGAAATATAAGGTTTGGTGCCAAATTTAAAGAGCAGAAAACGTTAAATCGGGAGCGACATTTGCGTGGGAGCTATATATATAAATATTAGACCCTTAATGTATATATATTCTTGATCGTCATAAAATAAAGACGATCTAGCCATGTCCGTCCGTCTGTTGAAAGCACGAAACGACAGCAGCTAGGACGTCCAAATGTTCCATATATGCGTCTTATAGTCGTAGATCGGTTGGGATTGAAAATTGGCGAAATCGGCCCAAAGGGAAACAATTTTTCCTGTCTCAGTAGAGACATAATATAAAGGTATTTTTCCAAATTCGTACTTTTAACGGGTAAAATGGGAATAGAGGTATAAAAATGGTACCAACCAAGCGGCTGTACTTAGAATAATGAAATTCGGTGTATACATTCCTCTGATTATGTAGACTCGTAAAATAAACGAATATGGCGAAATTCGTACTTTTTGGGCTTAAAATGGAAAAAGGGGATAAAAATAGTACCAACAAAATGACCGCAGCTAGAGTCATAAAATTCTGAGTATACATTCCCCTGACTGCGTAGACACAAAAAATAAAACTATTTTTTCCAAATTCGTACTTTCTAGGTATTCAATGGGTACAGAGGGATAAAAATAGTACCAACTAAACGATTACAGCTAGAATGATAAAATTCGGTGTGTACATCCCTCTAATTGCGTTGACACGTAAAATAATGAGATTTTAGAAAGTCGTACTCTTAAGGGGATAAAACAGGAAAAAGAGGATACAAATGTTGGTACCATTTTTATCCCCTTTTTCCTAGCTGGCCGCAGCTAGAATCATGTAATTCCTTGTATACATTGCTCTAACTGCATAGATACTGTAACTAAAAGATTATTTCAACTTCGTATTTTTTCTTTTACGGCAGAAATTGGTTGAATCATGAAGTTAGATTATTTTGCACTATGTACATGAGATAATGGATTTTCAAAAATTGTACTTTTGGAATTAAAATAGAATGGAAATGCAATCAACTGAAACACCCACTATCTACCAATATGTATGGTATTTAAGCTTTTTGAAAATACAAATATAAGAATATTTATTTTTTGAATTGACTTAAGGTATTATTTCGATATGTAAACGTATTTGTAGCCGTGGCTTGAAAGCGTGGTTTGAAATAATAAAAAAACTGTATTTATTTATAAAATTATTTTTTTTAATATTTGTATTTGTTTTGGTTTGGATATATTAAAACAAATTATATTTTCCTGTAATATTAATGCACTTCTACGAAAATCGACAGCCTCTGTGGAATGCAATCAATGGTGGAGGGTCTATAAAGTTCGGACCAGCCGAACTTAACGCTTATCTTTTACTTGTTATCGGTTAAAAGGACAATTTATGTTTGAAAATGATATCATGTCTGAGCGGGTCCATTCAGAACATATAATTTTGTTCTCGTTCGTGCATAGCGCGTGATATCTCCCATTCAATGTGTGTTGGAAAAAATGTTGGTGAGGGAAAATGAATGGGGGTCGGTCTTACATATAACCGTTCTGGGGGCCACTCCAAGGCAGTGTTGGGGCTTTTTATGTATTTTTACCCCTTTTCCTTCACCTTTGACTCAGATGAGCGCCCACTTGCGCCAATCACCCACATTTTTGGGTTCATGAATTTTTTTCCGAAGCTCATAAAATAAGGGTTCTTGCTTATCCAAATCAAACTGCTAAAATTCAAATACAAAACTATGCTAACCATAATACATATATTCATTGGATATTGACAATATATCCTGAAAATATGTTGTATTTGAACTAGAAAGAGCCATTGTGAAAGTGGACTACATGGGTCCATGTTTTACAAATGTACCTCCGATTTGCTACTATTACTGAAACTCACATTTTACAAATATGAAAGTCAACTATATGGGTCACTAATTTGGTACAGCCCCCATACAAATTGATTCCCCAGTTTCCCACATCAGATCTCGATAAAATGTTGCAGATTATTACATATTTCAGCTAGGAGTAACAACCGTGAAAGGGAACTATATAGGCCCATGTTATGGTAAAGCCCCAAGTGATGTTACAGCCCCCCACAAATAACCGTCTAATGTATCCTATTGTAGCTGTAAAATCTGCATTTTCATCGGATCTTGATTAAACTTTCCAGATCATGTTAGATTTAATCTTTGAATACCTACCGTAAAATTGGATTATGTCCGTCCATGTTTTTAAATAGCAACCATACAACTTCTTAATTTTCCTTATATTCTATATATTTCAGTTAGGAAAATTTACAGTAATAGTGGAGAATAACGCAAAAATATATCCGAATAACTCAAAACTCAAGCTTCCATTTATTATAGCCAATATTCTTGAATGTTCAAAACTATAGTTGGTTTTCAGTGGAATTGCCAAATATGGTCTCATATCTATGCTATTCATATTCTCATATCTAGTATATTACTTTATATGTCAATGTACTTCCTTATGATTTTCGAAAATTGAAGCGTAACTTTCATGACGATCGTTGGCTACAACCCGTTATGCCAATAACACATATTGCCTGTGTTCCAGATTCTTTTGGGTTGCATGATCACTTGTGAAATCTGAAACGACAAAAATATGGACATTTAATCATACTGAGATTCTTTTGATGGATCAATTGTACAAGGAGGGATTGTAAATGGTACATTACTCAGACTGTGTAGATACGTAACATAGAGAATTTTTTCCTAAATTTGTAGGGTGATAATAGGACGAATGGAATCACCCTCCACAAGTACTTGAAGGGACTGTCCACATATCTTATGATCGGTGAGTAGTTCCTTGATTTCAAGATCCCATAGTGTGTGTTTTCATGTCCTAGTTCTTCATTTCGAGATTTATAATCCACTATAGATGTAGCGTACCATATGCTCTACTTCAACCAACTTGTATCTCTTCTCTTGTTTCCATTCCATATTCTGTCTGATTGTTTTTCCTTTGTTTGTTTTTCTTTGCGTTCAGTCCAAAGCCATTTTAGTGCAGCAGTTTTTTCCGCTTTCATTTTACTTTTCGTCTCAAATGTTTATCCTTCTGACTTCAACAATAATGAATGATGATTGTGCAGAGTTTAATTAGAGCGTAATGATTTACATAATGGCGGTCATTTAAACAAAAAAGTTTCAGCAGCAGCAACATCAAAATATTTAAAAAACTGAAAGAATACTAAGGAATAGATAGATAGAGAAATAGTTTCATGAGTATTCTGATACGAAACTTTATAGGATGGAAGTGATGTATTTATGTATATAGTTTGATGCTTTTAGTTCCGGAGACGTGTGTATTGCAATCATTGCTATGAATAGTTCAACTGGTATGGTAATTTCTTCGCTTGGCAATTTCTTCCATTTTATATTAAATTATTTATAATTTAATTAATTTCGAATTTCTATTGTAGAACGAAGCTCACTAAAATTTAGACTTTAACCACAATCATGTCGCATGACGACTTTATCCCTACCCAGAACAAAATTGGAAGTATTTCCGTTGGAAGAACATTTTAATCACATTTTAAAATCCAAATGTGCATTTTCCCGCTTTTGTGGAAGTACTTTTAAACAACTTCCAAAAAGTCAATAATATGTTCTTATCCCGTAACATTTTACGAATAGCATTTTCACAAGTGATGTGAACGAATTTTTAGTATGGGGTCACAGAGATAAGGTGTCCGCTTTGCATCCAGGAGGTCTCGGGTTCGAATCGTGGCTCGGGAAAAACTATTTTGTTTTCTTATTACTTTTATAAATAAACAATGTTTCATTTTGTATAATTTTAACAATTTAAACATTTTTGCTTAAATAACTACAAATGTATTGCTTTGTTAATGTAGTTCAAATATTTCTTTTTTAATAATTATTTATAATATCAGTAAAATTAAGTAGTGTTACTTTATTTAATGCTAATTTAATTTAATATTAATTTGCGTTATATATTAATTCATACTAAATAAATATTTCGTTAAGTTTCCTATTGTCAGTTCCAACGAACAAAATGGTTTGATGTAGTTAGTCAGCACCAACAACAGAGGATAGCTGAGATGGTTAGAGTGCCATAGTAGCAACCAGAAGGTCCGCTGTTCTACTCCCGGAAGCGGCGGATTTTTTAAAACAGAAATGGGAACTTGTGAAAAAGTGGATCCTTTGTAACTACTTAATAATAGCTTTTAAGTCTTTCAAAATAAAGGACATCCCTCCTATGACAACTCCATGTTAAATTCTTTGGTGCAGATCCCAATTTTCTCTATTTCCAAAACACACTTTTTCACTTCTTTGTGTGCTCACTTTTTTCTGTTTTCATGTACCATGGTAGGAATATTTATACACTCAACGAGAGTATTATGTCTTTGTGCATTTGTTTGTAACACCCTAAAGGAAGCGAGATAGATTGTTAAGTATACCGATCGACTTCGAATCACATTCGATTTAGCAATGCCCGTCTGTCCATCTATCCATCTATTGTTGTAATCAAATTACAGTTCGCAATTGTAGTCCGATCTCAACAAATATTGGCACAAATAAGTTTTGTGGGTCAAGGACGAACGCTATTTAATTTGAGGCAAATCGGTTCAGATTTAGATATAGCACCCATACAAATGTCGCTCCCGATTTGACATTTTCCGATCTAGAAACTCCATATTGTATGCGAATTTCTTTAAATTTGGCACAACATCTTATAATCCAACAAGAAACACATATGCAGAAATTATGTAAGATCGGTTCAGATTTAGATATAGCCCCCATACAAATGTCGCTCCCGATTTGACATTTTCCGCTCCAGAAACCACATATTGTACCCGATTTTCATTAAATTTAGCACAACAGCTTATAATCCAATTTAATAAACCTATGGTGAAAGTGGGTAAGATCGGTTCAGATTTAGATATGGCACAAATACAAATGTTGATCCCAAATGTTTAACCGATTTTGGCCAAACTATACATAAATTATATTTCACCTATTTCGGCCCAGATTTCAATATACCCCCATACAAATGTCCTTTCCAATTTAACATTTTTTGTCCATCACATACATTTACAGGATACAAAAATCCTTCCCGTTTTCACCGAATTAAATTGTATTCGGATAGAAAGTGGAGTGTATCATAGAGTCGGCCCTGCCCGACTTTAGCCTTTCCTTATTTGTTTTATTTATAGATGGAATTGATCTATGAATCACGCCACCGCTCTCTTAACAGCAGCGGATACAAGGTATGTCTACTATCACGGCTGTAAAGCAGTCAGTCGACCTACCCTACCTAATGCCAACAAACAGCAGGCAGCGGATACAAGGGACTTTGTATGTCTACTATCACGGCTGTAAATCAGTCACGACCTACCCTACCTAATGCCAATAAGCAGTTACTGCCGTATGCGTTTAAAAAATCGCACCAAGTAATAAAGTACACATACCATCATCAAATATTGATTACAGACCAAAAAATATAAACGAAAAGCTAAAACAAATGAGCGTTGGCACGGCAGAAGTATTGCTGGGTAACTATACAAGCATAAAGTCATAGTTACATATGCTACTCAAGGAGATGCTTGTAGGATGGCATGTGTACTTTATTACTTGGTGTGATTTTTTAAACGCAAATTCAGCAAGTGAGTTGTGCTTCTCGTTCGTTTGTGAGAATCATTTCCTTACAGAGGCCGGGTTTGATGTTGAAAAGTCGCTGCGAAGCAGCCTGAAAAGACTTTTCACATGGTCGAAATCATGATCGTGGTAGTCTGCAGCCTAGTAATGAATGTCTCCATGCCATTTATAAATAAAATTTGCATTCTAATAAATATAGTTGCAAATAAGTCGTGAGCCAGGACACTATCCCGGTTCAAATCAAATATTATGAAATATGTCATAACGAATAAAATATTTGTGTTATGAAATGTCTTCATAAATATAATGAAGTATATAAATGACAAGACATATAATGAAGGATTTCATAGTTTTTATGAAATGCTTCATAAAATCTATGAAACTTTTCATTGATTTGTGCTTTATGAAACATGTTTCATACATTTTATGAAATGTTTCTTTGGCGACTTTTTAATGAAAAATTTCACTGAAGTTAAGACAAAGTCATAAATAGTATGAAGATAATTCTTTCAGTGTATATTTCTTACAAAATTTTTCTTACACTGACATCCACATCTTGGACAAGGTCGGATATGGCTAATTCATTGAGGTCAATGGTTTTCATTCAAAATAAAAGCTCAGCGGGATTACTTTCCGGTTTTGCTAACATCGCAGTCAGCTGTTCTGCGACACTTGACCTATTGGAGTATATGGGTAAAAACTAACGGTAAATGTCATATTGCAGCAGTGACACATTGACACAAACGTCAAGTGGAAGTTTTTTTTTCTTGTCCATTTTTCAACCACTACCAAACGACACCTCCATCATTTTCCTCAACAACTTCGATGGACATACAACGACCCGAACACACACTCACCCACACACACCTCTAGATGAGGTGAAGTATTTGTTTGTGTATGTGGGAGAGTGTGTGTGTTTGTCTGTGTTAAAAGTGATGTCCAACTGTTTATTTATGGACGACATTTCCTTTAAAATTTATTATAAAACTTAAAAGTTGTTGGTTTTTCTGTTATTGTTGTTGTGACTCCCAATGTGGGTATAACTGTGTGTATGTATTTATGAGGTCCGTACGATAAGTTGCGTAAATAGTTCTGGCAGTGTAAACATTTATAAAGTGTTTTCCAATCAGGACTTGACAACTTTTTTTAAAATAAAACGCAAACCATTTGTGATATTTCCAAAACTTTATGATCGACTTGAAATACAATCAAAACATTTATGAATGAAACTGGACTTCGTTCATATGGCCACCGCGGGCACGTCGGCAGCGGTCGAATTATTGGACCCAATTTTCGATGACTCGGTCAAACATTTCGACCGTAACAGCCGCTATTTCGCGTTCAATGTTGGCTCTGAATTCTTCCAACGTCGTCGGCTTGTTGGCATAGGCCAATGATTTGACATAGCTCAAAAGAAAAAAGTCAAGAGGCTTTAAATCGCACGAATGAGATGGCCAATTGACTGGTCCATTTATTGAGATAACAGGCTCATCAAACTTACTCTTCAATAAATCGATTCTAACGTGTGCTGTGTGGCTTGTGACACCGTCCTGTTGAATACACATGTCGTCATGAAGCCCATTTTCATCAAACCAATAATGCATATTTTGTTTATTGACGAACCCATTGAGCCAAAAATGAGCTTGGCGCATCTTCTCCAGAGCCCAATTGGAGCATGTACGTCGCGTCAATGGTCCATCGGCTTTAATTCTTGAGTCAGCTTGATCTTGTATGGGTGCAAAAGTGGTAGACTCAAGTTTTTGCACTAAACTTTTTATTGCTTGTCTACTAGGGCGCGAATAACGACCGAAAATTGTAGTTAACGCTCTTAAAATAGCGGTCAGGAACTCCGAATTTTTGGTAGTACATTTTTATAATTTGCATACATTGTTATTTCGCGTACTTTACCATGATGAAAATGTTGAGCTTACTGAAAGAAAGGAAAGTAACAGTTTTAAATTAAATTCAAAGTTGTCAAGTACGTATTGGAAATCTCTTTATTTGTCTGTATAATTAATGCGTGACTAACTCTGCCAATAGGGAAATTGTGGGGCTTTACTAGTGGCATTGTCAGTAGTTCTACTGACCAGATGCACCCAGCCAATGTAATCCTGTATTGACTTTTAACATAAGCTGTCATTGAAAATCCACCAGTAGTCGGTAGCACTGTTGACTAGACATATGGAGACATTTGAACCAAATAGTCACTAGACCAGTGATATTTGTCTACAATTTTAAAACTGTGGGTCAATTCACTTAAATACATACATATATGTATATATACTCTCACATTCAAGGCTGGCTAAACCTTTCATTATTATATCCTCCACTAGGGTAGTATGTCTTTGTGCATTTGTTTGTAACATCCAAAAGGAAGCGAGATAGATCCATTGTTAGGTATACCGATCGACTTATAATCACTTTTTGAATCGATTTAGCAACGTCCGTCCGTCCATCTATTGTTGTAATCAAAGTCCAGGTCACCATTGTAGCCAGAACCAAATCAAACTTTGCACAACGAAGTTTTTCGAGCTAAGGAAGAACGCTATTTAATAGAAGAAAATTGGTTCAGATTTTGATATAGCCCCCATACGAATTTCACTCCCGATTTGACTTTTTCCACTCTAGAAATCACATATTGTACCCAATTTTCTTTAAATTCTGCACAACATCTTATAATCCAACTAGAAACACTTGCAATGAAAGTGGGTAAGATCGGTTCAGATTTAGATATAGCCCCCACACAAATGCTCCAATGCTCCCGATTTGATTTTTCCGCTCTATAAAATACACATAGTACCTGATTTACTTCAAATTTGGCTTAATACCTTATAATCCAACTACTTGTTTCCTTACTTGTTTAAAGATTGCTCTCTTGTATTTACTTTTTGAATTGACTTGAAGTATTCACTATATAAAGTAGGTAGGGTCGCTGTCCATACTAATGAAAAACAAGTAAAAACCGGCCGGGCCGAACTTATATATATTCCACCATGGATTGCATTCCACAGAGGATGCCGATTTTCGTAGAAGCGCAGTAATATTACAGGAAAATATACATTTTTTAATGTACCCAAGCCAAAATAAATACAAATAGTGAAAAAATAGTTTTATAAATAAATATAATATTTTAATTATTTGAAACCACGCTTATAAGGCATGGCATATAAGGCTATACGTCAATTCAAAAAATAAATGTTCTTATATTTATATTTTCAAAAAGCTTAAAAACCACAAATATTGGTGGATAGTGGGTGCTACAGTTGGTTGTATTTTCATTCTATTTTAATTCCAAAAGTACAAATTTTGAAAATCCATTATCAGACGTACATAGTGGAAAATAACCTAACTTCATGATTCAACCAACTTTAGCCGTAAAAGAAAAAGTACGAATTGGAAAAAACTTTTTATTTTGCGTGTCTATTCAGTCAGAGGAATGTATACACCGAATTCCATGATTCCAGCTGCGCCCATTCGGTTGGTACCATTTTACCCCCTTGACGTTTCTACGAAATTAGAATTTCATCATTCTAGCTGTAGTTGTTTAGTTGGTACTATTTTTGCCCCTCTGTACCATTGTATCCCTTGAAAGTACGAATTTCGAAAAATCCGTTTATTTTCCGTATATACGCAGTCAGAGGAATGTATACTCCGAATTGCATGACTCTAGCTGCGGTCATTTGGTTGGTACTACTTGTATCCCCTTTTTCCATTTTGACCCCAAAAAGAACGAATTTTGAAAAATCTGTGTATTTTAATTGTATATGCAATCAGAGCTGTATACATTGCCCGAATTTTATTATTCTGGGTACAGCCGTTTGGTTGGTACCATTTTTATCCCTCTATTCCCATTTACCCCTTAAAAGTACGGATTTGGAAAAAATACTTTTATATTATGTATCTACTCAATTAGAGGAATGTATACACCGAATTTCGTGCTAGCTGTTTTCGCTTAATATGTACCATTTTTATCCCTTTTTGCCCCATTTCACCCCTACGAATAAGAATCACTTTATGATGCACGTTTTTGCTATAAGGGGAATGCGCATACCAAATATCAAGCAAATATAAATAAATAAACATGCTTAAATACGCTAAAATATTAGGGATTATTATGGGTATTTTTAGTCCTTGTTAGGGAAAAAATTTTCCCTTTGGTCAGATTTCGCTCCGTTTCAATCCCAACCGATCTACCACTTTAAGACGCATTTATGGAAAATTTGAACGTTCTAGCTCCTTTCGTTTATATGGCAGCGTGCTTTCAACAGACGGACGGACGGTCGGAAATAATACAATTTAAATATAAATTTGGATTCTTTTCTTAGAGTAACTTATTGATCGAATTATTGCACCTTTGTAGTAATTTTTGTGTTTTTGAATTGAATTTTTTTCGCAGCACTCATTTTTGTAAAAAGAGTTTGGAAATTTTAGCTGTGAGTTTTTAGCTGTCACTTTAAAAAATCAAAAAAAAATAAATCAAAACGTCCAATAATACGACGAATGAGTTATTCTAAATCAAGAAAAAATTGACAAAAATGCAACATAAAAAAATACACGGGAAAAATATGATTTTTAGAGGTGTTTTCAGTAGCGTTTAGCACATAGATGGCTTGACCCAGCGACGAAATAGATTACAGATCATCAATTAATAATATAATCTTCATTTCTGGGGGGTGATCACAGCAATTTATTTCTGTAACCCATCCTCATATTCTCATTTTCTGCTGACAGATATATATTTTAAGGAAGCTTAGATTAACATTACAAGTGTAATAAATATAATGACAAATTAAATATGGTAGAGGGTATTAAATTGGCAAAAAATATGAAAGAGAAATGTAAAATGAAATGTAGTTAACCTAGAAAATCCAATTTTTCGACCGTTCGAGAAATTAACGCATGTTTTGGGAGTTCTGGAGGGGAGTTTTGGGAGATATATAACCGTAAGTTTAATGTTTACCAACTAGTGCATACAACACTCGTATGTTTTTGTGTTGCATGATGGAAAAATAAAATAAATACTGACAACATTAAAGAGTAGAAGAAAATTATTAAGTGTCACCGGGGATGATAAGTGGGCTAAAGTGAAAGAAAAATAACAACAACTACGGCAAACAAACTCACACAGGACAACATACGACCGAACGACAACTATGAGCACAACAACAGACATCCCTCCCACTGCCAACTGCCAGCAACGCCCGCAGTACATCAAGGATGACCGCAACAACAACAACAGAGAAAGACATTGTATGTCCATTGCGAGAGACTAACAGTAGAAGCAGCAGCACCACCACCACTAACAACAATAACAGCAATCCGAGATGTGGAACAGCATCAGCAAGAGATCCTTTTTGTGGCAATACATCAACAAGCAATAAACAGATTTTGACTGTAGTGTTCCTGGTAGTGGAGCAGTCCGAAACTTTAAAGTTATCCTCCCATGCCCCCGGAAAAAAACAGCTTCATAGAAAGTTTTCTTTCATATTTCCATGACCAAACCTAACTCCAAAGGACATTGACAACTTAAACGGACAAACGTCAAAAAACTTGAGGAAAAATGAAAAACTTTTATTTTAAGTATTTTATTATTATTCGGCTTCTTCCCCGGGACAACCACAACACACCTCCATATGACAGGGAATGGCAGCATGGCAAATACTGTTGACGATTTTGATAGTTTACCCCCACTGCACGCTGTGATGAGGGAGCAACAAACATAGAACTACTGTTGTGGCTTTTGGTATTTATCTAACAAGTTGATTTGAGATTTCACTTCAATTTCGTTTATTAATTTCTACAAAACAATTTTTTATTTTTTAGTCCATGTCAAAATTTTATGTTTCTTCCGATGTCGTACTCTAATATGTTTTAGTCACTGTAATAAAACGACAAATATCATGAATACGGAGTGGAAAACGCGCTGACAAAATGAGAAGAATGAAAACAAGCTTATTGCTGGAATTTGATATGTATATTAAACTTGGTCGGTTTGTATGGGAGACAAAAGTTGCTGTTTTTAGTACCTAAAATGAGAGATTGGTTTGTTTTATGACTACCCACAAAATATTTACTTTTACCTTCTCTAATTATGCGATTTTACTTAACCTCTTGTAATAATGTATTTTCGAACGGTGGCTGTGTTTCAATTTTTGACCAAATTTTAAATTTTGTTAAGAGCGGACAATAATTACGACCTGTACTTTTATTACAGACGGACATTGCTAAATCGACTCGGTTTAACCCGTTTCCTTTTTGGTGTTACAAGCAAATGCACAAATACATAATACCTTAGTGGAGGGTATACTTACATTAAAATCGCTATCCTTCGTGTTTTAATTTTTTACCGAATTGAATTGTATTCGGGTAGAAAGTGGAGTGTATCATATAGTCGGCCCCGCCCGACTTTAGACTTTCCTTGCTTGTTCATGGTGAAGCGGGTTTAACATTTTTTAAGATACAAAAATCCTTCCCGATTTCACCTTTTTACCGAAATGAATTGTAACAGGATAGAAAGTGGAGATACTATAGGCTATAGTCGGCTCCATCCGACTTTAGCCTTTTCTTACTTGTTTAAACCAGAACAAATAAAAATTTTGAAAAAATAATTGTATAAATAAATATAAAATATACTATATGTATCGAAATAATACGTCAAGTCAATTCAAATAGTAAATATAAGACAGCAATCTTCAAAAAAGCCTAAATACCATAAATATTGGTAGGTAGTATTTCCATGCTATTTTAATTCCAAAAGTACCTATTTTGAAAATCCATTAGCTCTCATGTACACATTGCAAGATAACCTATTTCCATGATTCAACTAAATTTGGTCGTAAAAGTAAAAAAAATTTAACTAATCTTTTTATTTTTGGTGTCTACGCAGTCAGAGGAATGTATTCCATGATTCTAGCTGTTGCCATTTGGTTATTTATCCTCCTTAAAAGTACGAATTTCGAAAAATCCCTCTAGTGTATACCGAATTTCATTATTTTAGGTGCAGCCGCTTGGTTGGTACCATTTTACCCCTTAAAAGTATGAATTTGGAAAAAATACTTTTACATTATGTATCTACACAATGTACACACCGCATTCCCAGTATAAAGTAAATACAAGCAGACATATTGAAAAACAAGTAAGGAAAGGCTAAAGTCGGTCGGGCCGACTATATGATACCCGACAACACTTCCTGCGTCGTTTTGAGGTTTTTTAAGGGGTGATTTTACACAAACAAAATCGCTGTGATCCAGTCTCATTGTAGCTGCACCTAGTGAAAAATATTAAATTATTTTCATCAAGATTGCCTGTAATCCAGAGTGTTACCAACAAATCGGAAGGTGCATATGAGCGGTGATTATATATTTGCGTAACGGTCCACTAATATGGTCCATGGTAATGTAAAGGTTTTAATAAAGGGACAGGCAGGCATTCTGAAAATAAATATAACATGATCTGGAATAAATTAATCAAGATAACTCGGACGGGCATTTGTAGGGGGCCTATTACAAAACTTGAGACCAGTGCCAAAAACATAGACCTATATAGTTGTCATTCACGGCAGATATTCCTAGTTGAAATATATAATGATCAGCTGTAATAGAGCAATATATGGGCCCATTTGCATGGACCAAAATATGAACCCATATCTTTGAACCATATCATTGTAGCTGTTTCTAGTTGAAGTATAATAAAATCTGCAAATTTAGAAAACATTCCATGTAAAATGTGGGTTATAGAGAGATAATAATAAAAATGGGGCCCATTTGTAAGGGCGCTACAATAAAAGTGAGCCAATATAGATAACTTTCAAAGTAGATATTCTTTATTGAAATATAACATGATCTGCAAAATTTTATCAAGATATAATGTAAGATGTGAGTTCTAGAGCGATAATAGAGTAGAATGGGGGCTCAATTTGTATGGGGGTTATACCAAAATATGGACACATATATTTGACTTTCATAGTACGTATTTTTAGTTGAAATATAATACAATCTGAAAAATTTGATAAACTTCCGATGTAAAATGTGGGTCCCAGAGGGGTAAAAATTGGCCCATTTGTAAGGGCGCTACATTAAAAAGTGGGCCCTTATACATCACTTTCAAAATAGATATTCTTTATTGAAATATAACATGATCTGCAAAATTTTATAAAGATCCAATGTAAGATGTGGGTTCTAGAGCGATAATAGTGGAAACTGGGGACCTATTTGTATGGGGGGTATACCAAAACATTGGCTTTCAAAATAGGTGTTTCTAGTCCAAACGTAACATATTTTGAGAAATTTGATCAAGATCCGAAGTAAAATGCGTATTTTAGAGCAGAAATTTTGTAAATCGGAGGTACTTTTGTATGGGGGCTATATCAAAACATAGACCCATGTGGTCCACTTTCCCGTTAGCTGTTTCTAGTTCAAATATTACATGATCCTGAAAATTTTGTCATGATTCGCGAAATTTCGTGACTTTTGCACACAAATTGCGACCTGTAGAGTGCGAACAAGCTTGGATGGATAGCAGACGGACGGCGGACAGACAGACATAGTTAAATCGAAATAGTAAAATCAGCTGGTGATTCTATGCCGGTCCGTATACTTAAAGCTGGATATAGCTAGATTATTTCTTGGTTTTACAGACATTTGGTGCGAAACTAACTTATAATACCCTATTCCACGAAGTTTGTAGGGTATAAACATACGTAAATACTCTAAAATATTAGGGGTTATTATGGGTATTTTCAGTTCTTGCGAGGGAACATGTTTTCCCTTTGGATACATTTCGTCCAGTTGCAATCCCAACCGAGCTACGACGTTTGGATGTTAGCCTGCTTTCAACAGACGGACATGACTAGATCGTCTTAGAATTTCAGGTCGATATTTCAACGGAATGACAAGCATTGGCTCATTGAAATTCAGAACATTCGAATCAATCGATTGATTACTTCCGACTTGCGAATGAAAAATTCTGAATTTTATTTTCAATTGGAGAGATTTGATTTTCAAATGGTATGTCTGAAACTCAATTGATATGTTCTGAATATGAAATGGAATTTTTGAAAATCAAATGACGAAGTCAGAATATCAAATAAAATTTCTAAACATCTTGATCTTTTTCAATTGCATTTGTAAATGGTGTAAAGCGATGAAAAGTCACAACATTTAATATGTGGTTTCTTGAGCGGGAAAAGTTAAATGGGACGGACGGACTAAATTCTAGGCTAAATCGAATCATTTAGGGCGTTACAAATAAATTCACAAATGAGGATATAATTAGGTAATTATATTTGTGAAATTAACACCTATGAACTCCATTTCGCCCAAAATTGCAGACATATACTATCAGTTTCAAGTGTAATATGGACTGTCGGACGCTATTATAGATGGTAGTGGGTACTAATGCCTGTGGTGCATAATTAAATTCAACAATTCAGCATTCCGCAGATGAGAATAGTACCTGTCATTCTGGGCAAAATAACTAAAGTTTAAAGCATTTAATACAAAATGCTTCTTTAGAGTAACTCTGTACTCGAAAAAACAACAACTATTTCGTGTGGCATGTGGGAAGAAAAATTGTAATTTTTCTGGACACTTTATATTTATATTTTATTACTCGTACGCCGGTCATGACTTTGGAGTACGTCACACTATGGCCGGTGGTGCTACAGTTGCAAGTACTCCTCGACACAGACCAACACACACCAACACACATCAAAAAGTTTCCCAGTGACTTTTGACAGCCACGTCACATTTCACACATAAGTTTATCATTTCACTTTGTTCGCTTTTGGTTTGGTTTTTCATTTTCTTTTGGTGTGATTCTTCGTTGCTTTTCTTGTGATGCGACTATAAGTATAGAATTTTTGAAAGCATTGGACATGTTCCAATGCTTAACGTAAATCCATCTCGCATACCGCAAAGAAACTAAAAAGGACGAAATGTCCACCTCGACAGTGAATGCACTGTACACAGGAGAGTATTCAATTTAATATTTAATAGTACCAGCTCAGTACAAACGATACAAGAACTATGAATTTTTTAAGTTGGCAACACTGTGGGCAACACATAGCAAAACTGTACACTCGATTTTTCATTTCTGATCGAGTTGGCGCTTAAACTCGCGCTTTTAAATGATATAATTAATCAACAATTTATTGTAATTTGTCGGTAGTCAGAGGGACGCGATATTGGTACCAAATGAAAAAGGATACATTAGACAATCTAAATAAATTATGTTGTTTTAGGAAGTGTAACAGAAATATCAAAAGAAGATATTTTCACATTTTAATCCTTCATTATCCTTCAAGGTACACGGTTACAATTTTCATAAAAAATATATTTTATAGGTCTTACTGTTCTACAGTATATATCCAAATTGTATCTATCTGTATTATCCTTTTATATTTTTATGAAATATAAAAAGTGAACTTCTGGACATTTTTTGATATACTTATATATTGTAAGGCAACGAATTGATGACAAATGTGTTAGGTTTGGCTCCGATGTATTATTAGAAACTGCAACCCCACACAAGAAAGAGCTATCCTGCAGACTCTTTCTTGTTAGTCGGTCATTAATGCTACACGCGCCAAATGGCTGCTTTCATTCGACAAAATAACATTCAGTGTTCTCAAAGGGGTCATCACCTGACACTGTGTGATACGCCGCTTGGCTGCGAGCTTGAAACTTCCATTTGAGGACTTTTGTAGAAGCTGTTTTGATGAAGATGTGCCTTAATCTATATATATAAAAGAGTTGCGTTACTGACTGACTGACTGACTGACTGACTGACTGACTGACTGACTGACTGACTGACTTATCATTGACCAGCCCCCAGACCAAACGGCTGAAGCCAGGGTCATGAAATTTTCAGGGTAGTTCCCAAATATGACGTAGACGTCGACTAAGAAAGGGTTTTACGAAATTCGTACTTTTAGGGGATAAAATGGCCCAAAAAGGGATAAACATCGAACCTTCGTCCTGACTAAACGGCAGTAGCTATAAACATGAAATTCGGTGAGTTCCTTGCAATGGCCATGCAGACGAGCTACAAATAGGGATTTTTCGAAATTTGTACTTTTAAGGGACGAGCGGGACAAAAAGGGATAAAAATGGTACCAACTAAAGTATTACAGCTAGAAACGTGAAATTTGGTATGTAAATTCCTCTGACCATATAGTAACGAAGTAAAATTGGATTTTTCGAAATTTGTACTTTTAAGGGACGAGCGGGACAAAAAGGGATAAAAATGGTACCAACTAAAGTATTACAGCTAGAAACGTGAAATTTGGTATGTAAATTCCTCTGACCATATAGAAACGAGGTAAAATCTGATTTTTCGAAATTTGTACTTTTTAGGGACGAGCGAGACAAAAGGGGATAAAAATGGTACCAACTAAAGTATTACAGCTAGAAGCGTGAAATTTGGTATGTAAATTCCACTGACCATATAGAAACGAGGTAAAATTGGATTTTTCGAAATTTGTACTTATAAGGGACGAGCGGGACAAAAAGGGATAAAAATGGTACCAACTAAAGTATTACAGCTAGAAACGTAAAATTTGGTATGTAAATTCCTCTGACCATATAGAAACGAAGTAAAATTGGATTTTTCGAAATTTGTACTTATAAGGGACGAGCGGGACAAAAAGGGATAAAAATGGTACCAACTAAAGTATTACATCTAGAAACGTGAAATTTGGTATGTAAATTCCTCTGACCATATAGAAACGAAGTAAAATTGTATTTTTCGAAATTTGTACTTATAAGGGACGAGCGGGACAAAAAGGGATAAAAATGGTACCAACTAAAGAATTACAGCTAGAAACGTGAAATTTGGTATGTAAATTCCTCTCACCATATAGAAACGAAGTAAAATTGGATTTTTCGAAATTTGTACTTTTAAGGGACGAGCGGGACAAAAAGGGATAAGAATGGTACCAACTAAAGTATTACAGCTAGAAACGTGAAATTTGGTATTTAAATTCCTCTGACCATATAGAAACGAAGTAAAATTGGATTTTTCTAAATTTGTACTTTTAAGGGACGAGCGGGACAAAAAGGGATAAAAATGGTACCAACTAAAGTATTACAGCTAGAAACGTGAAATTTGGTATGTAAATTCCTCTGACCATATAGAAACGAAGTAAAATTGGATTTATCGAAATTTGTACTTATAAGGGACGAGCGGGACAAAAAGGGATAAAAATGGTACCAACTAAAGTATTACAGCTAGAAACGTGAAATTTGGTATGTAAATTCCTCTGACCATATAGAAACGAAGTAAAATTGGATTTTTCGAAATTTGTACTTTTGAGGGACGAGCGGGACAAAAAAGGATAAAAATGGTACCAACTAAAGTATTACAGCTAGAAACGTGAAATTTGGTATGTAAATTCCTCTGACCATATAGAAACGAAGTAAAATTGGATTTTTCGAAATTTGTACTTTTAAAGAACGAGCGGGACAAAAAGGGATAAAAATGGTACCAACTAAAGTATTACAGCTAGAAACGTGAAATTTGGTATTTAAATTCCTCTGACCATATAGAAACGAAGTAAAATTGGATTTTTCGAAATTTGTACTTTTAAGGGACGAGCGGGACAAAAAGGGATAAAAATGGTACCAACTAATGTGTTACAGCTAGAAACGTGAAATTTGGTATGTAAATTCATCTGACCATATAGAAACGAAGTAAAATTGGATTTTTCGAAATTTGTACTTATAAGGGACGAGCGGGACAAAAAGGGATAAAAATGGTACCAACTAAAGTAATACAGCTAGAAACGTGAAATTTGGTATATGGTACGTGAAATTTGGATAAGAATGGTACCAACTAAAGTATTACAGCTAGAAACGTGAAATTTGGTATGTAAATTCCTCTGACCATATAGAAACGAAGTAAAATTGGATTTTTTGAAATTTGTACTTTTAAGGGACGAGCGGGACAAAAAGGATAAAAATGGTACCAACTAAAGTATTACAGCTAGAAACGTGAAATTTGGTATGTAAATTCCTCTGACCATATAGAAACGAAGTAAAATTGGATTTTTCGAAATTTGTATTTTTAAAGAACGAGCGGGACAAAAAGGGATAAAAATGGTACCAACTAAAGTATTACAGCTAGAAACGTGAAATTTGGTATTTAAATTCCTCTGACCATATAGAAACGAAGTAAAATTGGATTTTTCTAAATTTGTACTTTTAAGGGACGAGCGGGACAAAAAGGGATAAAAATGGTACCAACTAAAGTATTACAGCTAGAAACGTGAAATGTGGTATGTAAATTCTTCTGACCATATAGAAACGAAGTAAAATTGGATTTTTCGAAATTTGTACTTTTAAGGGACGAGCGGGACAAAAAGGGATAAAAATGGTACCAACTAAAGAATTACAGCAAGAAACGTGAAATTTGGTATGTAAATTCCTCTGACCATATAGAAACGTAGTAAAATTGGATTTTTCGAAATTTGTACTTATAAGGGACGAGCGGGACAAAAAGGGATAAAAATGGTACCAACTAAAGTATTACAGCTAGAAACGTGAAATTTGGTATGTAAATTCTTCTGACCATATAGAAACGAAGAAAAATTGGATTTTTCGAAATTTGTACTTTTAAGGGACGAGCGGGACAAAAAGGGATAAAAATGGTACCAACTAAAGTATTACAGCTAGAAACGTGAAGTTTGGTATGTAAATTCCTCTGACCATATAGAAACGAAGTAATATTGGATTTTACGAAATTTGTACTTCTAAGGGGTGCGCGGGACGAAAAGGGATAAAAATGCTGTACAATCCTGTGTTACCAAATAAAGTACATATTTTTAGGGGAGCAAAAACACATGTTACCTATAGTGATTTTTCAAAATGTGTACTTTTTGGGAAAGAGGTGCAAAAAGTTATAAACTGGCTGGCTGAATCTAGAAACATGAGATCGAGGATATAAATGGTTGTAATTTTTTGTTCAAAACTTAGTAGAAAACTATACATACGAAGTAGTTCAGCTAAAATAGTGCATATCGACAAGCACATTCATTTGACTGTGTGTGAGTGTTAGCTAATAGGAGCTTACCAAATTACTATTTTAGATTTATCTATATCCACCAAAAGAAAATTAAATAAATACTATCCAAAAACAAAGACGGATAAAATTAACAAATAACTGGCTCTTTCGCGTGCGAAGCAGCGGGTACTGCTAGTATCTATATATATAAAAACAAGTAAGGAAAGGCTAAAGTCGGGCGGGCCGACTATGTAATACCCTACACCACTCCCTGCGTATGTACCTCGCTTTGATTACTAAACCCAGATATTTCATGATAACAATTTCATGTAGTTCATACAAATTATATAAATTATATTCATATGATTTATATGCTATAAATTCATCTTTAGTCAAATTTAACGAATATGGTAAATAATATGGTAATTGATCCAATTGTCCGACAGACAAATACAAATTATACATACCAAAGTATGGACGTATGGGCATCACCCAAACAATTCTCATTCAATTCAATTCGGTTAAAAAGTGAAATCGGGAAGGATTTTTGTATCTTGTAAATGCATGTGTTTGACAAAAAATGTTAAATCGGAAAGGACAATTGTATGGTGGTATACTGAAACCTGGAACGATGTGACCCGCTTTCACCATGTCTGTTTATTGGTGAAATATAATATGTAAAATTTGGCCAAAATCGGTTAAACATTCGGGAGTAACATTTGTATGAGGGCTATATCAAAATCTGAACCGATCTTACCCACTTTCACCATAGGTTTTTTAGTTGGATTATAAGATGTTGTGCCAATTTTAAAGAAAAACGGGTACAATATGTGGATTTTAGAGCGGAAAAAGTCAAATCGGTAGCGACATTTGTATGGGGGCTATATCTAAATCTGAACCGATCATACCCACTTTCAGCATAGGTGTTTCTAGTTCGATTATAAAATGTTGTGCCAATTTTAAAGAAAATCGGGTACAATATGTGGTTTCTAAAGCGGAAAAAGTGAAATCGGGAGCGACATTTGTATGGGGGCTATATCTAAATCTGAACCGATCTTACCCAATTTTTGCATACGTATTTCTAGTTGGATTATAAGATGTTCTGCAAAATTTAACGAAAATCGGGTACAATATGTCGTTTCTAGAGCGGAAAATGTCAAATCGGGAGCGACATTTGTATGGGGGCTATATCTAAATCTGAACCGATCCTTCCCAATTTTTGCATACGTATTTCTAGTTGGATTATAAGATGTTCTGCAAAATTTAAAGAAAATCGGGTACAACATGTCGTTTCTAGAGCGGAAAATGTCAAATCGGGAGCGACATTTGTATGGGGGCTATATCTAAATCTGAACCGATCTTAGCCAATTTTTGCATACGTACTTCTAGTTGGATTATAAGATGTTCTGGAAATTTAAAGAAAATCGGGTACAAAATGTCGTTTCTAGAGCGGAAAATGTCAAATCGGGAGCGACATTTGTATGGAGGCTATATCTGAATCTGAACCGATCTTACCCAATTTTTGCATACGTGTTTCTAGTTGGATTATAAGATGTTCTGCAAAATATAAAGAAAATCGGGTACAATATGTCGTTTCTAGAGCGGAAAATGTCAAATCTAGAGCGACATTTGTATGGGGGCTATATCTAAATCTGAATCGATTTCCTCCAAATTCAATACCGATGGTCCTTGTCCAGAAAAAATAACTTCTGCCTAGTTTCATGACAATCGCACAACAATTGCGACCTGTAGAGTGCGAACAAGCTTAGATGGACAGCAGACGGACGGACAGACGGACAGACAGACATCGTTAAATCGACTCAGCTGGTGATTCTAAGCCGATCGGTATACTTAAAGGTGGGTCTAGCTCGATTATTTCTTGGTGTTACAAACATTTGGCGCGAAACTAACTAACTAATGAATCTGTGTTTGTATGTTTGTTTGTTTGTTGGTTTGTTTCTTCTTTATAGCAGCCTAAACTACTGAACCGATCTTCACAGTATGTTCATGCTGAACCGGTGGTGAAAATAGGCTATATAATTTTTTGATATTTTCAGTGGGCGTGGCACCTCCCACACAAATTGGGGTTTTAGTCGTTTTTTATAAATTAGCATATTTGGAGTACTGTTGGAGCTAGAGCCTTGAATTTTTGTCAAAGTTCACTAATTGTTAGTCTGCACAGTTGTGCCAAAAATGGGCGGTATTGGAAAAGTGGGCATGGCACCTCCCATACGAAGTTAAAACCCAATTTTGAATATTGTCAGTTCTAGGATACCTAGAGTGCTGAAATTTTGTGTAGGTGCATTTAGCGTCAATGTGGGTAGTTGTGCCAAAAATGTTTGGTATTGGAAAAGTGGGCGTGGCACCTCCCATACGAAGTTAAAACCTATTATTGACTAATGTCAGTTCTATGGCACCTAGAGTGCTGAAATTTTGTGTAAGTCCATTTAGCATCAATGTGCGTAGTTGTACCAAAAATGTTTGGTATTGGAAAAGTGGGCGTGGCACCTCCCATACAAAGTTAAAACCTATTATTGAATATTGTCAGTTCTATGACACCTAGAGTGCTGAAATTTTGTGTAAGTGCATCTACCATCAATGCGCATAGTTGTGCCAAAAATGGGCGGTATTGGAAAAGTGGGCGTGGCACCTCCCATACCATTGAATATTATCATTTCTATGACACCTAGAGTGCTATAATTTTGTGTAAGTGCATCTAGCATCAATGTGTATAGTTGTGCCAAAAATGGGAGAATTTGGAAAAGTGGGCGTGGCACCTCCCTTACGAAGTTAAAACCCATTTTCGAATATATGCCGTTCTATGGTTCAATGTGCGTAACTGTGCCCAAAAAATGGGCGATATTGGAAAAAGGGCGTGGTACCTTCCATACGAAGTTAAAGCCTATTATCGAATATATTCAGTTCAATGACAGCTACAATACTTATCTTTTGTGTGAGTGCATCTAGCATAAACCTGCGTAGTTGTGCCAAAAATGGACGGTATTGGGAAAGTGAGCGTGGTACCTCACATACGAAGTTAAAACATATTATCGAATATGGTCAGTAGGTGTCATAGACCTAGAGTGCTGAAATTTTGTGTGAGTTGATCCAGTGTAAATAGTTGTGCAAAGATGGGCGGAAAGTGGACGTGACACTTCCCATCTGAAATTAAAACCGGTGTTAGAGTATTTCGACACCGCGATGGGCGGAAAGTGGTCGTGACCCTTCCCATACGAAGTTAAAACCAGTTTTTTGAGTATATTCTACAACGATATTCCTATATTGTTGTGTGAGTTTATTTAGTTGTAACCTGCTTAGACAATATGCAAATGGGCGGGATTTGAAAGGCGCATTTTTTATTTGAATTTTGTAAAATTACACGTTTTCTGTGGATTTTCTTAGCACAACAGTAAAGAAAGGTTATGAAAAGAAAAATATTCATTCGCCAACAGCCAACTTAAGTCAAGAAAACGGAAATTATATTATTTTTTTAGTTTTTGTGTTGTTTGATTAGTGAACAATTTGATTGATTTTCTATGTGTTTTGAATGTAATGTAATTTCATCTTACGAATGAAGTTTTTTGTTTAGGTAATGGAAAGGAGGAGAATCACACTTAACAAAAAATCAATTTGATTTTGACATTTTTTCAACTATTCACCGTAAACTAACGTTCTCCATGGAACATATCCATTTCTTTATTATCTCAGAGAAGACCCTTGATTATAATTGGTACATATATTACCGATCAGGACAACAATTAATAAGAAAGCAGAGTTTAATTTTACCGTTTGTTTTTTTTTTTGCCTGGCGAAGCGGGCGGGGGTTCAGCTAGTAACCTATAAAACCAAAAACACATCTGCCAATCACTCTCAATTTGAAAGGTCATTATAGTATGGAGCTTGCCACCACAACCAAGTGTAGGGTGTTTTGAACTGCCATCCGGCTAATGTCTGTTGTGCTGCCTTTCAAATGATGGCTGATGTCTTGGGAGAGAACTTACGTCTTTCGTCCCCCGCCCCTTTACTGTGCCCTGGTTTCATTTTGCTGGATACTTTTTTATATTTCTTTCAGAACTGCTCTTCATTTTTCACTTTTCATGTCATATTTTGAAAATTTCTATAAAAATTCATAATAATTGTTGGTGTTGCTTTTGCTGTTGGCCGATGTGGTAGTGATGCCGATGATGTTGTTGTGATAAAACTGACCCTAAACTCTTGGAAGTCCTCATGGGCGTGTGAGGCAGTGACGGACGGAGTAGTGCTAGAGTGGTGTGCATGTGTGTGTCTGTGTGGCATATGTGTCCTTTTTGTCCACATCCCCGTGTGTGAGCCTTTTAGAGAAGTCGTCAAACAATTTGTCATTGTGTGTATGTGTGCGAGTGTGTGTTTGGTCGGTTTATTCAATGGATTTCCAGTGTTTGGTAAGTTGGTATAGCTGGACGGGTGTGTCATCCTGGCGTTTAGACCGTTTCGATGCTTGGCATACTACCACTGCCTCTGCCACTTCTGATGTTGTTACTAAAGCCACTGCTGACATTTCCTATGATGATGACGTTGTGCTGCTGATGTTCCTGATGATGGTGGTGCTGGTGGTGTTGCTCTTGCTGTTGTTCTCCTGTGTGCCGATTATGACGATGATGACGATTTTGTGGTCACTTGTGTTAATCCTTCGAGACATGTGTCGAACATGAATTTTTAGTTCGGCTTCGGCTTCACTTATAAATATTAATTTTTAGTACATGTGGTCAATATTGTCGTAGACAGATTGTCCATCTTTATAATGTTGTTGTAATTGAAATTGTTATTTAAAGTTTGCTTCCATTTTTTTCGCTTCGCCCACATTCCACTTCTCGGGCGAATTATTTTCCGAGCATTTTTATAAATATTTTTATAGATAAGAGTAGTAAATCAGCAGCATCACAAAGGTCATTGACAGTTGGTGTTAGTACAGTGCTAAGGATGGGGCTAATTTTAATGTTGATAATTTCTCAACATGCAACTAAAGAGCACATATCGAAGAACGTGGCATGCCCTCATGCTGGAGCAGTGTCGTGAAGTAAAACTGCAGCTAAATCCGTAATAGTCCGGGCCATTATGAATTTAGGGAGAATTTGCGTTAAAGCTATAAAAGGAATGCATTAACAAATACAAATACACAAAAGCAAGCAAAAGTCGGTCTGGCCGTCAATATTATATCCTCCACTTTCTCCCCCATTTTAAGGTTTTTATTAGCAATCCTATACTAGAAGAAGTAAACAGTAAAATGAAATAAATTTTACAAAAATTTAGCTTTATATGGCGAATGATCTTTGTAGTCTATATACACTTTAAAACATGAGTGAAAGTATAATGGCCGACACATTCATAACCTGTGGTTCTTTTTGGACCAGAGTACTTAAAGTTCATCATTGGTAAAATTTAAATCCAAATCCGGAGGAACTTTAGTATGGGGTTTAATCAAAACATGGACCAGCATAATTTCCTGGGTCAAATATAGCACGGTGTGTCAAATAATACAATATACGGTTGCAATATAAGGCTTCTTCAACACAAAGAAGTCAAATCGGAAGTGGCATGTCTATGGCACCTCCATTCAAACATGAACCGATGATATTAACTCTATCTACATATGTTTCTATTTATATGAAATATGTAGTAATACTGGGAGATATATAAAATATGGACAGATGTTATGGGTGTGATGTGTTTACGTGGCCGCTTTCACGGGAGCCCCAAGTAGAGCCTTATGGCATCATTTTGAATAATGTAATTTCGGTTAAAATATGTGGTTTTGGCAAAAGTCAAGTCGGAAGTTACATTTGTATGGGGATATTTCTAAATCTATGGCAATCTGATCCAATTCACGATAAAAGCTTCTACATGAAATATGGCGTGCAATATTTGAACGAAATCGCTTAAAATAAAATGTAGTTACTAAAGTAGAAAATGTCAAATCGGGAATAACATTTGCATGAGGGTTACATCAAAGGAAGGACCCGTGGACCAAATTTCTCAGTAGAAAAATGCGATTAAAGTTTGTGGTTTTAGAACGAAAATGTCAAATCTGGATGGACATTTCCTCTGGAGGTATTTTAAAACATGAACCGATGTAACCCAATTTCACAATGGATGTTTCTAGCTGAAATATAATATGCCGTACAAAATTAGAATAAAGCTAGGTATCAGTTCAGTCCTTGTTAGGAAAAAATTCCCTTTGACCTGATTTCGCCCATTTTCAGTTACGCAACGTCCATCATAGGCGAAATTAAAATTTTTGGATGAAATGTGAACTTACACAGTAGAGGAAATTTAAAATATCAAATAATCCTCATTCTCTTATGAACTTCGTTTAAAATAATGCAAATGCTCCTTGACTTCCAAACTCACTTCCATTTTTTGTATAGTCCGTCGCTGCACTTTCGGCACGAATACTGTTTCCTTAAAATGCTTAAGTAATTGCTTAAATGCCATATCAAAGTACTCTCAATGAACTGTATTTGTTGAAGGTTATGTGAAGATATGGCATTCAGAACGCAAACGGAGTCAATAATAGCAAAAAACAAGTAAGAAAATGCTACTACTACTTCAATATAGTGAACAAAGTTAAATCAGAAGGATTTTTGCATGGGTCCTTCATGGACCGATGTGACCCACTTTCACCATTGATATTTGTAGTTGAGACATTGTTCTGCCGACATCTGTATGGGGTATATATCTAAATCTGAACTGATTTCCTTTATATTAAATAGGGTTCGTCCTTGGACCGCAAAACTCACTTGTGTCAACGGACAGACGGAGGGACAAACAAATGGGCATTGCTAAATCGGTTAAAAAAGTGATTCTAAGTCGATCGGTATACTTAACAATGAGTCTATCTCGCTTCCTTTTGGATGTTATAAACAAATACACAAAGACATAATACCCTAGTGGAGGATATAAATATGGCGAAACTGAGCCAGGTCGGTACAGATTTCGATAAGTATCCATACAAATTTCTGTCCGATTTGACTTTTTACTTTTTAGAAACCACATAGTTGAAACAATTTTCGTCAACTTTGGTACAGCGCCTTATATTTCAACTAAAAACATCTTTGCGTACAAATGCATAGTCCGCCAGGATTTACCTATATGTTCACAAAAATAAAAAATATTAACTCTGAAAAATATTTGATTTTATAGGATTAACTCCTATATACTAAGCTGGGTCGCGGTCCATAGAAATATAGAACATATTTCCCGTTACTCGCAAATAAAATTTGAATTTTTAAGTGATGATTTGCAAAATATTTCACTCTCTTGAAAACACCCCTAAAATTATGTTTTTCCAGTGTAATTATATCCTACACACTTCGTGAAATACGGTATTATAAGTTAGTTTCACACCAAATGTTTGTGACACTTCAAGTATACCAATCGACTTAGAATCATGAGCTGAGTATAAACGATGTGTGTCTGTCCATTCGTCTGCCAGTCCGTCTGAATTAATATTTTTTTGAGAAAATCGGGACAGATTTTATATAGCCCCCATACAAATATCACTCCAATTTACCCCATTTCTGTCCTGTTTCTGGATCATGATAACATTTTCAGGATCATGTTATATTTGAACTAAAAATACGTACTATTAAAGTTGTCTTTCATGTACGTATGTTTTGGTGTAACTCCTATACAAATATATCGCCTTAAAAAACATTATATTACATCGAATTTTAATCATATTTTCCAGATCATGGATTATTACATATAGGAACACCTACTGTAAAAGTCGACCATATGCGTGCAAATAGGCATCCGATAGGATTTTAGGCGAATTTTCCACATCACTTTATATTTCAGTTTGGAAGTATATGTTCATATCTTCCTTACGATTTGTTTACATAGCAAGATTTACCTTATTACATCCAGTCTTGATAAATGGCCGTTATATTTCTTCTCTAGGCGCAGCTACAATGAGAGAGGATTTTATCTTGTATGGGCCCCATCCCATGTAGGAGCAGGGTTGTCAGATTATTTTGTACCTCTATCGCCAAATCAATTGTCAGAAATCGTCAAAAACCGCTAAATTTAAACAACTTCAGTTTTTGTTAAAAAATCGACAAATTCCATTTTATTTTTAGTTATCGTAAAAAATGTATGAAATTCAGATATTATATTTGATTTGAATATTGTCAAAATTTCATGATAATGAATTAAAACATATTTTATTAGTATTTATTATTCCTAATAAAAGTCAAAAAATTCTATGACCTAGTTTAGGCAAATCATGATGATCAGAATACACTTTCCAGGGATTACTGGTTAAAATAGAATTAACATTAAAAATCATATTTTTCTCCTTGCTAACGAGTTGATCTCTTTCTCCCGTTTTCATGGACCAATGTCTCCTAAATATTATTTCAGGTATTTTAAATTGAACGAAAAAGAAACATATCTCAATAAAAGCATATAGTTGTATTTTGAAAAATTTGTTTTAGTAAGAAAACCACAAAATATAACAAAATACACTTATCTTGAAAATAATGCTTCATTCTTTGAATTGTACCTGCGCGTTTTCACACAATACAATTTTCAATGTTCTTGCCTCGAACCTTTCATCTTATAAAGGGTGATTTTTTAAAAGCTATAGGAAAGTTAAAAAAAAACACATAAAATTCAGAAATCTTTATTTGAATCGATAGTACGGTCCATATAATTTAATGTTTGAAGATTATTTCATGCAAATGTTGACTTTGACTGCGCCTCAAATGGTCCATCCGCTTAGTCAATTTTTTGCATTTCCACGTTTTTGAGTAACATAGGCCAAATTGCTGCGAACGGCGACGAATCGATAATTAATGGTCATCATTAACACTGGCCGATACAGCTGCGATATTTTCTTGGGTCGATTAAACTGACCATAAAGTGGAAGCGCGCGATGAACTTTCTTAGCAGAGCACACATTTTGATAATAAAATTCAATAATTTGTAAGCGTTGTTCGTTTTTAAGACAATTCATCGTTAAATTATAGACCAAACCGAAGATGTTTGACAGTGAAACAAAACACGAAACCTGCGTCTGCTGTTTAAACCAGGGTTGCCAAAAAGATAATAGCTAAAAATCACCCTTTATTTACTAATTCTCAACTGGTCGTATCTTTTAAAAATCGTCCTCCGTAAATCAAATATTTTATAGAGGCCAGTTATCCTACTAAGTTGCAAAGAATCGGAAATGGTAATTTAAAAAGTGTTCGGTTTGTCATGAACGCATATCTATGACTCTTAAACAAATTGTAATATATTTCTCTACAATGTAACGCCAATATAATAAAATTTGGCGCCATGTCGCCAAATCGAAAATAAAGTCGCCAAACATATTTAAAATTCGCCACGTTTGGCGAGAAATCGCCATATCTGACAACCCTGTGTAGGAGTAACGACTATATCCTTTCCTTACTTGTTTTTATACTATGTCTTATATTATGTCTTTGTGCATTTGTTCACACATCGGCCAATGCTTTGATATAGACCACCTGTAAATGTCGCCTCCCATTTGACTTCTTGCCGTCTAGAACCCATATATTTATTTTTAGAGTCAAATTTGCAGTTTTGTTAATTAGTCATCTAGATTAGTAATAAAACCTTTTAGTGGGATTGAGTGTGGAGACTTAAGTCTTTCCTTACTTGCTTATGTTGGAATTTTGTCCATTTTTTCATTTCAAGTTAATAGTACCTTGAAAGCACGTTTAATTTAAATAATTACACTTTTCTTAGGGTAACTTATTGATAAATTATACGATGTTTCCCGTAATTGTTTGTGGTTTTCATAGTGACAACTGATTTCGTTTATTTCATAAAAAACAAGTAAGCTTTAGTCGGCTAAACCGACTTATATATATACCCTCACTCTCAGATAATATATCATGTATGTATATAGCATGTATGTAGCTATAAGAAATTAAATTTTACTTAGGGCAGGATAATTTGAGTGGATGGTACTAGAAGGATCGTGGCACATGGTCCCAACTTCCACATTTGGAAAACAAATTTAGAAACATGTTTAATTATCAAGTTATAGTGGATTCCATGTATAGAAGTTATGAAGGATTTAATTTTACCTAGGATATAGACAATTGTATGAGAGGTACATGAAGGTGCGTGGCTAAAGCGTAAAAATTTTATTATGTGATTATAGAAATATGTTTAAATATCAAATTGCAAATGATTTTGACTGCGCGCATAGATGTTTTGTCGGCGTTATTATAACCAAAGATTATGCAACAATATGTGGGAGATAGCAGAAGGGGTGTGGTAATATCGCCCATATTCCATGCAAGTGTAACTACTATAAGAGCGTTACTAAATATCAAATTTCACAGTATTCCGATCATCAGTATAGAAGTAATAACCGCTGTAATTTTACTAAAGTCAGTCCTTCAATGCGTTACACTTTTTTTCTGTCCCAAATGATATATACCCTCATACTCTGTATAGTGAGGGTATAATAAATAGCTGCGAGCAATACTTTTCGAATCATACATACGTGATGAACAACGGAAGAAAATTGGTATGGGTTTTGATACCTTCTATTTATGTTTCATAATACCTTTTACAAAATGTTTCCAAGAAATATGAGTTTTTAACTGTCACTTTTGAAAATTTTAAAAAATAATTCTAAATATCGAATAACACGACCAATAAGTTATTCTACGACAATAATAAAAATGAATATCTAAAGGAGCGTTTAACTCGCAGACGGTTTGACCCAGTAACGAAATATTTTGCAGATTATAACTAAACAATCTAATTTTTTTGTGACCCATCTTATAAAAAGTACTGTTTATTTTTTGAAATTTCTTGTTTTATTGGAAAGATTGAACTTTGTCCTTTAATAATGGAACACAATATCATGCACTGGCTCGGCAGTACCTCATCTGATCAACCCAATTTTCAGTACATGATCCAATGATGCCGCCACACCAAAATCCACAACAAACAGTGACTTGTTGTGGATGCATTGGCTTCTCAATAGTCACGGGTGGGTTCTCTGAACCCCATATGCGGCAATTTTGCTTATTGACATACCCACCGAGATGAAAATGAGCTTCATCTGAAAACACGAAAATTTTTCACGTAAATTTCTTACAGTTTGCGTAAAAGACTCACTACTTTGGAAGTAAGTTTTTAATACTTCCCAATTTTATTCGAGTGTGTATCGTCCCATTTTCCAAATGTCACACATAAACCTGAAAATGGAGATAAAAATTAATTATATTCTACCTTTCAAAGTCCCACCCTATATATATGAGTCGGTCGAACACTTTTAGTCGTTCCTTACTTTTTATTCGACTTCGATCCACAGTCAATTGACATCATATTTTAGTGTCAAGGTTCTATTGAACACCGTGTGGACCACCTCCAAATCGCTGCACACCATTCACAATGACTTACAACACGACCGTATTCGACTTACATAACGATGGCGCGAATAATGCCAATTGCAAATGCCATCGCAGAAATGGCAAAATCACAAGAGTGCAATTTTTGTAACATTTTACTGCACATTGCAATTGAAAAGGAAGTCGATGATGAGTGTTTATGGCCTATTTTAAATATTGATATGATACCAAACACTCATTTCTCTCTGGCATCGGCACTGGCACGGGCCCGGGACGAGCACCGGCAGAGACACAGACACCGTCACTGCAGTCAGTTCAGTATCTATCCCGTCTTAGTTATCTTGACTTGTTGTTAGCAGAGTGAATTGTCCAAATGTTTATTTGATAAATTTTATATTCGCGCGCACAGTCAATTCACATCAATTGCTGTTGCAGCAGCAGCAACAACATTTGCGGAATGCCAGGGAACGTTGGGTCGACGATGACTTTCTTCGCGCGATATGTTTGGCCCGTTTGGAACATATTCAAATGGCGGATGCCATCATTCACAATTGCCGCTGCTGTTGTAATAACAATCGCTATCACACCATACATTTTGATATTTACATAAAGGGTTGACCAGTTGGTGCTGCATATTTCAGAGAGGTTCAACACCAAATCGGGAGGTCCAAATCAAGACATGAACCAGTGTGACAAATTTTCTCTTTAGATGAGTTTAAACAAAATATAATGTTTTGGTTAAAAAATCAATTAAAAATGTGGTTTCTAAAAAATAAATCGATCGTTATAAATGTACGCTTTGTATATCTAAATCTGAACCGATTTGTTTTATCTATTCTTCTGAATGAATGAATTGTAACGACAGACCAGCGCCTCTGGAGGGAATCGAACCCACACCTCGATTAAAGGTGCGGTCAATGTGTTGTTCTTATTTCGTAACCCTTTAATTATATATATTACTATAACAGATACGTGGCTTGAACCGCATCTCTTTGTATTCAGATTGTTCAGCGTCAGAGTGTGTTTGTTGCCATTATCATCACTCAAGGAGTCTGTAGTACTCTCTATAGGTCTTGTTTGCCACTCAGCCTGTCCGTCCGTCCATCCTTTTCACTGTCCCCGTCTCCGTCCCCCCACCCCAACGGACGTCTGCCGTTGATGCTGAGCATCTATTTGTTTTGTTTTATAATTTTGAAACTTTGTTGAGAATTGATTTTTGCTCTGCTGCGTTGCAGCCGGCGCTTTTTGTGGCAGTGTTTGCCACACATTCTTTTGCCAAGCGAGCGAATTGACAATGGGATGTACGTATCTGTCGGTTAGCGAATGTCATTAATAGTGAATGCTTTATGGACTCATTGTGGAATATGAGCACATATACCCGTACTAGTGCCTCGTTTATTTTTAGTGTATTTCTGTTGGCAAAATGTTAACAATTTGACATGTTGTTGTATTTTATTTTATTTCTTTGTTGCAACTTGCAAACTCAATAAATTTCGTGTTTATTGAAGTGTGGATTTGAAATGGTATTATTATTGTAAAGTCTTTGTAATAAGAATGACTTTAAACATTCGAGAAGGACAAATTTTGTAGTCATAAATTAATTACCCAGGTTTTCCCAGCCAAGTTCCCAACACTTACTCGTTTGCAACGCCGCAGCACGCCGTGAATTGATTGAGCTCGAGCAAACTTTTTGAAGTATCGCGGCCAACTATTAGCACTAACTATCTGTTAGCCATCAAAGCTTAAGCTTTATCTTAAGCAATTGCTATCGAAGAACAAAGAACATTCAAAGCTATGCTGAATACAAATGCATTCATTCTTTGATATAGCTCCCATACAAATATATCTATTGGTTGCCTTCGTGCCGCGTTAGAAGTTATATATTATATATTCTGGTTAAACTTGTCATGGGTTCGTGGATTGGTATTGGAAATATACAAATGTAACTCCGATTTAAACTATTGCCGCCTTAGAACCCACATGTTACATTGAATCTTGTTCAAATTTTGCAGATCATATCATATTTCACTAGGGTTTGCATCAAGGGATTTCCCACGGGAAAATTCCCGAATTGAAATACAATGAAAATAGACCATGCGAGTCCATCTATATATATAAAAGAGTTGCATGATTGAGTGACTGACTGATCACTCCCCAGACCAAACGGCTAGAGCTAGAATCATGAAATTTGGTGTGTGCATTTATCTTACAGTGCAGAGAAATATACAAATTTACGAAATTCGTACTTTTAAGGGATAAAAATGGCACCACCACAAAAACGGCTGGGCCTATAATCTTGAAATTTGTTACAAAAATTCCTCTTATAGCGCCCAAGATTTTTATACCCTCCACCTCCAGGATGGGGTTTACTAACTTTGTCATTCCGTTTGTAACACCCTGAAATATCGACCTGAGACCCTATAAAGTATATATATTCTTGATCGTCATAAAATTCTAAGACGATCTAGCCATGTTCGTCCGTCCGTCTGTCCGTCTGTTGAAAGCACGCTAGCATCTTAACGAAAGGAGCTAGAACGTTCAAATCTTCCATAAATGCGTCTTATAGTCGTAGATCGGTTGGGATTGAAATGGGTCGAAATCGGCATAAGGGAAAAAATTTTCCCTCACAAGCACTAAAAATACCCATAATAATCCCTAATATTTTAGCGTATTTAAGCATGTTTTTTGAATATGTCTGTTTATATTTGCTTGATATTTGGTATGCGCATTCCCCTTATAGCAAAAACGTGCACCATAAATTGATTCTTATTTGTAGGGGGTGAAATAGGGCAAAAAAGGGATAAAAATGGTACATATTTAACGATAACAGCTAGAAACACGAAATTCGGTGTGTACATTCCTCTAATTGAATAGATACATAATATAAAATATTTTTTTCCAAATTCGTACTTTTAAGGGGTAAAATAGGAAAGAGGGATAAAAATGGTACCAACCAAACGGCCGTACCCAGAATAATGAAATTCGGTGTATACATTCCTCTGATTGCATAAATAAATAAAATACACCGATTTTTCAAAATTCGTACCTTTTGGGGTTAACATTGAAAAAGGGGATAAAAATAGTACCAATCTAATGACCGCAGCTAGAGTCATGAAATTCGGAGTATACATTCCTCTGAGTGTGTAGACACGGAAAATAAACAGATTTTTCGAAATTCGTACTTTTTGGGGTTAAAATGAAAAAGGGGATAAAAATAGTACCAATCAAATGACCGCAGCTAAAGTCATGAAATTCGGAGTATACATTCCTCTGACACGGAAAATAGACGATTTTTTTTGAAATTAGTACTTTCAAGGGATACAATGGTACAGAGGGATACAAATAGTACCAACTAAACGACTACAGCTAGAATGATGAAATTCTAATTGCGTAGAAACGTCAAGGGGGTAAAAATGGTACCAACCAAATGGGCGCAGCTGGAATCATGGAATTCGGTGTATACATTCCTCTGTCTGCATAGACATGCAAAATAAAAAGTTTTTTTTCCAAATTCGTACTTTTTCTTCTACGGCAGAATTTGGTTGAGTCATGAAGTTAGGTTATTTTGCACTTATGTACGTCTGATAATGGATTTTCAAAATTTGTACTTTTGGAATTAAAATAGAATGGAAATACTACTAACTGTACCACCCACTATCTACCAATATTTATGGCTTTGAAAATATAAATATAAGAATATTTATTTTTTGAATTGACGTATTGGTATCATTACCTTATAAGCGTGGTTTGAAATAATTAAAATATTATATTTATTTATAAAATTATTTTTTCAATATTTGTATTTGTTTTGGTTTGGCTATATTAAAAAATTTATATTTTCCTGTAATATTACTGCACTTCTACGAAAACCGACAACCTCTGTGAAATGCAATCCATGGTGGAGGGTATATAAAGTTCGGCCCGGCCGAACTTAACGCCGATTTTACTTGTTTTTAACTATTTTTAACTACGTATAAATGGATGAAACAATATTTTTTAATTTGTACAAGATGTTTAAATCTTATCGGAAAGTTAGTGTGAATATACCTCTCGATTTTTCAAAAGTTGCGAGCGTTTACAAACGATTTTCCCTGAAAGTTATATCCTTAGACTAATTTCAATATTTCAAAATATAAAAACAGTTTCAATACCGAGACAGAATACTGTCATTACCATATTATTTTTCCGCGTACGAAGTAGTGGGTATTTGCTAGTTCTTTCATATAGCTCCCATACACAACAACAACTCGGATTATCTTTATTGCCGTGTCACAAACCAAATATTGAATCGGATCTTCTTCTAAATTGTCAGATGTCGAAAACCTGCAGCAGATGTTGAACAGACCGGTTGGTGCATGTTTTGGTATACGTTAAACGGTTATCCGGTTTTGTCATCGCTTAACCGACGATTTTTGGCTAACCGAGAAACCCAGTTTTCATGTGTCAGTTAACCTTTTGAATGTGTTAAATACCTCTTTTCCATGAGCGAAATCAGAAACTTATTAGCATTATATGAAGCATAATGACACAGAAGGATGATGAAGGGAGTGATACTAATCTGAAAGGGAAATATATTTTAGAAGTAGATCATGATATGGACTTATACCTTAGATTCATAATACTAAAAAATTAGAAAAATACATATTTTATTCAAGATTAATGCAATTTTTTTTAATTATTGACGTTAATCATATATTGTAAGATTTATAATTCAGCTCGTTCTCGTAAAATATAACCATTATTTCTATATGTAATACATTGTATTCCATTGATTAACGATAAAAGAGCTGTTAAAGGTTGCTGCAACATTCGAAGCTTGATGAGCCAAACAATATAAAACATACGTTATTTATTTAATTTCAAATTTATATATTTTTACGATTAATTTTAAAATGTTTTTTATGAGCTGTTAATGAGAATTGTAATGATTGTAAATTCGTTCATTATAGGTTATAGTAGGAATTATGAAAATAAACGGTCAGTTATAATCGCTTTTTCGATAGAACTATAACATAAACCTTTTTTAAAAAACTGAATTTTCGGTTAAAGCAAATCCGTTTTTCTTCTAAAATGTTTTTAGACACCATACCCAGACAGGAGATTTATATTCAGTAGTTTACTGTTTACCCATACGACAATGAACAATATGGCTTGGAATATCAAAAAAAGTTAGAGGCATTTGTAAGTATAATGGATTTCATTTCTGGAAATCATTTCTTTGGAAAAAAATTGATTTAGGAAATTTTAACTAAAAATGTAATTTTTCTTAAAAATAAGTTAATGTTTTACTAAAATTTTCGCCGCGCTCTTCATACATTTAAGTATTAACGAACTTATAAAAAATCACTTGAAATTGTTTAGAAAATTCTTGAATATTAATCGAAGAAGAAAATCTCGTTTGTTGGCAGAGACTTATTTCTTAAATACTTCAAGTATTATTCTAAACAAGCACTGCGAAGACGCCTATATTGCCTTCGCAGCAATCATGGATTAATAGCTCAACTCTTTATGGCAGAGGTATCATGAAACTTTTGAGAAATGTTTCATGTTGCCATTTTTGTCCTATTGTTTGGTTTAATTTTTTAGTTAAATTGAACTTGTTTTAAGTTCACTTTTTTCCTTGCATCAAGTAAAAATTTCCTCAATTTAAATTAAAATTTGTGTTGAGGAAAAAATCAGCAAATTTGTCTTCAGTTTAACTAAAATATTTACTTGATTTGAGTAAAAATTTACTTAGTTTTAAGAAAATTTCAGCAACATTTTTCTTAGATTTAGTAAACATTTATTCGCTTTTAGGAAAAATTTACTTAGTTTTAGGAATTTTACTTGAATTTATTAAAAATTTACATGGGTTTATGAAACAAATTACTTAGATTTAGGAAAATTTCAGCTAAATTTTACTTAGATTTAGTAAGAATGTACTTGGTTTGAGGAAAAACTTACTAGAATTTACTAAAAGCATGTACTACTTTCAAGGAAAAGATTGATCTTGATATGAGGAATATGAAGTTCAATTCTACTAAATTTTAGCTCATTATAACTGGTTATAGGGTTCACTTTTTCCTGAGTGTAGATAACTATTTGAATAGGGTTTGCATTTTCCCGTACTTTTTATTTCCCGGGAAACGGGAATTATTTTTTCAATTTCCCGGGACAGCACGGGAAATCGTCAACATACTGTTTACCATGAGTTAAGCTTATTTTTACCAATGAAACATTCACATTTTATTAAATTAAAATAAATAAATACTTAACAACGAACCAGTTACAGAGTTCATGTAATATTAGATCAATTTAAACATCTTTTCAAGTTTCAAAATTAATTAAAGATCAGATTTTTCTTATTTTATTGGAAAATGTGGACGCGACGGAGAACGATCGTTCACATTAATAGTCAGTAGAGCATTAAATGAAATGTTTGTTATTTGTCCTGTCGCTTCGAAAACTTTAAATTCTTTATTTTTGGCGTTCGGATACACGCCTAAAATCTACTTTCCCGGATTATCAATTTTTTATATGGAGCTTGGCAGGAAAAATCCGAAAAGTGTATTTTGAGTCTATGTCCGAACGCAGTTTAAAAATATTTTGTCATCCAACGAAAAAAAATATTTTGTCATTTGACATACCTGATTAAAAGCGAGGTAATCTAAATTTGTATACAACATTTTTATTGTGGAAATGATGGAAAAACAAGTAAGGAAAGGCTAAAGTCGGGCGGGGCCGACTATATGATACACTCCACTTTCCAACCGAATACACTCCAACTCGGTAAAAAGGTGAAAACGGGAAGAATTTTTGTATGTTTCCTAATCATACAAACATGGAAAAATGTGACTAACTTTCACAATAAGTTCTTCCAGTTCAAATATAAGGTGTTATGCTCACTTTGAAGAAATTCGGCGAAAATTCGTGGTTTCTGGGGCGGAAAAAGTTAAATCGGGAGCGAAATTTGTATGGGAGGTATATATAAATCTGAACCGATCTAACACATTTTTACCACAGGTGTTTCTAGTTGAAGTATAAGATGTTTTTCCAATTTTTAAGAAAATCTGTTATAAAATGTGGTATCTAGAGTGAAAAGTGTCAAATCGGCAGTGAAATTCGTATGGGGGCTATATCTAAATCTGAACCGATCTGACCCATTTTCACTATAGGTATTTCTAGGACAAATATAATATATTTCACCTAATTTGAAAAGGATCTGTTAAAATATGTGGTTTCTAAAGCGAAAAAAGTCAAATCGGGAGCGAAATTTGTATGGGAGCTATATATAAATCTGAACCGATCTGCCCCATTTTTACCACAGGTGTTTCTAGTTGAAATATAAGATGTTTTGCCAAATCTGAACACAATCTGATACAATATGTGGTTTCTAGAGCGGAAAAAGTCAAATCGGGAGCGAAATTTGTATGGGAGCTATATATAAATCTGAACCGATCTGACCCATTTTTACCACAGGTGTTTCTAGTTGAAATATAAGATGTTTTGCCAAATCTGAAGACAATCTGATACAATATGTGGTTTCTAGAGCGGAAAAAGTCAAATCGGGAGCGAAATTTGTATGGGAGCTATATCTAAATCTGAACCGATTTTCTTCAAATTAAATAGCGTTCGTTCTTATCCCGAAAAACTTCGTTGTGCAAAGTTGCATTTGGTTCTGTCTACAATTGCGACCTGTATCGTGATTACAAGAATAGATGGACAGACAGACAGACAGACAGACAGACAGACAGACAGACAGACAGACAGACAGACAGACAGACAGACAGACAGACAGACAGACAGACAGACAGACAGACAGACAGACAGACAGACAGACAGACAGACAGACAGACAGACAGACAGACAGACAGACAGACAGACAGACAGACAGACAGACAGACAGACAGACAGACAGGCAGACAGACAGACAGACAGACAGACAGACAGACAGACAGACAGACAGACAGACAGACAGACAGACAGACAGACAGACAGACAGACAGACAGACAGACAGACAGACAGACAGACAGACAGACAGACAGACAGACAGACAGACAGACAGACAGACAGACAGACAGACAGACAGACAGACAGACAGACAGACAGACAGACAGACAGACAGACAGACAGACAGACAGACAGACAGACAGACAGACAGACAGACAGACAGACAGACAGACAGACAGACAGACAGACAGACAGACAGACAGACAGACAGACAGACAGACAGACAGACAGACAGACAGACAGACAGACAGACAGACAGACAGACAGACAGACAGACAGACAGACAGACAGACAGACAGACAGACAGACAGACAGACAGACAGACAGACAGACAGACAGACAGACAGACAGACAGACAGACAGACAGACAGACAGACAGACAGACAGACAGACAGACAGACAGACAGACAGACAGACAGACAGACAGACAGACAGACAGACAGACAGACAGACAGACAGACAGACAGACAGACAGACAGACAGACAGACAGACAGACAGACAGACAGACAGACAGACAGACAGACAGACAGACAGACAGACAGACAGACAGACAGACAGACAGACAGACAGACAGACAGACAGACAGACAGACAGACAGACAGACAGACAGACAGACAGACAGACAGACAGACAGACAGACAGACAGACAGACAGACAGACATTGCTAAACCGATTCAAAAAGTGATTCTAAGTCGATCGGTATAATTAACAATGGGTCTATCTCTCTTCCTTTTGGGTGTTACAAACAAATGCACAAAGACATAATACTCTCGTGGAGTGTATAAATATGCAAAGAAATGTGTAAAATTTTCTTCTGAATTCCCTTTGGATTCCCGTACGAATTTCCCGGGATATGGGAAATGAAAAATGTGCGAATTCCGGAATTTCGCGAAATTTCCCGCGGGAAATCCCGGGATGCAAACCCTATATTTGAAGTTATTAACAAATATTTGATTTGAACTGGGATATTGTCCTGACTCAAGACCGCATATATTTTTATAAACATTTATTATTTATACTTTTATTTAAATATACGCAAAAAATGAGATGTGAATTGACAGTTTATCGATACTGTGAGGCCAGTTCTGTGATATATTCCTATAGACCAAGCTCAAGTATAGGTACATTTATAGCAATTTCCACCAATATTCCGTAGGGTAATTTATGAATTATAGAGAATCTCGGCGATTAATAAATAATATATTTGCCGTGCATTGTATGACCTTCGCACGGGAATTTTAAAAATGGTAGTACAAAAAGCAATTGTTGTTCGATATTGGACCATATATGGAACCGTAAGTTAAATAAGTTCAATTCTAAATAGATTCCGGACAGCAAAATTTATTTTAAACGAAATGTTGAAAATCAAACAAGAGCATATTTAGACTTATGTTCTCATCATCTAACCATTTTTATAACGATCAGAAAACATAATTTGTTGCATACAAATTCAAAGGGAATCAAACCCTTTTCCTCCTCATATTTATAGAATAAATCCCACCAAATAATGACAAATGTGAAACCCAAGACTGCCACTAGCCGTATGGGAAAGCAACAGGGTGAGTATGAACACCCAAAAACCTCCAAACTCCACACATTAAACCCTCGCCGTATGCGGTGGCAACAACACTGAGTTGTGTACGAGGCGCTTGGGCGCTTTTGTATGCAACCAGTCAACCCATCAAAGTGTTGTCACTGTCAGTGCAAATGTCAAAGACACGTCAGGGATTAAAATGACAAGCGACTTTTAACTGTCATTAGAAATAGGGGAGAAATCTCTTTCAAAGGATGTTCTACTGTTGTTGTTGCTGCTGCCATGGCTGATGCTGATGATGAATGCATACGAAGGAGTAGAAGAACGCGCAAAAGGATTTAATTTAACAGCAGCCACCATCAGACAGCCTCCGAAGGACATCTAATGCGAGAGGACATAAACGAATAGTTAGAGAATGTGGAATATGGCAAGTGGAATGTGTGGGTTACTACTTACACACATCTTTGTCTTTGTGCCTCCACAACGCTATGATAATTTCTCTGTCTGTTCGCTTGTCTGTCTGGCGTTTTATTATGTCAATCTGACCTTATTGAGAATATGGGTGCGTTTAGCTCAGTCGTTGTGTCGGTGGACTGAATTCCTTTAGGCAAGTTGGAACATGTTGACAATCGTGTGCTCGTAGTATGTGTGTTTGCATATTGCTGAGACTAGGGAGAAGTTGTCTGTCTGTCTGTCCATCTGCCTGTTGGTGTGTCGTTGTGAAGCCATCACAAACCAACCATTAGACAAACAGCGACCCATTTCGTCATTATTTAAACCACATTTTACATGTGTCATCGTCATCCATGTTATACGCTGGCAGCAGTCAAATCCGAAACAGCGGCGCAGCACCAATACAACTGCTGGGAGAACAAGAGTAGAGCCATAGATAGCACTGTGGTTTGGAAGCCGCCACATTGGAATAGTGCCTTGGTTAAGCCAAAGCAACGTATTAGAAAGCTTTCTATATGAATAGTATTTCTAGTGTTCCCTTTGAAAGTAATTTTAAAATCCTACTTTTAAACCACTGTGCCCTGCACAGGAGCACAAGTCCTTTTGCATGTCAGTTACGTTCGCTTAGCTACACATTGACTGGAAATGAATATTTTCTATGTCTCCACTCGGCGTGTTTGTATTTGATTTGATGTTTATGTTTTGCCGGATGAGTGACTAAAAGTGAGTGAGTGCGTGAGTGAAGTGTGCGGTTGTGTACTGGCTTTCACTTTTTCATCATCGTACTCTTCCAGAAAATATCCATGAGTATATTACCACCAACACCACAACCATCGGAATCGTCGTCCTCATCATCATCATCACCAGTTTGTGATTTAAAAAATTTATCCTTTAGCTATGTCAACATATCCTTTGGTATGTCACACGCATTATAAAGGAATTACCAACGAGCGGTGTCGTGGTGTGTGCAATGAAAAGTACTCATGTTTTGTAGACTTGAGTAATCATTCACTAACATACGCACGCCGCTCAGACATGAAGGGAGACGACACACGCACAAAGCGAATTATTCAGTTAATCGTTTAGTAAATTAAATTTTATAGACGGGTGTGAGAAATTTTATGAAAACATTAGATTGAGGGATGAACCGGAACATTGGGATTTAACAACACAAATTAAATATTTATCAGTGGTTGAAGTCGTCTGGGAATATTCGAAGGGACTAAAATGCATTAATGGAGGGCACACACTACTACTCTGTGGCAATTCCGTTCGAAATAGCTTATAAGGAGACTTCTTAATTTAAATATAAATATACTCAATTGACTTAAAACCTATCACGATCTGCCTATCTTTTATATGCCGAGTATGAATATCCACGTTGTGGCTAACCAATTTCATCAACCTAACTTTGTATGTTGCTGCAATGCTTTTTGAGTCATGAAAATATCTACAAAATTCTGAAAGTAGATACCAAACATCGCAAAACTGTATACTCAGTTTTCATATTCTGGTCGAGTTCGCTCTTAAATTAACTTAGTAAAAGTAAAAAGTACGAATTTGAAAAAATCTTTTTATTTTGCGTGTCTATGCACTCGGAGGAATGTATACACCGAATTCCATTATTCTAGCTGTGGCCATTTGATTGGTACCATTTTTATCCCCTTTTTCTTATTTTACCCCCTTAAGAGTACGACATTCTAAAATCTCTTTATTTAACGTGTCTACGCAATTAGTGTGATGTACACACCGAACTTAATCATTCTAGCTGTAGTCGTTCAGTCGGTACTATTTTTATCCCTCTATACCCATTGTATCCCTTGAGAATACAAATTTGGAAAAAATTTATAATTTTGTTATCCATATCTACTCCGAATTTCATGACTCTAGCTGAGGTCATTTGTTTGATACTATTTTTATCTCCTTTTTCCATTTTAGCCCTAAAATGTACGAATTTCGGAAAATCCGTTTATTTTACGTGCCTACGCAATCAGAAGACTTTATACACCGAATGTCATTATTCTAGGTGTAGCCGTTATGTTGGTACCATTTGTATCCCTCTATTTCCATTATACCCCTTAAAAGTACGAATTGTAACAAAATTATTTTATATTATGTATCTACTCAATTAGAGGAATGTACACACCGATTACGGCGAATATGCGAATACAATTCAATTCGGTAAAAAAGTGAAAACGGAAGAATTTGTATAGGGACTATATACAAACATGGAATGAACTTTCACAATAGGTTCTTCCAGTTCAAATATAACTTTGAAGAAATTTTGGTGAAAATTCGTGGTTTCTGGGCGGAAAAAGTCTATCCGGGAGCAAAATTTGTATGGGAGCTATATATAAATCTGAACCGATCTGACCAATTTCACTATGGGTGCTTCTAGTTGAAATATAATATATTTTGGCAAATTTGAAGAAGATCTGTTAAAATATCAGAAACCACATATTTTAACAGATCTTCTTCAGCAGAAAAAGTCAAATCGGTAGCGAAATTTTAAGGGAAGCTATATATAAATCTGAACCGATCTGAACATTTTCACCATATGTGTTCCTAGTTTAAATATTAGATGTTTTGCCAAATCTGAAGCCAATCTGATACAATATGTGGTTTCTAGAGCGGAAAAAGTCAAATCGGGAGCGAAATTTGTATGGGAGCTATATAAAAATCTAAACCGATCTGATCTATTTTCACCACAGCTGTTCCTAGTTTAAATATAAGATGTTTTGCCAAATCCGAAGACAATCTGATACAATATGTGGTTTCTAGAGCGGAAAAAGTCAAATCGGGAGCGAAATTTGTATGGGAGCTATATATAAATCTAAACCGATTTAACACATTTTTACCACAGGTGTTTCTAGTTGAAATATGAGATGTTTTGGCAATTTTGAATAAAATCTCTTGTAATATATGATTCTAGAGTAAAAAGAGTCAAATCGGTAGTGAAATTCGTATGGGGGCTATATCTAAATCTGAACCGATTTTCTTCAAATTAAATAGCGTTCGTCCTTGTAGCGAAAAACTTCGTTGTGCAAAGTTTCATTTGGTTGTGTCTACAATTGCGACCTGTATTGTGATTACAAGAATAGATGGACAGACGGACATTGCTAAATCGATTCAAAAAGTGATTCTAAGTCGATCGGTATAATTAACGATGGGTCTATCTCTTGGGTGTTACAAACAAATGCACAAAGGCATAACACTCTCGTGGAGTGTATAAATATGCATAAATACTCTAATATATTTTGAGTTATTATGGGTATTTCGCAACCGATCTACGACTATAACACGCATTTATGAAAATTTGGACATCCTAGCTCCATTCATTTAGACAGACGGGCGTACGGACATGGCTAGATCGTCTTAGAGTTTTATGATCAAGAATATATATACTTTATAGGGTCGCAGGTCGATATTTCAAGATGCTACAAACGGAATGACAAAGTTAGTATACCCCCATCCTGGAGGTGGAGGGTATAAAAATATATGTTTCTTCAGGGTCGCTGGAAAGGAGCTAAACGAGTTTTTCTTTATGTTTTAGTTTTTACTTCGAATTAAACCTTTGAAGTCAAAAATAAAACAATTAAAGACGGCGTTAAGTTCGGACGGGCCGGACTTTAAGTACCCTCCACCATGAATTGCATTCCACAGAGGCTGATGATTTTCGTAGAAGTGGAGTAACGTTACAGGAAAATGACAACTTTTTAATATAGCCAAACCTAAACATATAAAAATATTGAAAAAATAATTGCATAAATAAATATACAATTTTTATTTTAGTTTTTTCGTTTGTATTTTTTTGGTCTGTAATCAATATTTGATTTGAACTGGGATATTGTCCTGGCTCAAGACAATTTGGATCTATATTTAATAGAATGCTAATTTATTTACAAATTGCATGGTGACATTTATTACTTGGCTGCAGACTACCACGATCATGATTTCGACCATGTCAAAAGTCTTTTCAAGTGGCTTCGCAGCGACTTTTCAACATCAAACCCGGCCTCTATAAGGAGATAATTCACACAAACGAACGAGAATCACAACTCACTTGCCGAATTTGCGTTTAAAAAATCGCACCAAGTAATAAAGTACACAAGTACAGAAGTATTGCTTGGTAACTATACCTGCATATACACATACTTACATATGCAACTCAATGAGATGCTTGTAAGATGACATGTGCGCACTGTTCGACGTCTCTGCTGATGTGTATTATCACATAGAGTAAACGTAGTGCGAAAACGATCCATGGTTAACCGAATTAATTGCTCTGATGGACGATTATGTCGACCATAAAATGGTGAACTTCGCGAACTGAACCATTACTTTCGAAATAAATTTGCACGATTTGCAAGCGTTGTTCTTTTGTCAACCTGTTCATGATGAAATGGCAAACCAAACTAAATATTAATCACTTGACAGCTGACAAAATGGCCGCCAGTAAAAAAGTGATGCCAACTTAAAGTTCTATACCCCAATAAAAAACACCCTTTATATAAGTAAATACTCCAAAATATTAGGGGTTATTATGGGTATTTTCAGTCTTTGTGAGGGAAATTTTTTTGCTTTAAAACCGATTTCGCCCAGTTGCAATCCCAACCGATCTACGACTATAAGATGCATTTATGGAAAATTTGGACTTCCTAGCTCCTTACGTTTCGATGCTAGCGTGTTTTCAACAGACTGATGGACGGACATGGCTAGATCGTCTTAGAATTTGATGGAATTTTATATAACACCCGGTGTTCCCATATTCGATTTAAGTTGCCTTTTTTCATTGAAATAAATATATAATTTATAATTAAAACTAGTGCAAACTTCCTTAATTTTAGTACAAAAATGTATGGTTGTGTACTCAAATTAAGTACATTTTGAGGAAATTTTCGTGCTAATTTTAAGTACAATATTTATACTACAAATTTCCTTGAATATAGTAAATTTCATGGAACGATTTGAAATTAAATTGAAATTAAAGCTTACAAAATAGTTTATCCTCGTCGAATAACGAAGACAAATCGATTTTTATAATTTTTTAAAAGCTATAGGAAAGTTTTTCAAAAAAACACATAAAATCCAGAAAAATGCATGAAATCTTTATTTGAATCGATAGTACGGTCCATATAATTTAATGTTTGAAGATTATTTCATGCAAATGTTGACCTTGACTGCGCCTCAAATGGTCCATCCGCTTAGTCCAATTTTGGCATTTCCACGTTTTTGAGTAACAGAGGCCCAATTGCTACGAACGGCGACGAATAGATAATTGATGGTCATCATTAACACTGGCCGATACAGCTGCGATATTTTCTTCAGTTCGCACTCTACGTAAGCGTGTTGTTGGTTTAATATCCAACAATGTAAATTTAGTGCGAAATTTAGTCACAACAGCCCGAATAGCCGCTTCATTGGGTCGATTAAACTGACCATAAAATGGAGCACGCATTTTGATAATAAAATTCAATAATTTGCAAGCGTTGTTCGTTTGTAAGACGATTCATGGTTAAATTATAGACCAACCGGAAGATGTTTGACAGTAAAACAAAACACGAAACGTGCGGCAGCTGTTTAAACCAGAAGAAGCAAGCTTCAGTCGGCTTAACCGTATATATACCCTCACTCTCAGAGAACATATATACGGAAGTTAAAAGGACTTAAATTTTACTTAGGCCAGGATCATCTATGTGAATGGTGCCAGGTTCGTGGAATATTTATAAAACAATTCTAAAAACATCATAAAATATAAAGTCACAGTTGATTCCAGGTATTCCAGTACAGAAGTTGTAAGGGATTTAATGTATAAATATTAAAATATTTTATAGGTTTAAAGCGATTATAAAAATAGAAGTTACATTGGTTTTAATTTAACATTGTAATATGTTTCAAAAATAAGTGTTGAAAATTAGTTACACAATTGATGTCGCCTTTTGAAGGATTAATTAGTCGACCCTGATTAACATATTACATTTTATACGGGAAATTCGTCTCTCTAAAACTGTATACTAGAACAAATTCCGTTCAATGGATCATAAAAATTTAAAAAGTTATTTTTAAAGAGTTATTTTTTACTTAAAATAAAAAATATTTTCTCTCATTGTCGCCAAATACAGTGTTGATCCTATGTTGAAATTTTTGGACTCGATTGCCATAATAAATGGATAGTTATCCAGACTTATTTTCACAAACTCTGATTAAAGAAAACAAACCGTTGTAGATCTCAAATTCCACACAAACTGACGGCTATAACTGATGGTTAGTTTTGACTACATGTTCACAACATTTGGCGATAAAGTCGATAAATTTCAATACAAAATATTTTATTGATACACACAACTGTGTATTGACGACATTGTATTTGTAGTTGACGACATTGTTAACAATTATTATTTTTTCATTGAGTGAAAATTTAACCTTTTTTGTTATCGCAGCTTACTTAGTTATTCAGTCTTAGCCTAACCACAGGATATTAAATGTATGTAGTAGTATGTAGTATGTTTACTAAATGCGACGAAAACCTTAAATATTACCGCCATCTGTTACACATTCTTTAAATGTCTTCGATATTTTCCCAACATTTTCATATTGTCTCAAATCAAACTGAACTTAATTTTCAATGGAATTCTTTCAACTGTGAAACATGAATAAATCAAATAAAAACTCTACTAGTATCTGCAGAACTGCAAAAGTCTAATAGAGTCTTACTCCGCACTGAGGACAACAACAGCGCAGTGTCTGTTAACACTTATTGTCAACGAGATAGACTACCAAATTTGTTAACAATAACTTGAAAACAAATGCCAAAAACAATTGTTGTCTTCAGCGTGAAGCAACAAGAAGGCAAACAAAACTACACGGCTGGCAAACAACAGCAATTGCAGCAAGAGCAGCAGCAGGAACACACTTTAAATGTTCAAATGTAAGATGTAACAACAACGATTAGAGTTGTTACAAAACAAACAACAGCAAGTACAACATCAGCAATGGCAACATAATGTTGCTGCTGCTGTTTTTACCACCTACAGAAAGAAGCGTTAAAACTGTTTCCAACGCCACCACCACCGCCACCAACCAACACTTCTGCGCACAGTGGTTTGCAACTATTATCGAGTATTTGCCAGTACGTGTGTAAAGTCATGTTGTATCGATCTGGGACCCTACATTGAATAGTACATTTGCCTAACCACAGAATATATAAATAGTTTTGCTGTTGCTTTGTAAGTGGTCTCCTCTAGGACAGTATTTAGATATGAACAATCAACTCTTATTAAAAACCAGTAAGGAAAGGCTAAAGTCGGGCGGGGCCGACTCTATGATACACTCCACTTTCAATCCGAATACAATTCAATTCGGTGAAAAAGTGAAAACGGGAAGGTTTTTTGTTTGTATCCTGTAAATGTATGTGTTTGACAAAAAAATTTATATCGGAAAGGACATTTGTATGAGGATATATTGAAACCTGGAACGAAATAGGTGAAATATAAAATGTATAGTTTGGCCAAAATCGGTTAAACTTATGGGAGCATAATTTGAATTTGAGCTATATTTAAATCTGAACCGATCTGAACCGATCTTACCCACTTTCACCATAGTTTTGTTTAGTCAGATTATAAGATGTTGTGCGAAATTTAAAGAAAATCGAGCACAATATGTGGCTTTTAAAGCGGCAAAAGTCAAATCGGGAGCGACATTTGTATGGGGGCTATATCTAAATCTGAACCGATCTTACCCAATTTCTGCATAGTGTTTCTAGTTGGATTATAAGACGTTGTCCCAAATTTAAAGAAAATCGGGTACAATATATGGTTTTTAGAGCGCAAAATTCAAATCGGGAGCGACATTTGTATGGGGCCTATATCTAAATCTGAACCGATCTAGCCCGCTTTAGCCACAGGTGTTTCTAGTTAGATTATAAGATGTTGTGCCAAATTTAAAGAAAATCGATTAGAATATGTGGCATTTAAAGCGGAAAAAGTCAAATCGGGAGCGACATTTATATGGGGGATATATCTAAATCTGAACCGATCTTACCCAATTTCTGCATAGGTGTTTCTAGTAATATTATAAGATGTTGTGCCAAATTTAAAGAAAATCGAGTACAATATGTGGTTTCTACAGAGGAAAATGTCAAATCGGGAACGACATTTGTATGGGGGCTATATCTAAATCTGAACCGATTTGACCTATTTTCACCATAGATGTTCTTAGTTTAAATATAAGATGTTTTGCCAAATCTGCAGACAATCTGATACAATATGTGGTTTCTAGAGCGCAAAAAGTCAAATCGGGAGCGAAATTTGTATGGGAGCTATATATAAATCTGAACCGATCTGACCGATATTCACCATGGGTGTTTCTAGTGGAAATATAAGATGTTTTACCAAATCTGAAGACAATCTGATAATTTATGTGGTCTCTAGAGCGGAAAAAGTCAAATCGGGAGAGAAATTTGTATGGGAGCTATATATAAATCTGAACCGATCTGACCGATATTCACCATGGGTGGTTCTAGTGGAAATATAAGATGTTTTACCAAATCTGAAGACAATCTGATCCATTATGTGGTTTCTAGAGCGGAAAAAGTCAAATCGGGAGCGAAATTTGTATGGGAGCTATATATAAATCTGAACCGATCTGTCCGATATTCACCAAGGAAGTTTCAAGTGGGAATATAAGATGTTTTGCCAATTTTAAAGAAAATCTGTTGTAATATGTGGTATCTAGAGTGAAAAGAGTCAAATCGGGAGTGAAATTCGTATGGGGGCTATATCTAAATCTGAACCGATTTTCTTCAAATTAAATAGCGTTCGTCCTTATCCCGAAAAACATCGTTGTGCAAAGTTTCATTTGCTTCTGTCTACAATTGCGACCTGTATCGTGATTACAATAATAGATGGACGGACGGACGGACGGACGGACGGACGGACGGACGGACGGACGGACGGACGGACAGACAGACGGACATTGCTAAATCGACTCAGAAAGTGATTCTAAGACGATCGGTATAATTAACAATGGGTCTATCTCGTTTCCTTTTGGGTGTTACAAACAAATGCACAAAGACATAATACTCTCGTGGAGTGTATAAACAGAAAATTATTTGGTAATTGCTGGATTTTACCAAATAATTTTCTGTTTTTTAATAAGAGTTGGTTGTTCTTTTCTAAATCTTCTCTTAATTCTATATAGACCATTCTGGCACTTTTGCAATCCAAAATTGTTTGTGATCCATCCATTTTCCCCTCGAAAGTGCATCGTTCATTACATCCATTAACAAAATGTTCCCAGAACACTGTGCGACGTTAAAGTTAAATGGTAGAAGAAAATGCTTAAACAACTGCTAAACATACACCTGAACATAACTTTGGGCAAAAACAAAACAAAACAACACAACAACAACCAGTGGGAAACGAAAGACGAGGGTGTTGAAAGTAAAACCTTTAGGTTTTGTTAACACTTTCATTTAAATAAATATTCTCGGAAGAAATTGTTGCAGAATGATATACGACAGAAGCGACGAGACGATACGGCAGCGCGGGGCATATTTAAATGTCGTTGGCTTAATATAGAAAAGCCAGTTTTTCGTGTATGTGTAGTAGGAGAGGAAAAACTTGATAAAATCCGAAAAACATTTCTGATAAAATAGACATTAATTCTAATAACGAAACCATTTAATTAGACGGATTTTAAAATTGCTATGAATATAAATATTATGGTTCTTCCAAAAATGTTAATTTTGTCTCTTGCTAACATGAAGGGCGGATGCTATAAAACAGCTTTCCTTAAATTTGACATAATTTTAAACATTTTTATTATTTTTATGTTGTATACAATTAAATAGATTATACATTCTGATAGTTTGTTTTTCCAGTTTTATGATCGTATAAAAAAACGTAATTTTTTTGAAAAATAATGAAAAAACAAAATGCCATCTCTAGAAATGCCATTCATAAAGTCACCACCAAAAGAGCTTAAGATTTATATATGTGGAGGTAAACATATATATCCCACAATATATGTAATTTTCATCATTTTATAATTCTGTCCTTAGTATATCTTTTTCGGATTTTCCCATATTTCCACAGGAGTATCAATCGCGATGAAAAAATTAAAAACGCTATTTTGATATTTTATACAAATTACAAACTCCCTTATTTCAATAAATATAAAGGATTTTTTAGGTATTTTCTTTTTGGCAACACTGGTTTAAACAGCTGACGCACGTTTCGTGTTTTGTTTTACTGTCAAACATCTTTAGTTTGGTCTATAATTTAACCATGAATACAAACGAACAACGCTTGCAAATTATTGAATTTTATTATCAAAATGCGTGCTCTGTTCATCTTCCACGTTTTTACCGAAAATTTGTGTTCAGCGACGAAGCTCATTTTTGGCTCAATGGGTACGTAAATAGGGAGAATTGTCGATTTTGGAGTGTATATCAGCCAGAAGCATTGCAAGAGCTACCAATGCATCCAGAAAAAGTCACAGTTTGGTGCGGTTTATGGGCTGGTGGCATCATTGGACCGTACTTCTTCAAAGATGATGCGAATCGAGGTGATATCCTACTTTTTTTGCCCAAAATGCAAGAGCTTGACTTGCATGACATGTGGTTTCAACAAGACGGTGTCACGTGCCACACAGCACTCGCAACAATGGACTTATTGAGAGGCGAGTTCGGTGAACATTTTATTTCACGTTCGGGACAGGTCAATTGGCCGCCTAGATCGTGCGATTTAACGCTTTTAGACTATTTTTTGTGGGGCTATGTTAAAGCTCATGTCTAAACAACATTGAAGCATTTATTCGTGAGATACCGGCCGAAATATTGGAAAGAGTATGACAAAATTGGACTAAGTGGATGGACCATTTGAGGCGCAGTCAAGGTCAACATTTGCATGAAATAATCTTCAAACATTAAATTATATGGACCGTACTATCTATACAAATAAAGATTTCATGCATTTTTCTAAATTTTATGTGTTTTTTTTTTTGAAAAACTTTCCTTTAGATTTTAAAATTACCCTTTATTACTCGACATTGCCTTTGTGAAGAGAAAGCAAAATATGTGTAAATGCGAAAAAAATATATATACAAGGGACACAATTATAAAATTCAACTTCTGATTTTTGGCTCCAACTTCTCATTATTCATATTTAGATATTATCTCCATACAGATATACATTATTTTACATAGGATCTTCATCAAATTTCGCATATCATGTAATATTTCATCAAGAAGTACTTACCAGGAAAGTCAACTATATGTCTTGTATAGGCCCCATACAAATGGGCCCCCAGCTTACACTATTAAAATTCTAGAACCCACATATATCATTTCATCGGATTTTCCAAGATCATGTTATATTTAATTTCGAAATACCTACCGCTTCAAATAACCCCCATTCAACCGTTCTTCCACTTTGCATTATTACCGTCTTAAAATCCTCATTATACCCTTACTCTACAGAGTAGGAGGGTATATATCATTTGGGACAGAAAAAGTGTAACGCATTGAAGGAGTGACTTAAGACCCTAAATCCGTTTCACGACTTTTTAAGAAGTTTGAGCCATGCCCGTCCGTCCGTCTGGCTGACTGGTGTACACGATAACTCTCGAAAGGAGTTAAGGAATCGATTCAAACTTTGCACATTGTAATATTTTTCTCAAACTTAGTTTAAGTTCGAATATGGGCGCTCCTCCTTCTTGTACTACCCACACAAATGGCCCATATTCCTGCGTAAAATAAAAACAAATGAAACTTCCACACGGATATTAGGAATTAGCTATATTTTGGTATATCATAAAGTTTTTAAAGGTACTTTATGTGTGGAAGACATGGCGGGGTTTGCCACGCCCCTTCTAGTACCTCCCTCACAAATCACACTAACTTTCCTAAAATTAAATCTGTTATAATTTATATACGGATGATCGGAATACTCTGAAATTTGTTCTTTGGCAATGCTTTCATGGACGTTTCATACACTTGGAATGTGACCAATATTTCCACACTTCTGGTACCTCCCACACAAAGTGGCACACGCCTTGGTTATAATAAAACCACGCGTGAATCACGCGTGATCGTGAGCAAAATTTATTTTACTCACGTGAGCGTGCGTGAACGTGAGTAATGAAAAAATCTTCATGCGTGAACGTGCGTGATTCAATTTTTTTCCTTCGTGAGCGTGCGTGAACGTGAGCACATCTCTAGTTTAGGGTATAAAAATCCATAAGAATATACATTTCAAACGCATCTTTGCACGACGTAACAGATTTATAATCAGCAAAAAATATTCAAAACCAAAACTTGTTTCTTTGATCTGTTTTGCAGATAATGCATTAATACTTAACAAAAATTTACATGTTTTGCGTGAATTGTTCTTTACTTTCCAATACTATAATTTTCGTGCAAATTTATAGTACGCATTCCATTTGATTCAAAATATAATTATACAATGAAATAAATTATGAACAGCATTCTTTACAAATATCATATATCGATGACGACATTGCAATACCCAAAAATATATTATATTAAAGTCAGTCATTCATCAGAAAAATATGGTACATATTAATATTTCATGGTGTACCTTTCAAGAAATCCATGTCATTGTGTATTAATAACAATTTAAAACTAAAACGCAATATCATTAGCACCTGCCTACTTCAAACGAAATACCTTTGCAAATCTTTAAATATGGCTATATCTAAATCTGAACCGATCTTACCCAATTTTTGCATAGGTGTTTCTAGTAAGATTATAAGATGTTGTGCCAAATTTAAAGAAAATCGAGTACAATATGTGGTTTCTACAGAGGAAAATGTCAAATCGGGAACGACATTTGTATGGGGGCTATATCTAAATCTGAACCGATTTGACCTATTTTCACCATAGATGTTCTTAGTTTAAATATAAGATGTTTTGCCAAATCTGAAGACAATCTGATACAATATGTGGTTTCTAGAGCGGAAAAAGTCAAATCGGGAGCGAAATTTGTATGGGAGCTATATATAAATCTGAACCGATCTGTCCGATATTCACCATGGGAGTTTCTAGTGGGAATAGAAGATGTTTTACCAAATCTGAAGACAATCTGATTCAATAAGTGGTTTCAAGAGCGGAAAAAGTCAAATCGGGAGCGAAATTTGTATGGGAGCTATATATAAATCTGAACCGATCTGTCCGATATTCACCATGGGAGTTTCTAGTGGGAATATAAGATGTTTTACCAAATCCGAAGACAATCTGATACATTATGTGGTTTCTAGAGCGGAAAAAGTCAAATGGGGAGCGAAATTTGTATGGGAGCTATATATAAATCTGAACCGATCTGTCCGATATTCACCATGGGAGTTTCTAGTGGGAATATAATATGTTTTACCAAATCTGAAGACAATCTGATACAGTATGTGGTTTCTAGAGCGGAAAAAGTCAAATCGGGAGCGAAATTTGTATGGGAGCTATATATAAATCTGAACCGATATGACCGATATTCACCATGGGTGTTTCTAGTGGAAATATAAGATGTTTTACCAAATCTGAAGTCAATCTGATACATTATGTGGTTTCTAGAGCGGAAAAAGTCAAATGGGGAGCGAAATTTGTATGGGAGCTATATATAAATCTGAACCGATCTGTCCGATATTCACCATGGGAGTTTCTAGAGGGAATATAAGATGTTTTACCAAATCTGAAGACAATCTGATACAATATGTGGTTTCTAGAGCGGAAAAAGTCAAATCGGGAGCGAAATTTGTATGGGAGCTATATATAAATCTGAACCGATCTGACCGATATTCATCATGGGTGTTTCTAGTGGAAATATAAGATGTTTTACCAAATCTGAAGACAATCTGATACATTATGTGGTCTCTAGAGCGGAAAAAGTCAAATCGGGAGAGAAATTTGTATGGGAGCTATATATAAATCTGAACCGATCTAACACATTTTTACCACAGGTGTTTCTAGTTACAATATAAGATGTTTTGCCAATTTTAAAGAAAATCTGTTGTAATATGTGGTATCTAGAGTGAAAAGAGTAAAATCGGGAGTTAAATTCGTATGGGGGCTATATCTAAATCTGAACCGATTTTCTTCAAATTAAATAGCGTCCGTGCTTATCCCGAAAAACGTCGTTGTGCAGAGTTTCATTTGGTTCTGTCTACAATTGCGACCTGTATCGTGATTACAAGAATAGATGGACGGACGGACGGACGGACGGACGGACGGACGGACGGACGGACAGACAGACGGACATTGCTAAATCGACTCAGAAAGTGATTCTAAGACGATCGGTATAATTAACAATGGGTCTATCTCGTTTCCTTTTGGGTGTTACAAACAAATGCACAAAGACATAATACTCTCGTGGAGTGTATAAAAATACTTGAAAACTCCAATGCCGGTGCCTGAAATCCATTGACTTCATGTTTGATCATGGGTCCAATTACCACAAACTTCTTGTACCACCCCCACCACACACATATCCGGCGCTATGTAAAATGTAAGTCCTTCCATACACATGTTCTCTGAGAGTTAGGGTATATGTAAATCGGTTTAACCGATAGAAACTTACTGGTTTCCCTAGGCTCAGTTACAAGGAGAAAGGAGATATTTATTTGTGTATGGGGTCCATTACATGTAAGAGTAACATAATTCCAAATGTCATAAATTTTGACATATTCGTTAAATTTGAATAAATATGAATTTGCAATGCTGTATAATTTGCATGAATACTAAACCACCTGTATTTAGTAATCGAAACCAGGTATTTATATATATGGGCCGATATGACACAATTCCACAATAAATGTTATGATCAAAGTCCTTTAAATTGTGTGGTTTCTTAAGCGAAAAAGGTAAAGTTCGGGAAAGACATTTGTATGGGGGCTATATCATAAAATGGACCGATGTGACCCAATTTCTTTGTAGATGTCCCTAGGTGAAATATAATGTGTTATACTAAATTTGACCAAAATCCGTTACAATTTGTGGTAAGGGATAAATCGGGAAGGACAAAACTTGGTATGTATGGTAGGTATGTTTGGGGAAAATGTTGAGGAACGAAAATTCGGTCTTACACTTTTCCCTTCTAGGCTCTACTGAGGGCAGTTTTGGACCTTTATTTCATAAAAAAATATAAAAAATATGCAAATGTATGGAGATCACTTTAAGGGTTAAAGATGGAACAAACAAATCCTTGGGGCAGCCAGAGTGGTGGAAGAATATTATTTTTTGTATGGGAGTCCCATTAAGGAGTGATGAAAATTATGTTGGGAAGGGAAAAGTAGTGGGTAAGAGCTAGAGGAGTCTCCGGGCAGTTTTCCCGCCTTACTGTCATAACAAAAACTATAAAAAATAAAAAATCGTATGGGGACCACCTTAGGAAAGTATGTTCGAAGAAAATGCAGTGGCCGTTGAAGCCTTATGCGGTACTAACGCCCAAATAAGTAGGCGTGGTCGTTGGGAATAGTAACAGACAATCATTCGCTTCGAATGATCTTACCAATCTTTATGGTAACTCATTTTAGTAGTACCTATGTGGAGGCAGTAGCTTCTATCCTGCTGCTGATATACGTACCAATGTATACTCTAGAAACTAAGAACCTCTTTAAACCAGATTAACGCTTTGAAACTCTTGGAACGATTGATTTCTTTGCATATCAGTTTCTCCAAACCAAACTATCATTGTGCCCCTATTGCTCGCTTCGAAGTTGCACAACCTCATTATTTTGATGGATTGTAACGGTATTCATGCAACACATAGCTCCAATGACGCCGTCTAAGACATTAAATTGCCAACATGCATATCTCAAACCAGCATAATATACGAATGTACATGTTAGGGTGTACCTTGTTTGTGATGTTAAAATTTGTGTATTAATGCATATTTTGAAATGCTCGATATAATTTTTCAAAAATAAACTATCACTGAGATTTTAAAACATCTAGGATTGGTTATAATAAAATTTTTAATACGGTATTTCCATCAGAATGCTGTTTTTATACCCTCCACCTCCAGGATGGGGGTATACTAACTTTGTCATTCCGTTTGTAACACCTTGAAATATCGACCTGAGACCCCATTAAGTATATTCCTGATCGTCATAACATTCTAAGACGATCTAGCCATGTCCGTCCGTCCGTCTGTTGAAAGCACACTAGCATCTAAACGAAAGGAGCTAGAACGTTCAAATTTTCCATAAATGCGTCTATAGTCGTAGATCGGTTGGGATTGAAATGGGGCGAAATCGGCCCAAAGGGAAAAAAATATTCCCTCACAAGGACTAAAAATACCCATAATTATCCCTAATATTTTAGCGTATTTAATCATGTTTTTTGAATATGTCTGTTTATATTTGCTTGATATTTGGTATGCGCATTCCCCTTATAGCAAAAACGTGCACCATAAAGTGATTCTTATTTGTAGTGGGTGAAATGGGGCAAAATAGGGATAAAAATGGTACATATTAAAAGACAACAGCTAGAAACACGAAATTCGGTGTGTACATTCCTCAAACTGAGTAGATACATAACATAATAGTATTTTTTCCAAATTCGTACTTTTAAGGGGTAAAATAGGAATAGAGGGATAACAATGGTACCAACCAAACGGCTGTACCTAGAATAATTTAATTCGGTGCATACATTCCTCTGATTGCAAAGATAAGTAAAATACACGGATTTTTCAAAATTCGTACTTTTTGGGGTTAAAATGAAAAAGGGGATAAAAATAGACTGATTTTTCGAAATTCGTACTTTTTGGGGTTAAAATGAAAAAAGGGGATAAAAATAGTACCAATCAAATGGCCGCAGCTAGAGTCATGAAATTCGGAGTATACATTCCTCTGACTGCGTAGACACGGAAAATAGAAGAATTTTGGAAATTAGTACTTTCAAGGGATGCAATGGTACTGGTAATGTATTTCCAAAATTTGTACTTTTGGAATGCATATAGAATGGAAATACAACCAACTGTAGCACGCACTATCTACCAATATTTGTGGCTTTGAAAATATTTTTAAAAATATCAATATCCCAGTTCAAATCAAATATTGATTACAGACCAAAAAAATGCAAACGAAAAAACTAAAACAAATGAGCGTTGGTACGGCAGAAGCAGTGCTGGGTAACTATACCTGCATATACACATACTTACATATGCAACTCAATGAGATGCTTGTAAGATGGCATGTGTGCTTTATTACTTGGTGCGATTTTTTAAACGCAATTTCGGCAAGTGAGTTGTGATTCTCGTTCGTTTGTGAGAATCATCTCCTTATAGAGGCCGGGTTTGATGTTGAAAAGTCGCTGCGAAGCCACTTGAAAAGACTTTTGACATGGTCGAAATCATGTTCGTGGTAGTCTGCAGCCAAGTAATAAATGTCACCATGCCATTTGTAAATAAATTTGCATTCTATTAAATATAGAAGCAAAATGGTCTTGAGCCAGGACAATATCCCAGTTGAAATCAAATATTTTTAAAAATATAAATATAAGAATATTTATTTTTTGAATTGACGTATTGGTAGCATTACCTTATAAGCGTGGTTTGAAATAATTAAAATATTATATTTATTTATAAAATTATTTTTTCAATATTTGTATTTGTTTTGGTTTGGCTATTATAAAAAATATATATTTTCCTGTAATATTACTGTACTTCTACGAAAACCTACAACCTCTGTGGAATCCATGCAATCCATGGTGGAGGGTATATAAAGTTCGGCCCGGCCGAACTTAACGCCGTTTTTACTTGTTTAAATATACATTCTACTCCTTCGTACGGAAAATATGGCGGTCAAGGTGCATATTCATTGTGTGATGCAGTCAGACAACGGGTTGGTCGAAGTGACGAAAATATCGCTGCCGTTCAGGCGTCCGTAGCAAACGATCTAACTCATTCGATTCTGCGGTGTTCAAGATCCACTTTACGGTGAATTTTGCGAAAGGATCTCTGTGTCCACCCACGTAAGATCAAGCTGATTCAAGAATTGAAGCCGATGGACCATTTGACGCGACATACATTCTCCGAATTTCATCGCAAAATCATCTTCAGTGACGAAACTCATTTTAGGCTCAATGGGTTCGTCAGTAAGCAAAATGTGCGTTATTTGGTTAGGTGAAAATCTACATGTGCTTCACGAATCTCCACTTCATCCACAAAGAATAACTGTTTGGTGCGGTTTGCATGCCGGCGGCGTCATTGGCCCATATTTTTTGACTTTTTTCTTTGGGGCTACGTCAAATCATTGGTCTATACCAACAAGCCGACTATGTTGGAAGAACTCAGAGCCAACAATGCGTGACCGAGTCATCGAAAATTGGGTCCAAAGAATCGACCGCTGCCGACGTGCCCGCGGGGGCCATATGAACGAAGTCGAGTTCCATTCATAAATGTTTTGATTGTATTTCAAGTCGATCATAAAGTTTTGGAAAAAAAAGTTGTCAAGTCCTTATAGAAAACCCCTTTATATATTCACTAACTAAGTAATAACGTTACTTATTCGTCACCCAGTGTTAGATCTCCTTTCGTACGCTTCATTCTACACATCGGTCCCCTCGTCAACAGATATCGGGTATCCAGTGTAGAGCCGTCCGTGTAGAATTTCAGGTATTCTATTTACTAAAGAAAGGACACCCTAATACGTTTGTATACAATTCGTAATGGCCTTTTCGAGGCTATCAAAAGAAATCAGACGACGGCTTCAAACATAACACCCGGCCAGAAAACATGTAAAATTTGAAATTTATTTCAATTACATACGAATACCAATCCTTAATGAAATTTAATACATACATAAGTATTTACTACGTACAACATTTTGTTGCAACAGCAAAGGCAACAGCAACAACACATACAATATAATTACACTGCAGCAATTATTCACTCATTCATTCAGTCATTCATTCATAGTTTACGAATAATCACACAAACGGCCAGTCGTAGTGTTCAAACCAACCAGCCTGCCTGCCAACCATCTATCCAACCTGGCTGGTTGGCTAACTGACTGACTGACTGGTGTGGTGTTTGGTGCGGTGCTGTGTGTCTGGTAACCTGCTGCAGTTGCAGTTGTGTATCATACGACGACTGCTAAAAACTAATAAACAAAATGCACAAATGCTTTGTGGATTGTAAATCTAAATGCTAAAGCACACACACACGCACACACTAAAACATAACACTATCAAATCTAAACCAAACCCCCAACCAAAAACATCAACCGAACCATAACATACTAAACTAACCTGGCTCGGCTCAGGCCGGCCCGGCCTAGTCGACCAACTCCCCAAATTCGATGTGAATGCATTGTGTGCAGCAGGGCAGTGCAAGGCAAATTTGCAGCCTTATTTTAAACAAATATCGCAATGGACAACAACAACAGCAACGTAAAACATAACAAATAAATAAAACACAGAAAAGCCAACAACAAGAGCAACACGGACGGACCATAACAAAACAATTGCTAAGCACGATTTATGATTGCTGATAAATTTTATACATGTCAAGTTGTCGTATATAACATAAAACTATTTTAGTGGCGGCATTCCTGGGATGGAGGGCTGAAAATGGGCCATCGTTAGGTTAAAGCAAGACAGGAGAGTGTCCTTCAAGGGGGTTGGATGAGTTTGGAACGGATCTCGTCCTACATGTGAGTGAATGAGTGCTTAGTTCTTCAGTTCATCACGGGTAGGACACAGATGTTCAGGCCCGTGCGCAGGATTTTCCCCTGGGGGGGGGGGGGGGGTTTTCATCTACACTCATAAAAAAGATAACCCTATAATGAGTTAAAATTAACTAAAATTTAGGAAATCAAGTATTTTTTTACTTAATAAGTAGAATTTGGCTGAAATTTTCCTAAATCACAGTAAAAATAAAACAAGTAATTTTTTACTAAATTTAAGCAAAATTTTCCTAAATCTAAGTAAATTTTTACTAAATCTTAGTAAATTTTTGCTGAAAATTTCAAACGAGTAAATTTTTACTTAAACTGAGGATCATTTTATTTTATACAAGGAAAAAATAGGTTTGCTTCAGAGTATGCAAAACTGATACAAATATGACAACATGAAATATTCCTCAAAAGTTTCATGATACCTCTGCCATAAAGAGTTGAGCTATTACCACATGATTGTTACGAAGGCAAGATAGGCGCCTTCGCAGTGGTTGTGTAGAATAATTCATAAAGTATTTATGAAATAAGTCTCTGCAAATGAACGAGAATTGCTTCTTAGATTAATATTCAAGATTTTTTGACAATTTCAAATGTTTTTTATAAGTTCATTAATACTTAAATGTATGAAGAACTCGGCATAAATTTCAGTAAACATTTTAACTTCATTTTAGGAAAAAAACACATTTTTAAGTTAAAGTAAATTTTAATTTTTTCCATACAAAAAATTTCAGATTTTTTTTTCACTTTTCTCATTGTCGACAAAATTGTATTTCAGTAATCCATCTATCAGTACACTCAAAGGAATATGCCAGTAAAAGAAAGCAGAAAGTGTACCGAAAGAGCAGATTTGTTGTATCTGCTGAGATGGTAAACAGCTGTTTGCTGTTTTTAGCAATATATATGATACGCATATTGTCCCAAGCTAATATAAAAGCGAGCTAAACTCGCTTATTTTTATTTTATTTTAATTTTCTTCATTCATAATTCTGAAACTTTTACACAAATATTCCCCATGAAGTCAGCAATCTCATGCCAAAGAAATATTTTGGTATTCTCAATATAATAAAAAGATACGACGGTTTTTCTAAATATACTTTTCACAATTTTTGACTTTACAGCCACCATTTTTCCTATTTTAGCCTGGTAACTGGGGAATCAAAATGCTATTAACGTGCCTTCGGTTTTATGCTGCTCCATTGTTGAACTATTTTGTTTCTATTATTTTTATGCTCATAGCCACTTATGCAGTCACAAACTAACGTGCGAGGGGATAAACAAATCAGAAAATTAAAAAAATGGCTTTAGAAAAAAATCTTTTCCAAATTTATATGACAGACGACATCCAAATCTGAGAATAGTTTGGCATCAAAAACTCATTTTCGAGAAAATGTTTCATATCCACTTTTGAATATAAGCCCTCGATATATATTTTGAAGAAATATTACACAAAAAACGATCAAATTCCTCGGCGATAAACCCTTCAGTCCCGCATTTTTTCTATGATAAATGCAGAAAATTGGATATGGTTTTTGACAAAGGTTTAAATAGGATGTCTAAAGAGTTTTGGGGTTTTTAATTTATATAGGACATGAGTAACAGGATGTTTATTCAAAATCTTTATACGCATATTCCGGAAATGTTTCTTCATTTTTATAATCTTAAATATGTATACATTCGAATAACAAATACAGTTTTTTTGTTTTCGATGAAATGCAAGAAGTAACAACAAGAAATTTTAATTCCAAAAAACCAAATAATTGGTATTTTAGAGCTTCGTTTTCCTACGTAGATCCAAGTTACTGAATTTGTTGTTTCTCTTTTCAATAATACTTGCTACATATGTACAAAAAAATACTAACTCTGAAAAATATTTGACATAAGTGATAAATATAACAAAAATTTTAGTAAGTTAAAACTCATTTCTTCATTTGTCGAAATGGATTTGTATTATAATTGCAAACTCCCAAAACATTGGAATTAACAGAAACCGTTGTTGTTGCATTTGTGCTGAAAATAGGACACATCGGTTCTGATTTAGATACAGCTCCATAAAAATGTCCAATCGCAAATGTTACATCGTAGCGCTCTACAAGCATCAAGCAAATTATTTGCTTTTATTAAGAATATTTTAGATTTCATTATGATATCATAGTGATTCTTATCTACACTTTTTTAAAATTACTAAACGATTTTGTTATTAAATTCCCAAACTTTTATTGCAGTACATAATTAAAAGTTCATAAGATATAGCTCTAGTCGAATGTCAGGAAGTGGTATCGGTTAATAAAAATGAAAAATTTCCAATCAATTTGGTGTCCATTAGCGAAATTAGCACTATACAATCTTGAAATTGGCACAATTCGTTTAGTTTGTTTGTATTTTTCATAACCTTTGTCCGAAATTCAAGAAAGTGTCCACGATTTTTCTATGTAATTTTCGTGTTTTCATGATTTTACTGCAAAATTACCATTTCTTTATTATTAAAAAAAACCTTAAAAATTCTATATTTTATTGCTTCAAAAAGTCTAGAAGGTTTTAAAAAGTATATGTTCGCAACCTCTCTGGGGGGTTTGAACCACCTACCCCCCCCCCCTGCGCACGGCCCTGCAGATGTTGGATTAATCCTTTACTTATTTTTGAGAAAGTGATCAATGCCAACAACAATATGCCTACAACACATCTGATCTTATCGAAATGAATGTAACAGTACTATACTCCAGAACGTATTTCATAAACATCGATTGTACACGTTCTTGAGTGTTGTATGGTCGTAGTCGTAGCACAGTGGTCCAAAATCCATTTTTATACCCTACACCACCTCGTGGACTAGGGTATTATAAGTTAGTTTTCCGCCAAATGTTTGTAACACCAAGAAATAATTGAGCTAGACCCACCTTTAAGTATACGGATCGGCTTAGAATCACCAGCTGAATCGATTTAACGATGTCTGCTGTCCATCTAAGCTTGTTCTCACTCTACAGGTCGCAAATGTGGTCCGATTGTCATGAAATTTGGCAGAAGTTACTTTCTGGCTCAAGGACGATTGGTATTGAATTTGGTTCAGATTTAGATATTGCCTCCATACAAATATCCCTATAATTTACACTATTGCTGCTATAATTGACACTATTTGGTCATGATCGTGTTATATTTGAACTGGAAACTATAAATTTTCAAGTCGAGAGGCGCGGATTAGGGTTTGATTTTAGACCTATGGTTTCTTGGGAGAATTTTCTTGGAATTTAAAAACGTGCACCATAAAGTGATTCTTATTTGTAGGGGGTGAAATGGGGCAAAAAAGGGATAACAATGGTACATATTAAACGACAACAGCTAGAAACACGAAATTCGGTGTGTACATTCCTCTATTGAGTAGATACATAATATAAAAGTATTTTTTTCCAAATTAAAAGGTTTTTTTTCCAAATTCGTACTTTCTCGGGATACAATGGGTACGGAGGGATAATAATGGTACCAACCAAACGGCTAAACCTAGAATAATCAAATTCGGTGTATACATTCCTCTGATTGCGTAGACACTTAAAATAAACAGATATTTCGAAATTCGTACTTTTTGGGGTTAAAATAAAAAAGGGGATAAAAATAGTACCAATCAAATGACCGAAGCTAGAGTCATGAAATTCGGAATATACATTCCTCTGACTGCGTAGACACGGAAAATAGACGAATTTTTTGAAATTCGTACTTTCAAGGGATACAGTCAGAATGATGAAATGCTAATTGCGTAGAAACGTCAATGGGATAAAAATGGTACCAACCAAATGGGCGCAGCTGGAATCATGGAATTCGGTGTATACATTCCTCTGACTGCACAGACACGCAAAATAAAACGTTTTTTTTTTCAAATTCGTACTTTTACTTTTACGGCAAAAATTGGTTGAATCATGAAGTTAGGTTATTTTGCACTATGTACGTCTGATAATGGATTTAAATATAAGAATATTTACTTTTTGAATTGACGTATTGGCAGCCTTGCCTTATAAGCGTGGTTTGAAATAATTAAAATAGAATAGAAGCAACAGTAAGAAAAAAAATGTCGGCCACTAATGGGCTAGGAAGTTCTAAAAACTGCAATTGGTGATCAATACCTCTTCAACGATCCAACAAAAACGCAAATCGAACTAAAAATATGGAAGTTATTGCGGTTTTTATAAAAAATGCAACAAAAATGTTAAAATTCTACCCTTTATTCTATAGTTTTTGATATGGTTTGATAAGGCTCGGACCTGATTTTAATTTCTAACCGTGAATTTTATTCAAGAAAAACCAGATTTATAGAGGTTAGTTTGAAAGCGTCCAGCTCACTAACGGACAATGATAAAAGCGAAATATTTTGGGAGAACACATAAAACAAATCAATCTTACACTACTTTTATTTTGAAGCCACTCTAATGTGTATATATTTTTTTTTTTTTCAAAAAATAAATTTTAAAATTTAACATACTTTTTTTAATTTTCATGTTTTTTCTAAAAACCGACAATTATCCTGCAAATGTCTCAAAATCATTCACAGAACAAAATTTTTGACTGGTTGGGTAAACCGCCAAAATATGGGAGACATCGTTACAGATTTAAAAAATTTTCAAAAATAATTTTCTAACATATATTTTGCTGTAACAAACGGGTTCATCGGAAGCCTTTCGAGAAATTCTCTCCGATATCCTTAGTATGGAAGTAGTGACACGTTTCACTGGAAGTCGGCACGGGTTACAGTGGTGGTAAGTGCATCAAACTTTATTTGCGATTGTTTTGACACCATTCATAAAAATAGAGGATGTGGCTAAAAAAATGTTATTTTCTTGGAACACCATACTCCACTTATTTATCACTGACTTATCGAACAATCGTCGATTTGAGGACTTCTTGCGATGGAAATTTTTCTATCTCAGTCCATGGTCCGTCTTAAATATAGCTTGATAACCTGAGGCCAACATACGAATTTTTAATTATTGATTGTTGTTGGGCTAATGTTGGTCAGTGTTTTCCTCGTGATTTAAATAAAACTATTTCGTTTCATTTTACTTCTCAACGTTTCGTTGGTAGTTTTTTCCAACTTCATCAGGAGAACATTTTTTATTAAATGAAATTCGATTAATTTTACATCATAGGTAAATCACTTATATACTATTATAAAAACTGGACATCACGGCACAATTTATTAATAATTTTATAAATAATTACTCATAGATAAAAATCAGTCTAAACTTAAATACTAATATCACAGAACTTTCTTGTTCAATTCCATCGCAATCAATTGAAAAATAAAGTTCTGTGATACTAGGAAAACACTGACCAACATTAGCCCAACAACAATCAAAAATTAAACAGTAACAACAAATTGGTCGTAAACAAACATCAAAAATTAGAATTTTTTTTCTATTTTTAATGTCACACAATGTTGTACATGTGTTGAGACACCCCGTAATATTTTCAAATACCAAGATACTATAGGGTATCAAGGAATCGGCTAAACTTTTCCTAGTACTTCGAGCAATTTCTTTTTTTGCATATTTCTGTGGTTTGTGTTTTATGACAACACTCACAGCAATTTATGACACATTTCCGTCAAAATTTTCACGATTCACACAAATATCAGCTCAAACAGCAACAACAACAACGACGACGACGACGACATCGAAGTTATATATGATTGTGTGCCCCAGTGTTCGGTCGGTGGCAGGACGGATACGGGTATGGGTTGTGAATGTATGCAGGGGCTTTGGAAATTTATGGGTATTATCATTATAACAACTCAAACCTTTTGCATGGTTGCAACAAACGACCTGTTCCTGTCGTGGTTTGGGTTGTATGGCATTGCAATGTCTCGGTGTGTCATGGTGGGGGTGATGGGGGTGGTGGTGTAATCAGTCGTGAAAATCAATGTTTTATTATTGCTGTTGTTGTTGTTGGTGCTGCTGCTGCTTTTGTAGCCCATGGATGGATGGCATTGTTGGTGTTGTTGGCGGTGGCGGTAAAAGTTGTGATAGTCAGTCAGTTAGGCAGGCAGGCAGGCGAAACTTCAAAGGAAATGCCTATGCCTGTCAACGACATAAATCGTTGTGACAATGAAATGTAATTCCATTCCTATTGTCGAGATAACATTTTCTTTTAGAGGTTTGACAATAAACAAATACTCAAATGCCAACCCATCTACAAGAACAACAACAACATCAGCAAAGGAAACAGGGTAGAGACACAGAAAGAAATTAACCCTTTTGAAATTGCGGTTAAAAGAAAATTTAAATTGTCGTGGCCACGATGAATCAAAATGAAATGGTGGTGTGGAAGTAACGTAAGTGAACATCAACTGCTTGGATGTATGCTGCAATTTGAAGACGCTTTAGAATCATGTCTATAATGATATGACGTACAGTGCCAATGTCTTATGGATAACCAGATACTGGGAGTGTATATCAAGCGAAAATAATAGCAATAAGAGAAAACGTCAATTGACTGAGTCGGAACGTAGTGACTAACACTGGCGTCGCGAAGCTGTATCAAAATATTGTGCAATACTGTAAGGACTATCTTACTATGCCAGGCCGTGTATATTGACACACACGAGAGATCACCTTGATCTCTGGTTAGACGGGGGACTTGAGAACAATTAAAAAGCATATGAACCAGCTAGATCAGTATCCCCTGTAACGATCACCAGATGGCGTCAGTCGCAACGCCGCTGGGTGTCGTTAAATAGGATATCTTCAATTACAACCTGAAACAAGCAGAGACCAGGTGGATAAGACTGAAATCTAATATCCAAAAGTACCTGGTCACAATACAACATTCAACTAACTAACTTTCTGATCAGTCAAAATCGATGCAATATGTCACGACTAATCGCGGTGCTAACTGGGCAATGACGAATTGGAAATCGTAACAGACATTAGTATGTTAATACATACTACTTGAGGCTAAATAATGGTTTTTAGTCATCACGTTAACTAACCAACACTGACGTCGTCATTACCCTGATAGCGAGGTTTCCATTAAATCTCTGTGGACTATATCCCGACTGCCGCAGAGATGAAAAGATGATAAGGTCCTGCAAAGTCGAAAATGCTGCAAAGCTGATGCAAATGCTAGGAAAATCTTCTTGAAGAATTTGCCCATATCGAAGCTCTGACTTATGCAAGTGGTTGTCTCATGATAGATGTACATTAATTGACACCTGTAGAATAGCTAGACGAATCTGACCAATATACAACCTGTATCTTCGACCTAGAAAGGAAAAATCTGTCTATACTACGTACAGTTCTGAGGGGATACTGGCTGATCGGCGAACACGCCAGTAGTTTGAGAATATGGAGAGTCTGAATAAGCTGCACAGAAAATGAGGAAGAGGACAGTAATAAAGCATCTGCTCTATTACTATCCCGCATAATAAGCTATTATTTCGGATTTGGTGAAAAAAGCTCCAACATTTTGTATTTTTCAATTTCATTAATTGGATAACGTAGAAAAGAACAAAATAAAGGGAAAATCACATTAAGCAAAAGTTAAAGTCGGGCGGGCCGCCTATATGATACACTCCACTTTATACAACATTACAATTCAATTTGGTGGAAAAAGTGAAATAGGGGAGCACATTTTGATCTATACTTAACACAACATTGAACGATGTGACCGACTTTCTCCGCATGTACACACTCAGAAAAAAAGTGAACCCTATAATGAGTTAAAATGAACTAACATTTAGGAAAATTTAACTAATGGAATATTTCCTCATATCAAGTTCAATCTTTTCCTTGAAAGTAGTATAAGATTTGAACTTGATTCTAGTCCAATTTTCATCAAACTGAGGAAAATTCCAGTAATTTTTTCCTCAAATCAAGTACATTTTTACTAAATCTCAGTAAAATTTTGCTGAAATTTTCTTAATTCTAAGTAAATTTTTTCTAAAACCAGGTAAATTTTTTCTATACCAAATTTGAAGAAAATCTGTCGAAACATATGGTTTCGAGATCGCAAAACGTCAAATCGGAGCGTCAACTTGTATTTTGAAACCACTCTAATGTATCTAGATATAATGAAGAATTTTTGACTTGCTGAAATAACACAATGCTTGGGAAAAACATCCGTAATTTCTTAACCTATGGCCACTCCACTCTGAATACAAAACAAAATAACGAAAAATAAAGTTATATTTTTCAGGATATTCAAGGATTAACATTATTTTTAAATGTTGGAGTCCTTGAACATTACCCGCAACCACTAGTTGAATGTATGTGCCACATTTCATCAAAATCGATAAGGGTCGGCCCCAGACCAGACGGCTGAAGCCAGGGTCATGAAATGTTCAGGGTAGTTCCCAAATATGACGGAGACGCAGACTAAGAAGAAGAAGATTCGTACTTTTAGGGGGTAAAATGGGACAAACAGAGATAAACATCAAACCTTCGTCCTGACTAAACGGCAGTAGCTAGAAACATGAAATTCGGTGTGTTCCTTGCGAAATAGGGATTTTTCGAAATCAGTACTTTTAAGGGAGGAAACAGACAAAAAGGGATAAAAATGGTACAAATGTAAGTATTGTAGCTATATTCGTGAAAATCGGTATATACATTTCTCTGACTACGTAGACTTGCAACACAAAAGTATTTTTCGAAATTTGTACTTATAATGGGTGAGCGGGACAAAAATGTATAAAGATTGTACCAACTAATGTATTGCAGCTATAGTCGTGGACTTTGGTGTGTAAATTCTTCTGACAACGTAAAAGTGCAAATTTAAATTTATTTTTCGAAATTTTTACTTATAAGGGGTTAACTGGACAAAAAGGGATAAAAATGGTACCAACTAAAGTATTGCAGCTGTAGTCGTGAAATTTGGCTTGTAAATTCCTCTGACAACGTAGAAGCGCAATTCTAAAAAAATGTGTACTTATAGAAGGCGAGCGTGAAAAAATAGTACCAACAAAAGTATTTGCAGCTATAAGGGCTGTTTTTCTTTACGCCGGGATAACAAGCTGCGATAACAAAAACGATAATAAATATTTAATTTTTGCTAAAATAATTTTTTTTTTCACATTGTCGCCAACTTCAATATAAATATATGTATCAAAAGAAATTTTCAAAAAAAATATTTTGTGTCGACTTTATTGGACTTAGTCCTGATATCCATCAGTTTGACTTACACTGGCTAATTATCCAGGCTAAGTCAAAAATTTTTAACACAAAATTATTTTTTCAAAATTTGTTTTCACACACACATTGATATTGCTTTTGGCGACAATTTTAAAAAAAGAATTTTTTATTTTGAGTGAAATTTTAACATTTTATTTAGATTTTTGTTATCGCAGCTTAGTTATCCAGTCTTAAAGAAAAACAGCCATATAATCGCGAAATTTGGTGTGTAAATTCCTCTGACAACGTAGGCTTGCACCGTAAAATATGTACTTATTTTTCGAAATTTGTTTTTATAAGGTGTGGGCGGGACAAAAAGGGATAAAAATGATACCAACTAAAATATTATAGCAAAAATGGTGAACATTTTTATGTAAATTCCTGTCACAATATAGAAGCGTAATATAAATGCATTTTTGTACTTTTAAGGGCAGAACGGCACAAAAATTGATAAAAATGGTGACAACTAAAGTATTACAACTAGAATCGTGAAATTTTATATGTAAATTCCTCTGACCATGTAGAAGCGCAGTCAAATTGGATTTGTCGAAATTTGTAGATTTGAGGTGCGCGTGGGACAAAAAGGGATAAAATGGTGTACAGTCCTTTAATTATGTAAACGCGGAACATAAATGGATTCTAAAACAAGTAACAAGGCGTTAAGTTCGGCAGGACCGAATCTCATAAACACTCCACCACGTACAAGTACATTCAACAGTATTATCAGCAGATTAGACGGTGTCGACATTACATAGAACTGCACTATCATATTAAGAAAACTGTGGTGGTGGTGGTATAATATTAGTAATCCTCTAATATAAAACTTCAAGTGTAATCAAAACTGAATATTAGGCAGAAACAATTTTTTTCAAGACCGATTTTCCCAATTTGAAATTTGTTAATTTCAGCTACAGCCTAAATTTCTGTACAATTTTGATGGGAAAAGTTATACAGCCGTTTTATTGTTCCCAAATTTAATCCCTTTTATATGCTGATGGCACGAATATCGAAAGATCTCTTTATGTTCGCGTCTAAGTAGTCAGAGAAGTGTACACTCCGAATTTCCTTATTTTAGCTGCAGCCGTTTGCGTGGTACCATTTTTATCCCCAATCGTCTCATTTAGACAAAAGTACAAATTACGAAAAATTCTTTTTGTTTCGCGTTTTCATAGTCAGATGAATGTCTACACTGAATTTCGTGATTTCAAGTTATGCAGTTTGGTTGGTACCATTTTTATCCCTCTTTTCCAATTTTATCACTTAAAAGTACAAATTTCGAAAAATCTCTCTATTTTATGTGTCTACGTAATTATAGGGATGTACACGCCGAATTTCATGTTTCTAGCTATTGTCGTATCATTGGTACCATTGGTATCCCTTTTGTCCAATTTCACCCGCTAAATCTTTTTTGTACTTTTTGGTGATTACACATTACTAGAGGAAGGTACGAAACAAATTTCAAGTGTATAAAAATGAGATATTTTCAAAAAAGAAAATTGCTTAAATAATATTTAGGTTATTATTAGGGAGTTTTCAGTCCTTGTGAGGGAAAATTTTTTAACAGATACTCCTCTCTTTCATCGCCTTTGTACGGAAATAAGTTATTAAATCTTATTAAATCTTTGGAAATTAAAAAGGAGAATTGGTGATCTTTTCCAAAGATGGAAAACAAAGTACACCCTTTTCAACAAACGATTGTTGTTCAGCTCCAATATAAAAGTGTAATAGTTGTTCTTCTGAAATTCAGATTATTGCTGATAACTGATGCTAGTCTCATACCAGTAAATTTCATCTGCTTTTGAAACATTGTAATATGTTTGTTGTCAATTTCTACAGCTTTGAGAAATATATGGTTAAATTTATCATAATTCATATATTTGTGCCTCAATAAATTTTGTGCATTATGAATGCAATATATCAACCCACATTTATAGCGAATATTAAGCTCTTAAGATAAAGTAGAAGCTGGAAATATCACCTATTATTGGTTCGACCGTTGATTTAATGCATTTATTCATAATAACATAAACATTTTTCATGGAAGAACAATTTAATTTTCGAAAGACTATGTTTAAAATTTTCTTTACAAAAATAGAGGTTTTAGATGGTACACTCACCCAGTGAGGTTTAACAAATAGGCCAAATTTTCCAATATTATTTTCTTAATAGCTTCGTTTATAGAAATATCATATGTTGAGTAAGCTGTTATTGATCGTGCAATTAATACGCTGGGATAACTGCAGCAAATGTCTGATAAAAACGTAATTTTTAATGGTTCCTTCGAAGCTACCCTTATTCGTTCCTTTTACAGAGCTGAATGTGTGAGCTTTTCTTGGGTCCACAAATATAATGAAATCTAGTTCGTTTTCATAATTTAAGAAGCAGCATGCCAGTGGTCAATTTTTGTTCTTGTTCATTTTCAGGAGTCACGATGAACTTACCAATAAGTTTATATAGGATGAGCCATTTAAAATTAGAATCATCATTCATCTGACTTTTTTGCAGTGCATGGGCGAATGATGCCTCCAGCCCCAAAATCCTCACCAAACAGTGACTCGTTGTGGATGCACTGGCTTCTCAAAAGTCACGTGTGTGTTCTCTGAACACCATATGCGGCAGTTTTGCTTATTGACACAGTAACCAATATGAAAATGAGTTTCATTTTCATATCGTTAACGTTTTTAATATTTCCCATTTTTTGTTTTTGTTGAAAATTAAAATGAATGTTATTCGACCTTTCGAAGCCAAAGTAATCGGTAGTTTAAATTTAAAATGCTACAGGGGTATTCGAGAATTACAAATGTTCGACGTAGATTTAGTTCTCGGAGCTAGTTCCTATCCATTTCCTCAGACCATCTTATAGAACAGACTGTTGAAATCATAGAGCATTCAAACAATGTTCTGCCGGCATCCATTTCCCGGCAGAATATGAACCCCATGCCACTGCTGCTCTTTATTTAACTGAGCTGCAACAACCCCACTTATATAGCAAATTTATGTGTATCATATCAATTTATATGTCGCAAAACTTCACGGCTGTAAAGAGCAGTAAAAAATAATAATTTCTACAGAAATAATCATAAATCCATCCAGTCATCATAATTTTCAACTTTTATGGCTCAATTGCAAAAACACAACTGTTAAACTGCTACAGGAATGAGAAGGAGTTTGTCACTCCAACCGTTGGCCAACGGGGGGACCATTTGCAATGTGAATTAAGGGTGGCACAATGTTGTTGATTTTTCTGCCAAAGCAAATGCTTTGTGCTGCATTTTACTTGCCAGTCATTACTGCTGATGGAATTGAAATTATCAATTTTCCCCATGCAACGTTATTATTATTATTATTTATTACACAACTCGACAAAAAACAATTTGAATATGGTCGTAAATAATATTACTGGAATTCTGTGTGATTTTTTATTGTTTTTGTTTTGCATAGCTTGACGAGTTATTAACACTAGACAACCGGTACTTTTCGCACTGGTACTAAAATGATATAATACTTTATAACATGTTCTTTTTTTTGTAAAGTCTTTAAGTGATATTAAATCTGGGAATAAATTTATTGATTAAAATCTATACGATTTTAGGAAAAAAAAAACAAGTAAAAACGGCGTTAAGTTCGGCCGGGCCAAACCTAATATACCCTCCACCATGGATTACATTCCACAGAGGCTGTCGAAGTGCAGTAATATTACAGGAAAATATAATTTTTTAATATTGTCAAACCAAAAAAATATAAATATTTGAAAAATAATTTTATAAATAAATATAATATTGTGTTGTCATTGATTCTGGTTTAAGACCAAACGTTGTGCTGAAGTCTTCAGCAGAACCAAAAATTAGGAAAAAGGCAAAGTGAGACCATTATAGTTGCAACTAAAAGTTGACTGCGTAGTTTCGATGGGCGCTACCCCATCTCGTCAGAACTTTCGCAAAGAATGTATGTATTTGACTTAAATCAGGGTTCATATTAGTACCAGCACTCACATAAATATAATATTTTTAATTTTAACATTGAAAAAATAATTTTATCTACATATATAACAAGTAGGGAAGGCTAAAGTCGGGCGGGGCCGACTATATGATACACTCAACTTTCTATCCGAATACAATTCAATTCTGTAATACAGTGAAAACAGGACGGATTTTTGTATCCTGTAAATGTATGTGTTTGACAAAAAATGTTAAATCGGAAATGACATTTGTATAGGGGTATATTGAAACCTGGAACGAAATAGGTGAAATATAATATGCCACAATCGGTTAAACATTTGAGAGCAACATTTGTATTAGGGCTATATCTAAATCTGAACCGATCTTACCCACTTTCATCATAGATGTTTCTAATTGGATTATAAGATGTTGTGCCCAATGTAAAAAAATCGGGTACAATATGTGGTTTCTAGAGCGGCGAAAGTCAAATCGAGAGCGACATTTGTATGGGGCTATATCTAAATCTGAACCGATCTTACCCACTTTCTGCAAAGGTGTTTCTAGTTGGACTATAAGATATTGTGCCAAATGTAATGAAAATCTGGTACAATATGTGGTCTCTAGAGCGGTAAATGTCAAATCTGGGCCGACATTTGTATGGGGGCTATATCTAAATCTGAACCGATCTTACCCACTTTCTGCATAGGTGTTTCTAGTTGAATTATAAGATGTTTTGGCATATTTAAAGAATATCGGTTTCAATATGTGGTTTCTAGAGCGGAAAATGTCAAATCGGGAGCGACTTTTGTATGGGGGCTATATCTAAATCTGAACCGATTTTCTTCAAATTAAATAGCGTTCGTCCTTGATCCACAAAACTTACTTTTGCCAATTCTTGTTAAGATCGGACTATAATTGCGACCTGTAATTTGATTACAACAGTAGATGGACAGACGGACATTGTTAAATGGGTTCAAAAGTGATTCTAAGTCGATCGGTATAATTAGCAATGGGTCTCGCTTCCTTTTGGTGTTACAAACAAATGCACAAAGACATAATACTCTCGTGGAGTGTATAAAAATCAATGTGTGTATGAATGTTGCGTAAAAGATGCCAAAACCGGTGGACCGATTCGCCTTAAAATCTTACTGTCTCTAACTTCTGAACAGAGGACGGTTCCTGGACATACTATGTCATGATAGGACAAAGGGGTGGTACCTCCAACACAAAAAATAATTTAAAACTATCAAAAATTACTCGTTTTATCTTCCAAAGTATACGAAGTATAGGAGTAGGAAAAAATGAACCCGTGCAACCCCGGGTAGAAAATACTAGTAAATAAATATAGTATTTTTATTATTTCAAACCACGCTTATAAAGCAAGGCTACCAATACACTTACATAGCGAAATAATACTTCAAGTTAATTCAATAAATAAATATTCTTATATTTATATTTTCAAAAAGCTTAAATACCATAAATATTGGTTGATATTATGTGCTGAGTTACAAGCTGAACCATAATTATCGGCGGCGCTACCCAAAATGGGTCGGCGGCTTTCGGCTGATTTACCGGCTCGATCACCCCCATTACGAAATTTATTTGCCAATTTTGGGAAAAGGGAAGGAACAATTTGTATTGGTTTTTAATACTTTTTCTTTAATTTTTTGGCAAGTATTTCAATATTTGGTAATATTAGCCGATATTAGCCAATAATTTCATATTATTATCTCATACAATTATTTTTTGGGAGTGGAAATCCATCCCAAATTTTTTATAATATGGATGAATTTAATAATTTTTTTGGAATTACAGCTTTTCATGTGAGGCATATTTGACCAGACATTCTGATTATCGCAATCCTTTTAAAGAATTGTAAAGCTCTACCTACTTTAACACACCAAAGAAGCACAATATTATGGTTCATGTTCCAAAAGTGTCCGAATAGTGCAAATGGTATTGTAGTCGGAGGACAGTGCAACTCCATGTCCTATATATACATGTGTGTGCCGACGAAGATCATCGTCGCGAGATTCGTGGCTTTCCGTCCTACACAAGAGTGGCCATAGAAATTCGACTTTCTAATCAAAGTACAATCATTCAACTTACTATAGACGTCATCATATACCAAATTCAAAGAAAGATCCATATATTGCACAGTAGTAGGTTATATAAGTCGACAGTTATTTTTTCTTTTGTAATTTTAAGTGGGTTGTATATTTTGGTAGTAAGATTTGACGGAGTTAGACCTCCTTCAGATCTAAACAATTATCGGCGGGGTGGTTGAAGTCGATATCAGCCGATGAAATCGGCGGCGTGGTTAAAGTCGATGTGAGCCGATGAAATCGGCGGCGGCGCTGCTCGTTCAGAAACGTGCGGCGGCGGCGGCTTGTCGGCTTAAAATCGGTCGGCTTGTATCTCTGATTAGGTGTTACAGTTGGTTGTCTTTCCATTCTAATTTAATTCTAAAAGTACAAATATTGAAAATAAATTATCTCACGTACATAGCGCAAAATAACCTAACTTCATGATTTAACCAGCTTTTGTCGTAAAAGTACAAATTTCGAAATTTAAATACTCTAAAATATAAGGGGTTATTATGGGTATTTTTAGCCCTTGTGAGGGAAACTTTTTTCCCTTTCTGCCGATTTTGCCCACTTTCAATCCCAACCGATCTACGACTGTAAGACGCATTTGTGGAAAATTTGGACGTCCTAGCTCCATTCTTTCAGATGCTAGCGTGCTTTCAACAGACGGATGGTCGGACGATCACGAATATTTACACTTTATAGGGTCTCAGGTCGATATTTCAAGGTGTTACAAACGTAGTGACAAAGTTAGAATTCCCCCTTCCCGGAGGTGGAGGGTATAATTAACCCAAGGTTCAGATTTATATGCAATTTTCCAGAATGGGTTCTATTTAACCGAAAATAAGGTAATACTTCTCAGTGTTATAACAAGTTGAACGCGTTTGTGCTATTGTATGAAAAATCGCATGGGTATAAATAGTGTTAATATTCCATCGTAAATTAAGTCCTTGCAACGATAATGTCAGTTGAGTTACACCAAAAAAACACTGCACATACCGACATATTTCGCATAAAACTGACAACATTTGACAATTGTCGTGGACTCCTGTGACACCATATCACGTGTCACACACTGTGCCAAATGGGCATTACAGACGTCAGCATTAAAAATATTCGCAAATTATTTTTTTCTGTGAACAAATCGCTGAACATTTATGAAATATTTCCACATGTGGAAAACGTGGAAAAGATCACGGGACATTCGAATGAAATGCAGTTTTATCGAATTGAATTCTAATTTTGTTGAGTACAGTTGGCAATCAACAGACAGTTGACACATATCACCCCACATTCATACTCGTATGGATGGATGAAATTTCATTTCATGTGTCGTGAGAATGTAAACAGTTCGGAATTCTTGAAACAACAGCGTCAATAACTGCAAAGCACACATCCAATCTAATCCACTTCACGCTCCACGCTGGATTGAAAGAATGCCATCTATGGTTTAGCCAGTATTCTCTCTCTCGGGTGTAGGAGGTCGGTCGGGCAATGAATTCACAAAAACAAAACAATACAATTTCTTTGGCTACATTTCATTTTGGTCAAATCAGTTGACAAGTACTGACATTTCAGCCATTGTGACACATAATATTGAGCATATTTCTTAGCCGCGTCTCCTCCCATCGTGCCACTGTCAATGTCACTTTCACCACCCTGCGGCTCACAGTCATCGCATGTTGTGTTTATGTGAATGCGTACGAGGGCTGTTCGAAAAGTAAACGATTGATTATAGAGGGCAGTGAAAGCGCCTCGCCTCGCCTCGAAAAGCTTTATCAATGCTATGCGACTTATTTATTCCCCAAAATTCAACATAAAACGAATTCGAATCAAAATAAATCGCTTATTTAAATCATAGCATAAAAGTCAAAGGATTGATTTATTTAATATAAAACGAAGGAAAGAAGCCAGGAAATGCTTAAGACAGCGGAACCATTCCACGGATTGGTGTAGGGTATAGCAAACAAGAATATAAATATAAATAATTTTAAGGAAGAAAAATAACCCAGCAAAAAAATGGTAGTACTTCCGTATGAAGCACATTTTAATCGCATATCAAAATCCAAATGTCCATTTTTCCGATTTTGAGGAAGTTCATTCAAACAACTTCCAAAAAAGTCGATAATATGTGACATTTTATGAATAACATTTTCACAAGTGGGAACGAATTTTTTGTATAGGGTCACAATGGTAAGGTGTAATAAATAAAAAAAGATTATTTATATGATTTAAATAATTTAAACATTTTTGCTTAAAAATACAAATGTATGGCTTTATTAACATACATCTAATATTTCATTATATTTATTAATTATTAATACTACATAATATCATTAAAATTAAGTAGTGTTAATTTATTTAATATTAAATTAAATTAAATTAGTATTTGTTATATTTATTTGCGTTTCATATTAGTTCATTATATACATATTTTGTCAAGTTTTACGGAACTAAATGGTTTGCTTTAGTTATTCACAACAGAGGATATCTGAGATGGTTATAGTGTCGTAGTAGCAACCAGAAGGTTCGCTGCTCTACCTCCCCTTGGCATCGGATTTTTTAAAAAAGAAATGGAAACTAGTGAAAAAGTGGTTACTTCGCAACACTTTAAAATAACTTTTAAGCCTTTCAAAATAAAGGAAATCCCCCACTACTTCCGAATCATATGATGAACATGTTTTTCACTTCTTTGGGTGTTCTCTTTTTGCTGGGAATAGTTATAAATGTTAATAGTTTACATATCAAAATCGCCACATACATCTCTGTGCCGCTTCTGAACTGGTTCGACTTTGTGATATTGACTTTTCAGTTGTCCTGATATCCTAAAAAGACGGTTTAGTTCATATTGAAGGTACTTTTCTAGTTGGGTATCTGAAACCATATTGACAATTTCGTTTTAAAGTTTTTAAAAGCGTATAAGTTCTAATTGAGGTAAAACATTATACTAACTAATAATATTATATTATGGGCTAATAGTGAGATCGGTAGGCTAAAAATACGAAACCAGCCTCTCCATGATGATATGAAGATTTTTTTACTTGTAACTCACATATCTCTTAAACTAAGTATTTATATTTTGATATATTTATCATTGATCATGGCGTAGAGCATATGCAAAATATATTCGTAATCGGTGAATAATTGTAGTATTTCAAAGGTATACTAATTAATGTTATGATTAACGAATTGTTGTTAACCTCCATGCCTACCGATTTCCTAGTTTCACAAAATCTATAATAAAATTTATAATGAAATTTCAATAAATAAATTCCGTAATAAAAGTAACTATGTGTAGTTTTTAAGAAAATCATTTAACCACCCCAAAGCGACATAAATTAACGATTTTTTTTATTAATTTATCAGAAACGGGTGTTGGAAAAGTCAACCATATCAAAATTATCGCGAAATGAAAGAAGAAGACATACGAATTAAAATGGCTTTATGAAATTCAACGTTGGCAGTTTTCCTTAGGAAAAAAAGTTATCTACATCTTATTACTGCAACAAGTAAAAAAGGGCGTTAAGTTCGGCCTGCCCGAACTTTATATACCCTCCACCATGGAATGCATTACACAAAGACTGTAAATTTTCGTAGAAGTGCAGTAATATTACAGGAAAATATAATTTTTTTAATACAGCCAAACCAAAACAAATACAAATATTGAAAAATTATTTTATAAATAAATATAATATTTTCATTATTTCAAACCACGCTTATAAGGCAAGGCTACCAATTCGTTTACATATCGAAATAATACTTCAAGTCAATTCAAGAACTAAATATTTTTATATTTATATTTTCAAAAGCTTAAATGACATAAATATTGGACTATAGTGTGTGCTACAGTGGGTTGTATTTCCATTCTATTTCAATTCCAAAAGTACAAATTCTGAAAATCCATTATCTCACGTACATAGTGCAAAATAGCCTAACTTCATGATTCAACCAATTTTTGCCGTAAAAGTACGATTTTGGAAAAATATTTTTATTTTTCGTGGCTATGCAGTCAGAGGAATGTATTCTCTGAATTTCATGACTTTAAATGCAGTCATTTGGTTGGTACTATTTGTATCCCCTTTTTCAATTGTAACCCCAAAAAATACGAATTTATATTAAAAAATCCTTCTATTTTACTTCTCTACGCATTCAGAGGAGGAATGCTGCACCGTTTGGTTGGTACCATTTTTATCCCTCTATTCCCATTTTATCCCTTAAAAGTACGAATTTGGAAAAAATAATCTCATATTATGTATCTACTCAATTAGAGAAATATACACACCGAATTTCATGTTTCTAGCTGTTGTCGTTTAATATGTAACATTTTTATCCCCTTTTGTCCCATTCCACCCCCTACGAATGAAAATCACTTTATGGTGCAAATTTTTGTTATAGGGGAAATGCGAATACCCGATGTCAAGTAAGTACAAGCAGACATATTGACGAAATAAAGAGTGATTTTTTTGAGGTTAGGATTTTCATGCATTAGTATTTGACAGATCACGTGGGATTTCAGACATGGTGTCAAAGAGAAAGATGCTCAGTATGCTTTGACATTTCATCATGAATCGTCTTACAAACGAACAACGCTTGCAAATTATTGAATTTTATTATCAAAATGCGTGCTCTGTTAAGAAAGTTCATTGCGCGCTTCCATTTTATGGTCAGTTTAATCGACCCACTGAAGCGGCTATTCGGGCTATTGTGACTAAATTTCGCACCAAATTTACATTGTTGGACATTAAACCACCAACACGCTTACGTAGAGTGCGAACTGAAGAAAATATCGCAGCTGTATCGGCCAGTGTTAATGATGACCACCAATTTTCGATTCGTCGCCGTTCGCACCAATTGGGTCTCTGTTACTCAAAAACGTGGAAATGCCAAAATTGGACTAAGCGGATGGACCACCTAAGACGCAGCCGCGGTCAACATTTAAATGAAATTATCTTCAAAAAGTAAATGTCATGGACCAATCTAACGTTTCAAATAAAGAACCGATGAGATTTTGCAAATTTTATGCGTTTTTTTTTAAAAAAAAGTTATCAAGCTCTTAAAAAATCACCCTTTATAAAGAGTGATTTTTTTGAGGTTAGGATTTTCATGCATTAGTATTTGACAGATCACGTGGGATTTCAGACATGGTGTCAAAGAGAAAGATGCTCAGTATGCTTTGACATTTCATCATGAATCGTCTTACAAACGAACAACGCTTGCAAATTATTGAATTTTATTATCAAAATGCGTGCTCTGTTAAGAAAGTTCATTGCGCGCTTCCATTTTATGGTCAGTTTAATCGACCCACTGAAGCGGCTATTCGGGCTATTGTGACTAAATTTCGCACCAAATTTACATTGTTGGACATTAAACCACCAACACGCTTACGTAGAGTGCGAACTGAAGAAAATATCGCAGCTGTATCGGCCAGTGTTAATGATGACCACCAATTTTCGATTCGTCGCCGTTCGCACCAATTGGGTCTCTGTTACTCAAAAACGTGGAAATGCCAAAATTGGACTAAGCGGATGGACCACCTAAGACGCAGCCGCGGTCAACATTTAAATGAAATTATCTTCAAAAAGTAAATGTCATGGACCAATCTAACGTTTCAAATAAAGAACCAATGAGATTTTGCAAATTTTATGCGTTTTTTTAAAAAAAAAAGTTATCAAGCTCTTAAAAAATCACCCTTTACTTAAATACTCTAAAACATTAGGGGCTATTATGGGGTTTTTCAGTCCTTGTGAGGGAAAACGTATTCCCTTTGAGGCGATTTCGTCCAGTTTTCCAATCCCAACCCATCTACGACTATAAGACGTATTTATGCAAAATTTGGACCTCCTAGCTCCTTTCGTTTAGATGCTAGCGTGCTTTCAACAGCCGGACGGACATGGCTAGATCGTCTTAGAGTTTTATGATCAAGAATATATATACTTTATAGGGTCTCAGGTCGAAATTTCAAGATGTTACAAACGGAATGACAAAGTTTGTATACCCCCATCCTGGAGGGAGAGGGTATAAAAATTCACCAACATTCACCAATCGCTGAACTAATTCTGCGGAAAATTTCAAGATATTCGGACCAAACCAAAAATTGTTCACGCCATATCAGTATGTCTGCAGAAAGCTCGCTATCTTCCTCTAAGGAGTTTAAATTCTCCATAAATATGTGTAATCGTTTCAGGTTGGTAGGGATTGTAAATGGGGGAAATCGGGCAAAGGGAACAAGGACTTAAAATATTCCCTAATGTTTACATCATTTAATTTATTTTTTAGTTTTCCGTCTTTTAACTCGAACCTTGTTATTTTTTCGAAATTCATGCTTATAAGGATGGAAAGGGGCGAATGGGTGTCAGTGATATATATTATATTTGTTTTAAAATTATTTTAATATAAACAAGTAAGGAAAGGCTAAAGTCGGGCGGGGCCGACTCTATGATACACTCCACTTTCTATCCGAATACAATTCAATTCGGTGAAAAAGTGCAAACGGGAAGGTTTTTTGTATCCTGTAAATGTATGTGTTTGACAAAAAATGATATATCGGAAAGGACATTTGTAAATAAAAAATATAAAATGTATAGTTTGGCCAAAATCTGTTAAACTTTTGGGAGCAACATTTGTATTTGGGCTATATTTAAATCTGAACCGATCTTACCCACTTTCACCATAGTTTTGTTTAGTTAGATTATACGATGTTGTGCGACATTTAAAGAAAATCGAGCACAATATGTGGCTTTTAAAGCGGCAAAAGTCAAATCGGGAGCGACATTTGTATGGGGGCTATATCTAAATCTGAACCGATCTTACCCAATTTCTGCATAGTGTTTCTAGTAAGATTATAAGATGTTGTGCCAAATTTAAAGAAAATCGAGTACAATATGTGGGCTCTACAGAGTAAAATGTCAAATCGGGAACGACATTTGTATGGGGGCTATATCTAAATCTGAACCGATCTTACCCAATTTCAGCATAGGTGTTTCTAGTAAGATTATAAGATGTTGTGCAAATTTAAAGAAAATCGAGTACAATATATGGTTTCTAGAGCGGAAAATATCAAATTGGGAGCGTCATTTGTATGGGGGCTATATCTAAATCTGAACCGATCTTACACAATTTCTGCATAGGTGTTTCTAGTTAGATTATAAGATGTTGTGCTAAATTTAAAGAAAATCGAGTACAATATGTGGCATTTAAAGTGGAAAAAGTAAAATCGGAAGCGACATTTATATGGGGTCTATATCTAAATCTGAACCGATCTTACCCAATATCTGCATAGGTATTTCTAGTAAGATTATAATATGTTGTGCTAAATTTAAAGAAAATCGAGTAATATATGTGGTTTCTACAGAGGAAAATGTCAAATCGGGATCGACATTTGTATGGGGGCTATATCTAAATCTGAACCGATTTGACCTATTTTCACTATAGATGTTCCTAGTTTAAATATAAGATGTTTTGCCAAATCTGAAGACAATCTGATACAATATGTGCTTTCTAGAGCGGAAAAAGTCAAATCGGGATCGAAATTTGTATGGGGGCTATATCTAAATCTGAACCGATCTGACCGATATTCACCATGGGTGTTTCTAGTGGAAATATAAGATGTTTTACCAAATCTGTAGACAATCTGATACATTATGTGGTTTCTAGAGCGGAAAAAGTCAAATCGGGAGCGAAATTTGTATGGGAGCTATATATAAATCTGAATCGATCTAACACATTTTTACCACAGGTGTTTCTAGTTGCAATATAAGATGTTTTGCCAATTTTAAAGAAAATCTGTTGTGGTTTTAGAGTGAAAAGAGTCAAATCGGGAGTGAAATTCGTATGGGGGCTATATCTAAATCTGAACCGATTTTCTTCAAATTAAATAGCGTTCGTCCTTATCCCGAAAAACTTCGTTGTGCAAAGTTTCATTTGGGTCTGTCTACAATTGCGACCTGTATCGTGATTACAAGAATAGATGGACGGACGGACGGACGGACGGACGGACAGTCAGACAGACAGACATACGGACATTGCTAAATCGACTCAGAAAGTGATTCTAAGACGATCGGTATAATTACAATGGGTCTATCTCGTTTCCTTTTGGGTGTTACAAACAAATGCACAAAGACATAATACTCTCGTGGAGTGTATAAAAATTAGTCTAATCCATAAATTTCCCAACTACCCTCGTTGGAGTGTGTCTGGCAGTGGTTTTGGACAAGGACCCATCTAAATAGAAACCACACACATCTTGATGTTTTGCATGCGAATTAGACAAGAAAGACAATAACGAAACGAAAAATGACTATTTGTTATTGGCGTTTTGTTTCTGCTTTTGTTGCTGCCATTGTTGTTGGCTGGTCTTCCTTTGTTGTCAAGAATTCCTTGTTGGCACTTTTTGTTTAGAAAACAAAAACATACGGTCACAGAAATAAAAACGAAATTGACATGGAATGGAAGCGGCAGCAGCAGTAGCAGCAGCTACATTAGCCTTCGAGTGTACTACAAAACATGGATGGGACAAGCTCATATCAACTATTCAACGAACGACATTCACACATACCAACAGACGCGATATTGGCGTTACTGATTTCTGCTGGTGATTGCAGAGCCGCTACATATAGCCCGGTACATATGATTCGCAATATCGATGGACTAGTTTTCGAAATTTCACTACTCTCCGGGGAACTTTCTTGCAGCAATGCGCCAATGTCCTTTGTGGGGATTAAGGTCTAGGCCAGTTAACTATTTGTAGGGTTCACTTGTAATGATATGCATCGTATCATTGATTACTGTTTTACTCTGAAGTGTATCCTTCGGTCGTCCTTGCCCATTGAACACCCTTTGCTTATTTCCAGTTAGCTTTCTCTCCTTTTTTGTACAGTGATTTGTTGTATTCATACTTATCACTTGTTAAGACAACTTTTTTTAGAAAAAGGGGTGATTGTAGTTGTCATTCGGAGGACCGCATACGTTTTACACACACTCCCTCACGCGCACACACTTCGGTATACTCGTATTGCCAATAAAACGAAAATTTATATTGATGGCGTTGTTCTAGAATTTGTATATGTTTGCTGTCATTGTCCTTTGGTTATAGTTTAAAGAGTTTATTTAAATAGTTGAAGCAGTTGATGCTTAATATGAATTTTATTTAAAGTATCAGTGAAATTACAGGTTAGGTTGTCAGAATTATAATTAGACGCATTTAGCCTCAAGAGTCCTTCAGAATTTCACAGATCTTGGCGCAATACTGTTAGTCCCTCTCATAGGTGAAAAGTTGGCCATACTAGATCATCCTAGACTAGACATCCTTTATGAGCAAGCATCTTGAATATAAAGTAGGACTAAAGCGTAGGAGGTTATAAAGGTCAATGTTCTAAATAAATGTTGAATATTCCAGTGCTTGTGGAATGAAAAGCAAATAAAAAGGAGTTAAGTTCGGCCGGACCGAATCTTATATACACTCCACCAAGTATACATTCCGCAATATTACCGGCAGATTAGAGGAAAATAGTGATATTTACATCCTAATTGCGATATTTGTTAAATTAATGATTATAGTTTTAAATTAAAATAATTAAAACAAGTAAGGAAAGGCTAAAGTCGGACGGGGCCGACTATATAATACCCTACACCACTCCCTGCATATATACATCGCTTTGATTACTAAACCCAGGTATTTAATGGGAGCAATTTTATGTAGTTCATATAAATTATACAGTTACTATCAATTCATCTTTAGTCAAATTTAATGAATATGGTAAATAATAAAGTAATTGATCCAATTTTCCAGCATATATTTCGAGTAAAGTAAATATAACACGATCCGGAAAAATTGATCAAGTTCCAATGATAAATACAGATTATACAGTGGTAATAGGATGAATCGGACGGACATTTGAAGGGGACCTATAACAACACTTGAGGCCTCCGCAAAAACACGCGCCAATATATTTCTCATTCACGGTAGGTATTCCTAGTTGAAACATATAGATCAGAGTGGGCACCATTTGGGTTATACCAAAGTATGGACATATGGGCATCTCCCAAACAAGTAAGGAAAGGCTAAAGACGGACGGACTTTCTATCTCATTACAATTCAATTCGGTAAAAAAGTGAAATCGGGAAGGATTTTTGCATCCTGTAAATGTATGTGTTTGACAAAAAAGTTAAATCGGAAAGGACATTTGTGTGAGGGTATATTGATACCTGGAACGATGTGACCTCCTTTCACCATGTATGTTTATTGGTGAAACATGATATGTAAAGTTTGGCCAAAATCGGTTAAACATTCGGGAGCAACATTTGTATGAGGGCTATATCTAAATCTGAACCGATATTACCCACTTTCACCATAGGTTTTTTAGTTGGATTTTTAGATTTTGTGCCAATACAATATGTGGTTTCTAATGCGGAAAAAGTGAAATCGGGAGCGACATTTGTATGGGGGCTATATCTAAATCTGAACCGATCTTACCCACTTTCAGCATAGGTGTTTCTAATTCGGTTATAAAATGTTGTGTCCATTTTAAAGAAAATCGGGTACAATATGTGGTTTCTAAAGCGGAAAAAGTGAAATCGGGAGCGACATTTGTATGGGAGCTATATCTAAATCTGAACCGATCTTACCCACTTTCAGCATAGGTGTTTCTAGTTCGATTATTCGATTATAAAATGTTGTGCCAAATTTAAAGAAAATCGGGTACAATATGTGGTTTCTAAAGCGGAAAAAGTGAAATCGGGAGCGACACTTGTATGGGGGCTATTTCTAAATCTGAACCGATTTTACCCACTTTCAGCATAGGTGTTTCTAGTTCGATTATAAAATGTTGTGCCAATTTAAAAAAAAATCGGGTACAATACGTGGTTTCTAAAACAGAAAAAGTGAAATCGGGAGCGACATTTGTATGGGGACTATATCTAAATCTGAACCGATCTTACCCACTTTTAGCATATGTGTTTCTAGTTCGATTATAAAATGTTGTGCCAAATTTAAAGAAAATCGGGTACAATATGTGGTTTCTAAAGCGGAAAAAGTGAAATCGGGAGCGACACTTGTATGGGGGCTATTTCTAAATCTGAACCGATCTTACCCACTTTCAGCATAGGTGTTTCTAGTTCGATTATAAAATGTTGTGCCAATTTAAAAAAAAATCGGGTACAATACGTGGTTTCTAAAACAGAAAAAGTGAAATCGGGAGCGACATTTGTATGGGGACTATATCTAAATCTGAACCGATCTTACCCACTTTCAGCGTAGGTGTTTCTAGTTCGATTATAAAATGTTGTGCCAAATTTAAAGAAAACCAGGTACAATATGTGGTTTCTAAAGCGGAAAAAGTTAAATCGGGAGCGACATTTGTATGGGGGCTATATCTAAATCTGAACCGATCTTAGCCACTTTCACCATAGGTGTTTCTAGTTCGATTATAAAATGTTGTGCCAATTTTGAAGAAAATCGGGTACAATATGTGGTTTCTGAAGCGGAAAAAGTGAAATCGGGAGTGACATTTGTATGGGGCTATATCTAAATCTGAACCGATTTCCTCCAAATTCAATACCGATGGTCCTTGGCCAGAAAAAATAACTTCTCCCAAGTTTCATGACAATCGGACCACAATTGCGACCTGTAGAGTATGAACAAGCTTAGATGGTCAGCAGACGGACGGACGGACAGACAGACATCGTTAAATCGACTCAGCTGGTGATTCTAAGACGATCGGTATACTTAAAGGTGGGTATAGCTCGATTATTTCTTGGTGTTACAAACATTTGGCGCGAAACTAACTTATAATACCCTAGCCCACGATGTGGTGTAGGGTATAAAAAGCTTAGTTTGTGATATGGTATTCTGTGTTGCACTGAAAATGTTTGAGCTGTGCGAAGAGGGCAGTTCAATAAGTAGTCGAACTCAAAGAGATCGATCCATTGGCAACAGAATGGAAATAACTTTTGCCAAATAATACAAGTATAAAAATAAAATAAAAATTATATAACTATTGAAAAATTATTACTTTTCATGAAGACTTCTAGAATGAAATCAAGGAAAAACTTAATAATTTGTGTGGCCTATAAATTCCAACAAAAACTATGGTTCACCGGATTGAAAATGTTAACGTGGTCCAAGTGAAATTCCCTTTCAGTAGGTATACAATATTTTTCCGAACAGATCCTTGATTAAAATAATTTTTATGGTATTTAGTTTGGCATCGAGTATAGCTTTTGAACGGTTTGAATATATATCGTTACACTTGAACTGGATATACTATACGCAAAATGTGCTTCAATGGCGGGTTTAGCTTTTCTTTTCCTAATCAGCATAGTTTTCCAAAAATTATTTTAAATACATATTCGCACTCTATGATACTGGAATAAGGAGACTACCTGTTAAAAATACTCCAAATTGCAAGCATTTATCTGTTTCAGTTTAGCATTAAAATATAGAATTTATGAACACAATATTAATGTCATTACTGAACGTTTTATTTCTCCTGAAAACTTGTGAAAATATGGGTTTCGTCATTTTGCTGCAAAATTTTTGCAATTCAAGTGACGAAATGCTTAATCGAAAAAATTATATCTTAGTCACAATGTTAGAGTTAACATCTACATAAATTGAACTGGCTCCAATAAAAAGAGAAAATCTATTATCAACATCATTAGATAATTGTAAAAAACTATAATGAATCTAATTTTATTTATTCATAATCCTAAATATTCGGCTTCGGCTAATCGGACTTTTTGCCAAAGGACGATTAGTGACCGAAGCCGATTAATCGATCGAAGTCTAATATATACTTTATGGGGTTTCAAATAAATATTTCAAGATGTTGCAAATAGTATTCAAACAAGTAAGGAAAGGCAAAAGTCAGTCGGGGCCTACTATAATTCGTTTTATTGATATTTTACCTTGAAACATACATTATGAGAGTGGGTCACAATGGATCATGATTAGGACCCATACAAAATCCTCCCCGATTTCACTTTTTACCGAATTGAATTGCAATGGGGTAGAAAGTGGAGGGTATCATATAGTCGGCCCGTCCGACTTCAGCCTTTCCTTACTTGTTTTAAAAATGGGAGAGAATTTCAGTGATCACTACATCAACATTTTTAGATAGTCTAAATCGTCCTTAAGGTTTTGTTACTTGGAGCTATTGTTTTTGACTGATATTCGAAAAGTGAGTTGTGGTTCTCCTTCGTATGGGAGAATTATTGACTAAGAATCAAATCAGGAAAATCCGGAAAATTGTTTCAATACAATCCAACTTGCGAAGCTAATTTGACAACACTGAAAAACAGCAAAGCATTTTCAGCAGACAGTCGATCGAATCACAAACTGGTAACTTAGTTTGTGATATGGTATTCTGTGTTGCACTGAAAATGTTTGAGCTGTGCGAAGTTTCGTGGCAAAAAAGCTGTAAATTTATTCAGTTACCATAAAGGAAATTTCCAACAGAAAAGTTCGTCTCACAATCGATGGGGCAGTTAATATCACCATCACCTGATTTATATCAATTTGTTGCAATGCATTGCTGTCTATTTCGCCACAAATGCTGGACACGTCCAAAAAATTGAAGGAGTGACAATTGACAACGAAACATGATACAGACAGGACAACTAATTGACAGATATCTCCGACACAACATAGTAAACAATTCTAACACACAACGTAACGATCACTGTTCGTTCACCAACAACACAACACAGCGGCAGTGCAACCACCATCATTGCATCGGCATCACCGTCACCGTCAATCGAAACCGGGCAACCAGGCAACAACCTACAACCAAAACGTGCCTTGATCATTTGATTGCAACAGTTCAGCCACATATGCATGCAGCGACACCACCACTGTTCACTGCCGCCGTCATCGACAACGGCAACAAGGAAGAAGAAAAAACAGCCGAAAAAGAACAGCCAACCAGCCAGGCCAACATTATTATCGTCACATGTCGCTCACTAATTGATTTTTCTTGTCGCCTGTTGCAAGAGGTAGAATTTTTCACTCTCTCGCTTGCCGATCAATGTTGCTTGATCTTTGAGAAATAAAGCACTTGCTGCCAGCATCAGCCGCCGCAGCAGCAACCGCCATCGACAAGTACATGAAGCCGAACATACGATTAAGGAGGGTCCACGTTTATCCACAGTTTCTCATAGCTGAAAGTACACTGACAAAATAGAGAATAATTTCAATTGACTGAAATATTTTGGATGGTATTTGGATGATTTCAAAATCTTGTAGGTACAGGTAGTGGTGAAAAGGCGCCACTGCCCGATGTTATGTATTATGTCTTTGTGGATTTGTTTGTAAAAGGGGGTAAGATATAACGATCGGCCCAGGATCACATTTTCAGTTAGCTATGTCGTTTGTCCGTCCGTACGGCCGTCTGTTTGTCCATCTATACTTATAATCAATGTTTAGGTTGCAATGATTTTTCGATCCAAATAAAACAAGGCACGAGTGATACTTGCCTAATATCGCTAGAAGGGGAGGCGCATAAGTTATGGACAATATCAATCATACGCACAAAAAACTACTCATTTAAATTAGCACCTCATTTAAAAATTTCTTTGACGTACAAATAGTCAAGCATCAATTTACAGAACAATATTGAGTTATGTTCCCTACAGGTAGGCACAAATCTTGTCCGATTTGCAAAAAGAGATTCTCCTCGAATATCGAATGTCACCATTGCACGCAAGGATAAGGTATATAGAGTACTTGCTAAAATTGGCGTATACTTTACCACAAAAGGAAGAAAACTTCGATGAAAATACACCATTTAAGGATAAGGAAAAGATCAGAAAGAAGCAAATACAGGATGCATTTTTAAACAAATTGAACTAAAAGTAAACTATCCCAAGTACGGAAACTCAAACGATGGAAATACTTCTAGGAGATTTTTTGAAAATGGAATCACCGCAATTGGAAATCAAATCGTGATCTTGAATGTCTTAAACTGTAAAGAAAACGTCAATTTTTTTAATATTGTGCACATGCCCCGAAAACTGCATCCACAGAAGAATTTGACCCAGACAGTCCATAAAATATTGGCACATGGCAAATATATAACTACATACCTGTCTTTGCCAATTGTAGAGATTTCTGAATAAAAATATAGATTGAAGAACACGTTCAAAGCATCATTATGATTAGAGTTAGAAAATAATTGTAGTTTAGATATGATTAGTCCTTCATAGTCCGGCAGCCAGCAACGTGTTTGGTTACACTATAAGTATCACGGCTTAAACTTTTAGGATATGTTCCTTTATTTTTGGAAAGAAAAAAATGCATGTCTGGCAAACCTTCGGGGTGGCGAGTTACCAACCACACAGCCACACCAATCAGGGGGTGGAAAGTGCGTGCCAGACAGGGTCAAAGTCCGGGGCCAACAACGAATTTCTTTACGCTATAAGTAAAACGGCCCAAACTTTTATGGCCACTTCCTTACATTATGAGAAGAAAAAAATCCATGTCTGGCAAACTTTTGGGAATGGCTTTGGCCCCTCTTAGTGTTTTTTAAGGTCGAAAAGGGTAGTGATGTTTGCAATATTTTATCATGGCTGGTATTTGATTATTTAGAAAGCTCTTACACCTACGAGTTATCAACCAACGAGCCAGACCAGTCTGTGGGTGGAAAGTGTGTGCCAGACAGGCTTAAAGTCCGGGGGCCAGCAACGAATATCTATAAGTAAAAAAGTATAAGTAAAACAGCTAAATCCTTTATGGTAATTTCCTTCCATTGTACAAAGAGAGAAAAGCTGGCAAACCTTCGAAGGCGGCTTTGGCCCCCCTGCACCTTTTAAGGTCGAATAAAAATAGTTTTATTTCCACCACTTTCCTATAAGTAGAACTGCCACATTTTTTATGGTCAATTCCTTACATTATAAGAAGAAGACAAATTCATGTCTGGCCAACCTTAGGGGTTGGCTTTGGCCCCCCTGCAATTTTTAAGGTCGAAAAAGGTAGTGATATTTCCACCACTTCCCTATAAGTAAAATTGTCAAATCTTTTACGGTCGCTTCCTTACATTGTAGAAATAAAAAAATCATGTCTGGCAAAACTGCGGGTATGCGTTGGCCCCCCTGCACTTGCCAGTCTATCAATTCCTGATACAAATTTCTATGCTTAAAAAACTGTTAAATCAAAAAAAAACTGTCCTCTAGTGTGAGATTGCCCAGAAATAGACGGAATTGTTTGTTTAAAATTCCTCTGATAATGTAGAAGCGCAACCAAAACGGATTTTTCTAATTTTTTTATGAGGGGTGAGCGGGACAAAATGTATAAAAATGGTACCAAAGAAATTATTATAGCTAGAATCGTGAAATTTGGTATGTAAATTCCTATGGCCATGTATAAGCGCACTAAAATTGCATCTTTCAAAATTTCTACTTTAAAGGATAAATGGTACCAACTAAAGTATTGCAGTCGCGAAATTTGGTGCGTAAATTCCTTTGACAATGTAGAAAAGCAATCTAAATGTTTTTTTTAATTTATACTTTTAAGGGGTTAGTGGGACCAAAAGGGAAACAAATGGTACCAACTAATTTATTGCAGCTATAGTCGTGAAATTTGGTGTGTAAATTTCTCTGGCAACGTAGACTTGCAACATAAATGGATTCTGCAAAATTCGTACTTTTAAGTGGCGAGCGGGACAAAAAAGGGATAAAAATTGTACCAACTAAAGTATTACAGCTAGAATCGTGAAATTCGGTATGTACATTTTTTTATAATGGATGAGCTTGACAAAAAGGGATAAAAATGGTACCAAGTAAATTATTATAGCTGGAATCATGAAATTTGGTATAAAATAGAAGCGCAATATAAATGCCTTTTGTACTTTTAAGGGGTGAGCGGAATAAAAATGGTACCAACTATTGTATTACAGCTAGAATCGTGAAATTTGGTATGTAAATTCATATAAGCGCATTCAGGCCCGTGCGCAGGATTTTCCCCTGGGGGGGTTTTCATATACACTCATAAAAAAGTTAACCCTATAATGAGTTAAAATTAACTAAAATTTAGGAAACCAAGTACATTTTTACTAAATATAAGTAGAATTTTGCAGAAATTTCCCTAAATCTAAGTAAATTTTTCCTAACACCAAGTAATTTTTTACTACATTTAAGCAAAATTTTCCTAAAACTAAGTAAATTTTTACTAAATCTTAGTAAAATTTTGCTGAAAATTTCCTAAAACTAAGTAAATGTTTACTCAAATCAAGTAAATATTTACTCAAATTGAGGTCAATTTTGCTTTTTTTCTCAAAACGAGTAAATTTTTACTTAAACTGAGAAAAATTTTATTTTATACAGGGAAAAAAGGTGAAATTAAAATAAGTTCAATTAAACTAAAAAATCAAACAAATAGTTTTGCTTCAGAGTATGACAAACTTATACAAAAAATGACAACATGAAATATTTCTCAAAAGTTTAATGATACCTCTGCCATAAGGCGTTGAGCTATTACTCCATGATTGTTGCGAATGCAAGATAGGCGCCTTCGCAGCATAAAGCATAAAGCATTTAAGAAATAAGTCTCTGCAAACGAACGAGAATTGCTTCATAGATCAATATTCAAGAATTTTTTAAACAATTTCAAATGTTTTTTATAAGTTCATTAATACTTAAATGTATGAAGAACTCGGTATAAATTTTAGTAAACATTTTAACTTCATTTTAGGAAAAAAACACATTTTTAAGTTAAAATTTCCTAAATGGAATTTTTTCCATACAAACAATTTCACATTTTTTCTCACACTTAAAACCTTGAAAATATTCTTCCACATAAGTATGACAAACTTATACAAAAAATGACAACATGAAATATTTCTCAAAAGTTTAATGATACCTCTGCCATAAGGCGTTGAGCTATTACTCCATGATTGTTGCGAATGCAAGATAGGCGCCTTCGCAGCATAAAGCATAAAGCATTTAAGAAATAAGTCTCTGCAAACGAACGAGAATTGCTTCATAGATCAATATTCAAGAATTTTTTAAACAATTTCAAATGTTTTTTATAAGTTCATTAATACTTAAATGTATGAAGAACTCGGTATAAATTTTAGTAAACATTTTAACTTCATTTTAGGAAAAAAACACATTTTTAAGTTAAAATTTCCTAAATGGAATTTTTTCCATACAAACAATTTCACATTTTTTCTCACACTTAAAACCTTGAAAATATTCTTCCACATAAGTTTGAATTTACTCAATTGTAAGAAGGAAACTTTACTCATACTTAGTTAATTTTCCAACTTTTTAGGAAATTTTTACTGGAGCGTTTGGAAACCACTCATATTTTATTGCCAGGATCTTCGAGAAATATTTTGATACATTCGTCCGAAAGACATTGTCGGCAAAATTGCATTTCAGTAATCCATCTATCAGTACACTCAAAGGAATGTGTCAGTAAAAGAAAGCAGAAAGTCTACTGAAAGAGCAGATTTTCTGCTTTTAAAAAGGAGACAGCAGATTTGTATCAGCTGAGATGGTAAACAGCTGTTTGCTGTTTTTAGCAATATATATGATACGCATATTGTCCCAAGCTAATATGAAAGAAAATTCGAGCTAAACTCGCTTATGAACGCTTATCTATTTTTATATTTTAATTAACAACAGACAATTTTAGCAGACTGTAAACTCTTTGGCAATGTGAATGGTGATGTAAGATTGCAGAAAACTACAGTTATGCCAAAAAACAGATGTAATAGCAGAAAAGTGTCTGCTGATAGGCAGACAATCGCTGCTTATATTAACAGACTTGTTCTCTAAGTGTAGAACTTTTTTTAAATAGTTGCTTGAAATTACATACATACATATCGAGGGCTTATATTCAAAAACATAACTTTTCAGGAGAGCGAAAAAACTGATTTTCTCCTTAATTTGAAGAGAAATTGTTAATAGTTCTTCTTCAGTTTAATCTAAACAGGATTACTAATTGCTACGATTAAAAAGTTTTCGAAATTTCCTATTATTCGCGGTTTCACTTTTATATGATTAAAATTGAGCACTATGAATGTTGAAATAAGAATAAATCTTATTCTTATTGGAAACTCCATAACTTTTTTCATGAAATTTTGGCAATGTTGTATAGAAAACGCATTTTATGTGATGTACACAGCGAATTTAAAGATTACAGCTTTAGCCGTCAGATTGGTCGCTTGTAACATATATGTAGCCAGTCGCGAAAATCGCTGCAATTGATGAAAAACCAGCCGTTGCTATTCCTTATATTTTAACTTTCTTCATTAATAATTCTGAAACTTTCATACGCAAAGAATAATACCAAAGAAATATTTTGGTATTATCAATAAATAAAAAGTTACGCCTGTCTTTTCTAAATATACTTTTCACAATTTTTGACTTTACAGCCACCATTTTTCATATTTGAGCCTGATAACTGGGGAATCAAAATGATATTAACGCGAAATGATGGAATTTGATAGTACGATATGTCCTAAATCTAGAAAAATGTTTTAAACAAAATCGTTGTAGCGAATTTTAACCTTCGGTTTTACGCTGCTCCATTTTAGAACTATTTTATTTCCATTATTTTTATGTTCATAGCCACTTATGTATACACAAACTAAATTGCGAGGGTATAGCCAAATCAGAAAATAAACAAATGGCTTTAGAAATAAAATCTTTTCTTTGGCATCAAAAACTCATTTTCGAGAAAATGGTTCATAGCCACTTTTGAATATAAGCCCTCGATATATATTTTGAAGAATAATAACACAAAAAACGATCAAATTCCTCGGCGATAAACCCTTAAGTCCCGCAATTTTCTATGATAAATGCAGAAAATTGGATATGTTTTTTAACAAAGTATGGGTCTAAATAGGATGTCCAAAGAGTTTTGGGGTTTTTAATTTATATAGGACATGAGTAACAGGATGTTTACTCAAAATCTTTATACACATATTCCGATTAAATAAAAAATATTTGGAAATGTTTCTTCATTTTTATAATCTTAAATATGTATAAATTCGAATAACAAATACAATTTTTTTGTATTCGATGAAATGCAAGAAGAAATCACTTGAAATTTTTATTCCAAAAAAACCAAATAATTAGTATTTTAGAGTTTCGTTTTCCTACGTAGATCCAAGTTACTGAATTTGTTGTTTCTCTTTTGAATAATACTTGTTAGATATGTACAAAAAAATACTAACTCTGAAAAATATTTGACATAAGTGGGAAATATAACAAAAATTTTAGTAAGTTGAAACTCATTTCTTATTGTTTCGCAACTTTAAAGAAGATTTTGAAAAAAGAGACCTACACGCAGAGAACAAATGCATTTCGTAGAAACGAAATTTTAGACACGTGAACATCGTTTCTGAGTTTCTTTGTGGGAAAAATTAGTTTGTTTGCGGTAGACATGTCATCAGTTGTTGTAAATGAACAAAGAGAAATGAGTTTATGTATATATCAAACAGTTTTCTTCGTTTCTGAGTTTCTTTGTGGGAAAAATTAGTTTGTTTGCGGTAGACATGTCATCAGTTGTTGTAAATGAACAAAGAGAAATGAGTTTATGTATATATCAAACAGTTTTCTTCGTTTGTCGAAATGGATTTGTATTATAATTGCAAACTCCCAAAACATTGGAAGTAACAGAAACCGTTGTTGTTGCATCTGTGATGAAAATACGACACATCGATTCAGATTTAGATACAGATCCATAAAAATTTCCAATCGCAAATGTTACATCTTAGCACTCTACAAGCATCAAGCGAATTATTTGCTTTTATTAAGAATATTTTAGATTTTATTATGATATCATAGTGATTCTTACATACACTTTTTTAAAATTACTAAACGATTTTGTTATTAAATTTTCAAACTTTTATTGCTCTAGTCGAATGTCAAGAAGTGGTATCGGTTAATAAAAATGAAAATTTTCCGAACAATTTGGTGTTCATTATCGAAATTAACACTACACAATCTTGAATTTGGCGCAATTCGTTTAGTTTGTTTGTACTTTTCATAACCTTTGTCCGAAATTCAAGAATGTCCACGATTTTTTATGTAATTTTCGAGTTTTTGTGATTTTAATGCAAAATTTCCATTACAGACGAGTTATTTTAAAAAAACCTTAAAAATTCTATATTTTATTGCTTCAGAAAGTCTAGAAGGTTTTAAAAAGTATATGTTCGAAACCTCTCTGGGGGTATATATATATTTTTAATTTGTTGGGTAATAATTTTAAAACATAAAAACCTTAAAACGAGTTGATAAATCTCGCTTTGCGTTATTTTGTGTTAATTTGTTTTTGTAAATCAACAAAATATACAGAAAATTACGCGAGCAACTTCGTTACGTTGTAAAAAAATGGGAAGGGTTTGGTAAATTAAAGAAGTTTTCACATTGACATAACAAACAATATAAATTGTATAATTTTTTTAAATAATTGTCCAAAATGTCTACCAAAAGTTATTTTTAAAGAACAACTCCAGTTCTTGTAGAATATTTTCGTCTATAGATTAAATACGTTATTAAATAAATCGATTTAGAAAATGTTAAGAAAACTCAATTATGCGGGTTTATATTTATAAATGTAAGATAATGTGTAAAAACGTTTGTAGCATAGTGCATATATAAATCAATGTGTGTCTGGATGTTCCGTATAGAACGATAAACCGGTGGACCGATTCGCCTTTTACTGTAGCATGCCTGTGGACTGAGCATGTTTTCTGGATATACTAGGTCATAAGAGGACAAAGGGGCTTGGTGCTGCCCACACAAAATATACTTTAAAACTATCAATTAGTACTCATTTTATTTTCAAAACCATACAAAGTAGGGGAATAGGGAAGAATAAAACGCGCAACGCAGGGTAAAAAAGCTAGTTTGTTTTATAATTTCTATTTTTTTATTCTGCAAAAACTAACAATTCTTCAGCAAAATATCGCAACATCTATCATACAACAGTGTAATATTTCAAAATTATTTCACAAACTTCACTTTTAGAATAATGAAATTCGGTATATATATTCCTCTGATTGCGTAGACACTTAAAATAAAGGAAATTTTCGAAATTCGTACCTTTAGGGTGTAAAATGGAAAAAGGGGATAAAAATGGTACCAACAAAATGGCCGCAGATAGTATCATGCGTAGCCACGGAGTATCATGTATTCGTACTTTATTTTGTTGTTTTTTGACAAAAAATGGTAGAATCATGAATTTGTCTTATACTGCGTACGTGAGAGATAAGGTATTTTCAAAATATATACTTTTGAAATTAAAATAGGTTGGAAATACAACCAACCAAACCACTGTAGCTAAAAATACTCTCTCTGTCTCCCAATATTTGGGATATTTATGATTGCTGCCTTATATATACTTTATGAATTGATGTATTATTTCCATTCTATATATACATAGTATAAAAATATTGGCAGCCTTGGTTTATTAATTAAATTTCTGATGTTCATACATTTGAAATTTGTAAGAACAAAAAGGGATAAAATATGGTACCACTGATACGACAACAGCTAGGATCATGAAATTCGGTGTGTACATCCCTCTAATTGCATAGACACGTAAAACAGAGGGATTTTTGAAAATTCGTACTTTTAAGGGATGTAATTGAAAAGAAGGGATAAAAATGGGACGTTCCAAACCGCTGAAGTTGATATCATGAAATTCGGTGTGTATTCGGTGTGTATGAAGACTCGAAACGAAAAGTTTTTTTTTGAAATTTATACATTTGGGTGGAGAAAGGGGCGAATTGGGATATCTTTAAAATGTGTACTTTTCTTATCAAATTAATACAGTCACTTTGTTTGTATCTGAAAATGCTTCTCCCTAATGGCGACTGACAATCGCCTAATATTTAGGCATGTTCACTTTCACAATTACAGCATTGTATTCATTTATAGTAGCATATTTTAAACAGTGCCCATAAGTATACATTATAGTTTGAAATAGTAAACAAATATAGTAATGTGCATAAAAATATCACAATTTTCGTAATATGTACTTCTCTTCTACTGTACTTCTATGTAAAGTCGACATCCTATAATCTGCTGGTAATGCTGTGGAATGCACTCCGTGGTGGAGGGTAAATAAGATTCGGCCCGGCCGAACTTAACGCTTTCTTACTTGTTTAATTTAAGGTAGATCCTCATCAATTTTCAGCAAAATCGCTAAATCTTCGAAAATTTCTCGTTGATTAAATTAGTAAAGAAATTCACAGTTCATAAGTAACACCAATATTTGCATTTCCTATTAAGAATTATGTGAAGAAGCTTGAAGAAATATTTAAATTCAAAAAGCGTGGTGGATGGTCACCTCATGTATACCATATTTGAGAACACTTTTTTATTTTTAACCCTGTCCCCAATGTCGCTACTTGATGGAAATCATTATGTATTTCTAAAGTCGATTTAAGAGAGGATTAATTTACGGGTTACAACAATCATTTCATGGAAATCTTTGATGTAAGGTGTGGCCTTAAAATAAAATATTGACTTTTAGCAATTAAGAGAATTTAATACAAATTCCATTCCGTTTTTAATAAGTGTGATATCAGTTTTATTATTGGTGCAGAATGAAAAACATATGCGTCTCATAAATGGTGCCTAGAAGATAGAAGGAAGAGAAGAAGAGGAAGATAGAAGAAAATCCAAAACTACATGTCAACAAATAAACAAAATATATAATGGTTTAACTGACTTAATAAACTAACTTCAACATTGTCATTCCAATCATATCGTTCGAAATAAACATTTTAATGGATTTGTATAAAAACAATGATTATAATCATAAATTTATAGATTTTTTGTGTTAATGAATGTTTTTCATGTAAAAAATAAAAGATAGTATTTTCGCAACCGAACCAAGTAAATGTCACACACTTCTTTTTAAAATACTTTGTTTTCTGTTTAAGAAAACAAAAACAATAAGGTTTCATACCACAAACGTTCAAATCGTTGCAGCAACGTCGCGATTTGTTGTGGTAACGTAATATTGCGTTGCTGTAACGAAATAACAATAACGAATCTGATTCGTTGATGCAGCGAACGATTTCCAGTGTATAATAAACATTGGACCTATCGCTTTCCTTTATCTGTTCCATACAAATGCAGCCGTTTGGTTTGTACTATTTTTATCCACTTTCTCCTCATCCCCCCTAAAACCATGCGAAATTTCGTCCAGGTAATTTTCGGTTCAAAAATTACAGATTTTTTCCAAAAAATTAATAGAACGTCACCAGTTGGCTATAAACAAATATTCATATTTGCATAATTTAATTAATTTCCGATGATAACTTCGCAATCATATTTTTTTCTGTGTATGTGCAGCTTATGGCGGGGGGCTGGGTCAATGAGCAACGAATTCGGCCAAACACACAAATATCGCGTTAGGTGTTGCATACAATTGTGGCAAATACGAGTGGAATACTCGTATAATTCATTGGGCAATTTGCAATGAATGATTACAACGAGAATAAGGAAATCCGAGAGCCCCGAAACCACCGGCAATTTCAACTAATTTGCCACAAAGCATCCACAACAAATTTCCAAAGGTTTCCAACTCGTCGTGTATTATGTGTAGATGTACGTGTGTGTGTTGCGGTTGTAGTGTTACAGTCAGTGTTGCAACGGTGAGTGGCAAATGGAAGTGAAGGAAAATATTTCTCACTCACATGACATGATGGGTGACAGGCAACATCAGTGTATTTGTTGTTGTTTCATTTGCGCCAGTACTGCCAGGTTTTATGTCAAATATTGTGCATTTATAAATGTTAGTTGCAAGCAAGCAAGCAAACAACGTCAACGTTGTTGCAACATCGGTGCAAGGCAACAACTTCGGGCAACACAACACACCGACATGTAGACGATCACTATCAAAACTTATGGTGGGATAATGTTGTCTGCTCAGGCCAGTTCTGGGGTCGTTGTTGTTGCTGTAGCTGTTGTTGTGTTTCTTCGATTGTTTTCGTGGCAGCAACTTCAATTTGCCGTTTGTTGTTTGATATTGACAGTTTGTCACTTCATTTTTGTATGTGTTTTGTATTCCGCCGCTAATGTGAGTGAGTGTTATGTGAAGAACACTCCTTGTGGTTCCTTCATAAATTTTTTGTTGAATTAGGGTTGCCGAAAGAAAAGGTCCAATCATTTCCAAACATAAAACATGCTAAAACATTAAATGCAAAGAAGTGCGCGCGATATCCATCCGTAAATCATGGGCTATACTTCGGATACGATAATCTGATTGTAATAATCGCTGGTATCACGTCATTAATGCTGGTGTCATTTGCGCGTCAAACCCACCAGCTTTTCGGAGGCGGATCCTTTACACTCAGAAAAATTGTTTTCATAAATCTAAGCCAAATCCACTATGCAACAAAAAATGTATGAAAGGGCTATGAAAAACATTTTCGGATGTATTTGGCTTTCTAACTCGCTAAATTTCTAATTTCAGAAAATTGGGAAGAAATTGTTTAAAAAACAAGTAAGGAAAGGCTAAAGTCGGGCGGGCCGACTATATGTTACCCTTCACTTTATACGCCATTGCAACTAAATTCGATGAGGATTTTGGAAAGAGTCCGACGTCATGGACCGATGATACCCTCTTTCACAATGTATGTATCTAGAGTGAACGGAGTCAAGTCGGCAGTGAAATTCGTATGGGGGCTATATCTAAATCTGATCCGATTTTCTTCAAATTAAATAGCGTTCGTCTTTATCCCGTAAAACTTCGTTGTGCAAAGTTTCATTTTGTTCTGGCTACAACCTGTAGCCACGACCTGGCTACGACCTGTAATTTGATTACAATAATAGATGGACAGACGGACATTGCAAAATCGATCCAAAAAGTGATTCCATGTCGATCGGTATAATTAACAATGGGTTTATCTCGCTTCCTTTTGTTTATTACAAACAAATGCACAAAGACATAATACTCTCGTGGAGTGTATAAAACACAACATATTAAAAGGCGTTAAGTTCGTCGGTGCCGAATGATATAAACTATTATTTGTGGGGTGCCCGAGGCAACCATTTGAATGAAATCATTTTCCATTATTAACCGGAAGGATTGGACTTTCAAATAAAAAAAGAAATTTGAAAAAATATTCAGAAGTTGTTTTTATAGCATTTTCAAAAAAAATATTTTGCGGACCCTATATATAAATATAAAACTTCAGGTGTAATCAAAAAGTGAACATTAGGCAGCTATCTTCAAATATGAGCCCTAAATACTATTAGGTATAAACAATTACCCTCAATCCCGATTTTTTCCATTTCATTTTAATTTGATTTGTGCCAAATTTAAGGTTCGAATATCGAAAGATCTCTTTATTTTTCGCGTATGCGCAGTCAAAGAAATGTACACACCGAATTTCATTATTATAGTTTGGTTGGTACCATTTTCCGTCTAAAAGTAAAAAATTTGATGAAATCCTTTTCGTATCCTCACAGTCAGAAGAATGTATACACTGAATTTCATGATTTTAACTTCTGCGGTTTGGTTGGTACCTTTTTAATCCATCTTTTCCAATTGTATCCCTTAAAATTACGAATTTTGAAAAAAACTCTACTTGACGTATACGATGTACATTCCAAATTTCATGTTTATTGCTGTTATCGTATCGTTGGTACCATTTTTATCCCTTTTCGCCCCATTTGGCCCGCTTAAAAAATTATTTTTTTTTTGTGCTTTCAAGCTACACGAGAAATGTACGCAACAAATTGCAAGTGCATATTAGAGTGGCTTCCAAATAAAAGTAGTGGATGTTCCCGACTAAAATGAAAGCTTGGTTTGTTTTATGTGATCTACAAAAATATTTCGCTTTTATCATTGTCCGTTCGTGAGCTGGACGCGTTCAAAATAACCTCTATAAATCAAGTTTTTCGGTGAGAATTGTATTTAGAAAAAACCTGCTAGAAATTAAAATCTGGTCGGAGCCTTATCAAACCATATCAAGAACTTGCATTTTAATCAAGAATAGAGGGTAGAATTTTAACATTTTTGTGCAGTTTTTGTTGAATTTTTTATAAAAACCGAAATAACTTCCATATTTTTAGTTCCATTTGTGTTTACGATGCAAATAACCCCATATTTCAGTTTTTATATCACATTTAACCCACTGAGAACCAACAGTAAAAAAAAATTGCGGCCTTTAATGGGTTAGCAAATTCTAAAAATTGCAATTGGTTATCAATAGCTCTCCAACGAGCCCCTAAAAGCATAAATCGAACTAAAAATGTGGAAGTTATTGCGGTTTTTATAAAAAATGCATCAAAAATTTCACTAAAATAGTATAAATCTGTCCTTTATATTGGGTCATATTGCAAGTTTTTAATATGGTTTGATAAGGCTCTGGTCGGATTTTAATTTCTAGCGGTTTTTTCTCTATACCATTCTCATGGTGAATTTTATTCAAGAAAAACCTGATTTATTGTGGTTATTTTGAACGCGTCCAGCTCACGAATGGACAAAGATAAACGCGAAATATTTTGGGAGAACACATAAAACAAACCAATCTTTCATTTTAGTCGGGAACTTCAACAACATTTTTTCCTTCCTCACAAAAGAAGCCACTATAGTGCATATTAATTTTCAAAAAAAATTGGTGTATTTTAAGTAATTGTTAGGGAAAAAATTTCCGTCTGGACGGACGTGGTTAAATCGTCTTAGAATGTTATATTATAGGATACAGAATATATGTGCCAGTTAGAATGATAGTGGTCTAAGAGAAAAATCCAAAAAATTGTGATATCCTAATTTTTCTCTTTAGTTTGATCAGATCTCTAACTTAAGAACTTTTATTTTTGACATTTATAAAAAATGTAACATTACAATGACCTTTCTCATTTTATTTACACCAAAATTGTCTTTATTGTTAGTTTGAAAGTGGTCTAAGTCACACTATATCCACTAATATTGATGTGTGGCGATCCAAACAAACATTTTTTATTGATAATACCCATTTTAGGTGATTCCGATAATTTAAATAACATATAAAATGAAATTATTTGAAAAGTAACCAATAATTTTAATTTAAAGTTTCTATTTTTTAAATAATTTTTGAAATAATATATTTTGTGTTTTCTTTCATTTTTGGTACGGAAATATTACTTTTGCGAAAAAAATAAAAAAATTTTGTTTTCTATTTTGTCATTTTTGTGAAGAATGAAAGCATAAGTCAAAGCATCTGCAAGTAGTGGTTCCCTTAGAGGTACCAACGTTGTAGATTTTTTTTATAAAAGTTCGATATAGTAGTAGGATATTTTAAGAAATAAATTTTGTGCTTCGATGGAAAAATATTTTTCAATTGACTCAAACATAAACCATTGCATATCTCACAACAGATCAAGTGTGACTTAGACCACTATCATTCTAACTGGCACATATATACTTTGTGGGGTCTCCGTTGAATACTTCAAGGTGTTACAAACTCAATGACAAAGTGAATATTCGTATGGGTTTCTTCGTGCCAGATTTTTTTGCAAAGAACACAAGTTTTTTCAGTTATTTGGAAACAGATCCCAACTACCGTCTTTATATGTGTCCTTCCGTCTGTTGAAAGCACGCTAGCTAACGAAATTAGCTAGGACGTCCAAATTTAACGTAAACGTACCTTAGAGTTGTAGGTCGGTTGGAATTGAAAGAATTAATATTTATATGTTTTATATTTTTTATATGTCTGCTTATATTTACATGATATTTGGAATGAACATTCCCCTGGTAGCATAAACGTTCACCATAAAGAGATTCCTATTTGTAGAGGGTGAAATAGTGTAAAAATGGTACCTAGAAACTACAACAGCTGGAGACACGAAATTCGATATGTACATTCCTCTAATTGAGTAGATAATATATAATATAAAATTGAGTAGATAATATAAAAGGATTTTTTTTAAATTGCCAACCAAATAGTACCAACCAAACGGCTGCATCTAGAAAAATGAAATTCGGTGATACATTCCTCTGACCGCATAGATACGCAAAATAAAAAAAGTTTTTTAAATTTCATGCTTTCTAGGGATAAAATAGGAACATAGGGATAAAAATTGTACCAACCAATCGCCTACAGCTAGAACGATGGAATTAGGTGTGTACATTAGAGCGTACCAGGTTACAAGTAAAAAAAAAAAAGTTCGCCGTACACCTTCGAATATGAAGTATTATTGAAAGGTAGTTTCAAAAAAATTTTTTTTATTTTTTTATGCCGAACGTAGGGGTCGCGCTTTTACATTTTTCTATATAACTTCTGCATTTATAAATGGATTTTAAAGTGTGATACATCGATGTTTTTGTCCGATTTTTTTGTCTTTGAAGTCATTGAGCTCAAACATGATTCATGATTTTATGCGAGCTTTAATTTTCGATTATTAGAGTGGTACATTAGGGTAGTAGCAACTGAGAAATGATGGGTAAGTACCAGAAGGGGGTGCTTGAGCTCAATGACTTCAAAGACAAAAAAATCGGCCTCGTCGAGACAAAAACATCGATGTATCACACTTTAAAATCCGTTTATAAATACAAGTTATATAGAAAAATGTAAAAGCGCGACCCCTACGTTCGGCATAAAAAAATAAAAATTTTTTTTTGAAACTACCTTTCAATAATACTTCATATTCGAAGGTGTACGGCGAACTTTTTTTTTGAGGTACGCCCTAGTGTACATCCCTCCAATTGCGCCCACATGTAAAGTAGAGAGATTATCGAAAGTCGTACTTTTAAGGGGTAAAATGGGATAAAAATTGTACCATCAAATGGTCGTAGCTAGTGTCATGGAATTCGGTGTATACATTTACCTGACTGCATAAAATCGCAAAATTAAAATGATTTTTTCCAAATTCGTACTTTCTTACTTTAACAGAAAAATGTGTAGAATCATGAAGTTAGGTTATCTTCCACTGTGTACGAATTTTGTGTAACGGCTTATCAAAATTCATACTTTTGGCATTAAAATAAGATGGCAATAAAACCAACTAAACGAATGTAGCTGAAAATGTTTCCACTATCCCCCAATATTAAGGTAATTAAACAGTTTTGAAGATTGCTGCTTTATATCTACTTTTGCGTGGTTCAATATATATATTTTATATTTATTTATAAAATTAAATAATTCGAAGCAAATCGGTTCAGCTTTAGATACAGCCTCCATATAAATATCGCTCCCGATTTGACTTTTCCGCACATTTCAATCGATTTGCTTCAAATTTGCACAGTATCTTAGAAACATCAATGGTGAAAATAGGTCTTATCGGCTCAGATTTAGATATAGCTCCCATACAAATTGTGTTCTCGATTTGATCCTAAAGACCACATACATTATAACCGATCTGTTTCAAATTTGGCACAACACCATATATTTAAACTAGAAACATTTATCGTAAAAGTGAGATAGGTTCGGATTTATATATATCTCCCACATAAATTTTGGGCCGGATTTGACTTTTCCACTCTACAAACCAGTTATTTTAACAGATTTTCTTGAAATTTGCCACAGCACCTTACATTTCACCTGGAAACAACTATTAGTAAGATCGGTTCCGATTTAATTTCAATTCAAATTTCGCTCCAATAAAATCAGAAATTTGAAAAAATAAATGGTCCACCCTATATATATAATACAAATGAGAACACCTCTCATTTACTTGTGAGAATGTTACGAGAAATTAACATATTATTAACTTTGGTAATTTCTTCAAAAGAACTTCCTCAAAAACAAATTGGGACTTTGGAATGCGATTAAAATGTGATCCTTGCGGATGTACTTCCATTTTTTACTGAGGCATTATAGGAAAAAATCTATCTGGCATGTGTGCTTTATTGCTTGGTTCAATTTTTTGACTGAGTTGTGCATCTCATTCGTTTAGGAGAATCATATACTTAAAGAGTCCGTATATTTTGTTGAAAAGTCGCTGCGAAGCCACGATGGCTTTCACAGGCCAGAAGTCATGATAGTCGCAGTGAGCAGCCAAGTAATAAATGTTTAAATATATTTGCATTCTATAAAATATGCAGAATGGTCTTGAGCTAGGACAATATCCCAAGTCAAACAAGTAAGGAAAGGCTAAAGTCGGGCGGGGCCGACTATATAATACCCTACACCACTCCCTGCGTATGTACCTCGCTTTGATTACTAAACCCAGGTATTTCATGGAAGCAATTTTATGTAGTTCATACAAATTATATAAATTATATGAATATAATTTATATGCTATAAATTCATCTTTAGTCAAATTTAACGAATATGGTAAATAATATGGTAATTGATCCGACAGACAAATACAAATTATACTGTAGTATACCAAAGAATGGACATATGGGCATCACCCAAACAATTCTCATTGCAATTCAATTCGGTAAAAAAATGTTAAATCGGAAAGGACATTTGTATGGGAGTATATTGAAACCAGGAACGACGTGAAATTTGGTGAATTATAATATGTAAAATTTGGCCAAAATCGGTTAAACTTTCGGGAGCAACATTTGTATGAGGGCTATATCTAAATCTGAACCGATCTGACCCACTTTCACCAATGGTTTTTTATTTGGATTATAAGATGTTGTGCCAATTTTAAAGAAAAACGGGTACAATATGTGGATTTTAGAGCGGAAAAAGTCTAATCGATAGCGACATTTGTATGGGGGCTATATCTAAATCTGAACCGATCATACCCACTTTCAGCATAGGTGTAAATGTTGTGCCAATTTTAAAGAAAATCAAATCCATGCTTTATGCAAGCAGAATTCTATTGGGCCTAGAAATTCTTTTTTAGTTATCTTTTGTAGAAGGAAAAATTACTGCAAAATTTCAGTTTTTTATCTGCCATAGAACGGCATATATTCGAAAATGGGTTTTAACTTCATATGGGAGGTGCCACGCCCACTTTTGCATTACCGCCCATTTTAGGCGCAACTACGACAATTGATGCCAGATGCACTTACACAAAATTTGAGCACTATACGTGTCATAGAACTGACACTATTCGATAATATGTTTTAACTTCGTATGGGAGGTGGTACGCCCACTATTCCAATACCGCCCATTTTTGGCAGAACTACGCACATTGATGGTAGATGCACTTACACAAAATTTCAGCACTCTAGGTGTCATAGAACTGACAATATTCAATAATAGGTTTTAACTTCGTATGGGAGGTGCCACGCCCACTTTTCCAATACCGCCCATTTTTGGCACAACTATGCGAATTGATGCTAGATGCACTTACACAAAATTTCAGCACTCTAGGTGTCATAGAACTGACAATATTCAATAATAGGTTTTAACTTCGTATGGGAGGTGCCACGCCCCTTTGTCCAATTGGTCAAATTTTTCCATTTCCTTGTATTGTCATCGAAAATGATTAAGTGTGCAAAATTTGAGCAAAATTGGTTGAGAAAAAAGCTTTCAAAAATTGATTTCAAATTTTGTGGCACACAAACATATATAGAAAGTAGCCTTATATAAAGCATGGAAAAAGTGAATTCGGGAGCGACATTTGTATGGGGGCTATATCTAAATCTGAACCGATCTTACCCAATTTTTGCATACGTGTTTCTAGTTATATTATAAGATGTTCTGCAAAATTTAAAGAAAACCGAGTACAATATGTCGATTCTAGAGCGGAAAATGTCAAATCGGGAGCGACATTTGTATGGGGGCTATATCTTAATCTGAACCGATCTTACCCAATTTTTGCATACGTGTTTCTAGTTCGATTATAAGATGTTCTGCAAAATTTAAAGAAAACCGGGTACAATATGTCGTTTCTAGAACGGAAAATGTCAAATCGGGAGCGACATTTGTATGGGGGCTATATCTAAATCTGAACCGATCTTACCCAATTTTTGCATACGTGTTTCTAGTTCGATTATAAGATGTTCTGTAAAATTTAAAGAAAATCGGGTACAATATGTCGTTTCTAGAGCAGAAAATGTCAAATCGGGAGCGACATTTGTATGGGGGCTATATCTAAATCTGAACCGATCTAACCCAATTTTTGCATAGGTGTTTCTAGTTCGATTATAAGATGTTCTGCAAAATTTAAAGAAAATCGGGTACAATATGTCGTTTCTAGAGCAGAAAATGTCAAATCGGGAGCAACATTTGTATGGGGGCTATATCTAAATCTGAACCGATCTTACCCAATTTTTGCATACGTGTTTCTAGTTGCATTATAAGATGTTCTGCCTAATTTAAAGAAAATCGGGTGCAATATGTGGTTTCTAAAGCGGAAAAAGTGAAATAGAGAGCGACATTTGTATGGGGGCTATATCTAAATCTGAACCGATCTTACCCAATTTCGGCATAGGTGTTTCTAGTTGGATTATAAGATGTTGTACCAAATTTAAAGAAAATCGGGTACAATATGTGGTTTCTAGAGCGGAAAATGTCAAATCGGGACCGACATTTGTATGGGGGCTATATCTACAACTGAACCGATTTTCTCCAAATTCAATACCAGTGGTCCTTGGCCAGAAAAAATAACTTCTGCCAAGTTTCATGACAATCGGACAACAATTGCGACCTGTAGAGTGCGAACAAGCTTAGATGGACAGCAGACGGACGGACGGACGGACGGACGGACGGACGGACGGACAGACAGACATCGTTAAATCGACTCAGCTGGCGATTCTAAGCCGATCCGTATACTTAAAGGTGGGTCTAGCTCAATTATTTCTTGGTGTTACAAACATTTGGCGGAAAACTAACTTATAATACCCTAGACCACAAAGTGGTGTAGGGTATAAAAATCTATCTCTAATAAAAACTAGACTATTTAACAATCTTAACCATTTAACCACTGACATCGAAGTGCGACTGACTAGAAATGCATTTACTGAAGACCGTAGGCGATCATAGTGGTGCAAGGGTTAAGAAAATTAAAACTAATTTCCATAACAATTATCATATTGGAACTTTCCTCTCATCGTTCCCGATATAAATTTAATCGGCAGCAAATAAAGTTCGAATCGATTTCCTGAATCTGACATTTTCATTATGAGATGATTGATAAGAGTTACAAAGAAGTCAATGATTCCTGTCAATCCCCAATTTCATTATATATCATTGGCAACCCTGTCCATATGTCGTTATTCCGTAATCAACAACGTTAAATTGAACAACATCAAACTCACTCTCGTCGTCAATGCGAGCGAACATTGTTTCAATTTGTTTTCATAGCAAATCTGATAAGTCGACTTTAATTAGTTCCTCTTGTAATGTTTGACATTTTTCATTTACTGATTGAATGCATGTTGCAACATAAACGGCCAGCCACGATCTCAGCAACTCAAAGTTGGGGGCCGCAGTCAGAGGCAAAAAGCTGTGGCATCGATCTACGTAAAGAAGCGAAGAAAAATAACGATTTTCGATAAACCAAAATTAGACTGCCATTATTGACCATTTATTTTAGAGCATTATGGGAAATGAAAACGATTGCCTTTCTTTTTGCGCCAACAACAACTTAACATAACTCATTCGGCCAGACAGTTACAGCTTTCCAAGATTCGAGCTGAAGAACAACTCTGTAGCTGTAGTTGATACATCTCCTCAGATGTCTAACGTTTCCACATGCAGATGTGATGCTGATGTTCTCCTGGTGCATCTGCTTGAAATTCCAGAATTTCGTGTGTTGTGGGGGGGGGGGGTTTGTTCACACACATTTACATAAATTACTCAATGTTTCGAACATGAATTATTTTCTGTCATTTCGGTTGTTTTGTTGTTTGGCTGTCATCCTGAGCAGATTCATCCTTCGAAGCGAAAAACACACAGGTTTGTTTACGGGTTGTTTAGTGTCAACTACAACAACATTTGAAATATGGCCAGATATTAATGGGAGGAAATTCGAATTGCAGCAAATGGGATATGCATTAAAGACTACGAAATCAGTAACGAATGTCCATTTGTTCGATTTGTTTAATAAAAGTCCAATGAAATGTGTGGATTTTAAAGTCATATTGTGGTCTATTGTGACAATCGAACTATTTCAAAAGATAACCGATGACAAGATCTTAAGATATCAAAAATTTTAAACATAAAGCAGATGACTATTACATGGTAAAAGATAAATCGATTCAAAAAGTGATACAGAATTAATCGATATTTGAATGGCGTACATATTAAGACATGGTAGGTCTGGATTTTTCAGCAGGGATCACACAGTGGAGGGTAGATAATTAGCGAAAAGGGTAGATAATTATACAAGTAGGAAAACTGTTCTACTTTCTTTTGGTTCAGATAAACCGATGACAAACGTCGAGAAAAATTTTATTATTATATTAGTTTTCGCCAGCAGAATCTCTACATACAGGTTTGCCAAACCTAGGAATCGTTCTTCCTACATCCAAATTAATTGCAAATCTTATAGTAATTGTCAAATGTTCTTCTTTACATCATTTGACCTCGTTCATAGTCCATGAGATAAATCGAAACGATATAATATTTTGAGTTTTGAGTTAATATCATATCTATAATTTTTTATGTAACCACTATATTCTTCGATTTGGTTTAAATCTTTCTCCATATTTTGCTTTTGCTTGAATTCTCATGTTTCTTAAAGGACTCACTTTGTCTTTTACATCTATAACATGTAAAGAGGCGTTAAGTTCGGACGGGCTGAATTGTATATACCCTCCAGTCCACAGTATTACCAGCAGATTAGATGCTATCGACTTCGCGTATAAGTGCTATATTAAGAAATTTATGATATTTTTACTATTAGCAATAGCAATATTTGTTAAATAAATTGCAATGTTTCATTATAATAATTTTGAATTAAATTTAATTAATTAATTTTAAAGAACACGCCCAGCAGGCAGCAATCTTCAAAGAATTTCAACTATCTATCATACATATTAAATGTTATTGCGGTTATTTTCATTCGTTGTTAAAGACGAACGTTTTTCCTTCATGCCGATTCAGCCCATTTTCTATTTCAACATTCTACGCAGTCGAGGTAGCATACATATTGAATTTGGTTCCATTTGTATCCTAAATGGATTTTTCAAAATTCGTACTTTTAAGGGGTAAAATTGGAAAAGAGGGATAAAAATGGTACCACCCAAGCTGCTGAAGTTTAAATCATGAAATTCGGTGTACACATTCATCTGACTGTGTAGACTCAAAATATAGAGGGATTTTTCTAAATTTGTACTTTTAAAGGGATAATGTCGCGAAAAGGATAAAAGTACAAACGATTGCAGTTGGAATGATGAAATTCGATGTGAACATTTCTCTGATGTGTAGACATTAGACCGGTCCTTATTTATATGGACAAATTTATTTTCTCGAATATATGTTACGGCAAGCGCTAAAAATATTCGTTTTAGTCCCAAAAAGCATAAAAAACGATTGACAACGATTGGATAATTTTTAGCCGTGCCCCAAGCACCTTTTTGTTTTTATTATGAGAAATAAGGCAAAAATATATATATTTTTTATTTTATTTACATTTATTTGAAAATTAAGAATAAACTTAAATATTTTTATTAATTACATACTCATAGTAACATTAATATTATTTTAATTTAATAGTGAAGTCTTTTTAAAAGTGGGATAATTCATGTTATATTCTTTAACCACCTGAAAAAGGAATTGTTTCTCCTCTTCGTTGTGGGTTAATTTATTATTATAATCTGTAATGAATTTGGCGCCTCTTTCAGCTGCATCATTCACTACAGATAGGTTTTTACAAATTTGTGATCCGTGAGCGTAGTCAAATCTTTCATTCCAATCCGAAGGATCGACTTGCAAAAATTCTTTTGAGATTTCTAAACGATCAAAGAATGCGTGTGTATTGGAATTTACAAAATCGCTTAAATCTTTTTGCGCAAATGTGCCGATATTTGTTGGATTAGTTATTATTCGCTTGCATTTTTCTGTATTTGCTTCAACATTAATTGCCTGAACCATTTTTTTTAATTGCAATCCTAATGTAAGTGGATTGAAGAATGAAAGACCGACTGCGTCTTCCGACAAATACCACAAATGATTGCTGATTTTTTGTAGCAAAGCAAGAGCTATATTCCTTTCAGGATAAGCCATAATATTTTTAATTAAATTTAAGTCTTGATTTGGTGCTTCAATTGCTTTAGTGCATCCAAAACAGGCTTTTACATAAATACGAACTACGAACAGACAGACACTACGTATACCGTTTAACTCTTGGTTGGTCATATTGAATTCATTACGAAACAAATACATTTTAAGTGCATAAATACATTTTGACATCCATCGAGCATGAGAAGTTGCACCAGGTATACGAAAGGTGTTAAAATTCGGCACCGTACCACCAAGAAAAGTGACAACTAATTGCAATAATTCTTTATAGTCGCGTCTGCTATGAGCTTGTTTTAAGTTATCTAGACAGTAATTTAAAATTGTTCCACGTTCTTCAGCAGTCAATACTGTAATAATGTGTTCATCTTCTAAACAACTCTTGTAATTTAATTTGTCAATATTAATCCAGTATTTGCTAAAGCGATTAAAAATTAGCACTTCTGGACCGGCTGTAGTAGCCACTCTAATTTCAAACACTTTACGGATCAACAACTCGTAAATATGGTGTCTGCAGGGAAAATATAATAAATCGCGAAATATAATAATTTCGACCATGATGCTTTGTAATATCTCTCCACTTGTTGTATAATTTTTCCAGCTTCTCAATGCAGTGTTTTTCATGGTGTGTTGGAATTCGTGCTTTTTGCCAAAAACGTGCTGACCTCAGCAACAACTAATCTAGAACTTTCTCTTAAATTTAAGCCAACTATTCTTAAATTATAAAATAAAACTTGTAGCACTTGTTTTCTTCCTGGTAATTTAGCTCCAGTAATTTGGTGGTCCATTACGCCAATTAACATAATGTCATCATCCGATCGAAGTCTTTTGGTTGTCATCGCTTTAGATTTTTAATTTTAAAATGTATTTGTTCGTTTTGGATTTTCTATGAATTTAAAAAATAAAAAATATTAATATTTTAGGCAAAAAATATTTATTCCCTTCATACATTTATTTTTACCGGCTAAACTGTTGATTATATAGATAAACGCTATATATACACATTCTAAAGGAATTCTAATTCTTAATTATTTTTCAATTTATTTAAACAAAATCGGACTAGTGGTTCTCGAGTTATGTCAAAAAAGAGCACCAAAGGTGATAATTTCCCCTATATGATAGTAACTAACTTTAATGACAAACAATTGTTGGCGGGGGCACGCCTAAAAATTGTCCAATCAAGCTCAAATTTTTTTTGTGTATTTTTAGGTTCAAATAGAGTAGTTTTAGCGCTTGCCGTCATACGAATTCAAAAAAAAAGAAATAAGGACCGGTCTAGTAGACATGCAGAATAAAAAGTTGTTTTTCCAAATTCGTACCTTTAAGGGAACAGGTGCACACCCCACCCAATTTCGTGTTGTCGTTTGAAAGGTAGCAATTTTATCCCTATTTGCCCCATTTCACCCCCTACAAATAAGAATCACTTTATGGTGCACGTTTATGCTGCAAAAAGAATACATATTCCAAATATAAAGTAAATCTTGATCTTGTTAGGGAAAATATTTTCTCTTTGTACCGATATATTTTATAGGTTCGATATTTCAAGGTGTTACACACGAAATGGCAAAGTTAGTATATCCCATGTGGTGGAGGGTATACGATTTCTATGCGCTGAATCTTATTATGATATCAGCTATCGCTATAGTCAGTAGAATGTTTGCACTATATTTCACTATATCAATATCGAAAACTCAAACAAAATACACACTGGAGAAATATCTTTCGGAAATGATTTTTTTTATTATTTTCAAATACCGGCAGCCAGTTTATTTGAAATCACGATTTTAGAAAAACTCGAAACCCCAAAATTGGAGAAAAATCGGGTATTTAATCACTCTAATCAAATTTATATATTTCAAACAAGTAGGAAGGTTAAAGGCGGGCGTGGCCGACTATATGATACTCTAAAGCTAGTCAATACCCTGTGGTGTAGGGTATAAAAAGGTCGTTACATTTGAAGCGGGTATATATACTACAAATTTAATACTTCTATCTGTATTTGTAAAAAAAATTGAACACAAACTTTGAATGAGAGCTATATATAAATCTGAACCAATCGACACATTTTTAGCATAGATTTTCTGAAATATAAGACACTTTCCCAAATTTGATGGAAATCTGTTAAATATGAAGTTTCTAGAACGGAAATAATTAGATCGGGGGAGTCATTTATATGGGAGCTATATATAAATCTGAACCGATTTGACCGACTTTCGCCATGGATGTTTGTAGTTGAAATATGAGCTGGTTTGCAAATTTTAAGCAAATTAGTTTAAATATGCTATTTCTAGAGTGGAAATAATCAATTCAGTGGCGAAATTTATATTGGAGCTATATATATATATATATATATATATATATATATATATATATATATATATATATATATATATATATCTGAACCGATCTGACCCATTTTCACCAGAGATGTTTCTAGTTAAAATATAATTTGTTTTACCAAATTTGAAGAAAATCTGTTAAAATATGTGGTTTCCAGAGCGGAAATAATCAAATCGTGGAGACATTTGTGTGGGAGCTATATATAAATCTAAACCGATATGACCCACTTTCGACATAGATGTTTACAGTTGAAATATAATTTGTTTTGCCAAATTTGAAGAAAATCTGTTAAAATATGTGGTTGATAGAGCGGATATAATCAAATCGGGGAGACATTTGTGTGGGTGGTATATATATATATCTGAACCGATCTGGCCCATTTTTACCAGAGTTGTTTCTAGTTAAAATATAATTTGTTTTGCTAAATTTGAAGAAAATCTATTAAAATATGTGGTTCCTAGAGCGGAAAAAGTAAAATCGGGAGCAAAATTTGTATGGGAGCTTTATCTAAATCTGTACCGATTTTGTTCAAATTAAACAGCGTTCGTCCTTATCCCATAAAACTTCGTTGTGTAAAGTTTCATTTAGTTCTAACCACAATTGTGACTTTGAGTTTTATTACAAGAATTGATGGACAGACGGACATCGCTAAATCGACTCAAAAAGTGATTCTAAGTCAATCGTTATAATAAATGATGGGTATATCTCGTTTCCTTTTGGGTGTTACAAACAAGTGCACAAAGACATTATACCCTGTGGTGTAGGGTCTAATGATATGTCCTCTTGTGTGTAGATACCCAGCAAAAACTCTCATTACAAAGTAATCTTGGACGTAAGGCTAAACTAAAAGTTTTCACTATTTATTTTTCGGATCCGTTTCTAATTATTTTTATAAAGGGACTGTAAAGAAATAAGTACTTCCACGCACGTTTTAAAAAAGTTGAAAAATAAGTACTTCCACGCACATTTACAAAAAGTTAATAAATAACATAACATAAACCAACATATACGTTGTTGTGAATCATTTGAGCACACACAGCAAAACATTTCTAGCAACTTCAACTTATTGCAACTTCATTATATTTCATAGTTTGATCTTTCTTTAAATTTGGTTGAATGATTGTATTTTGATTTGAAAGTCGCATTTATACAAGTCAGTTCCAGTACGTGTGGTCATGTGTTCCTATAAATAACAATAAACAACAGCACCTCTATTGTGCATCTTTAATGTGTCAAAGTAGGTAGGTTGACGATATTCAAGATGTCTGGTCAAATATACCTTACATTGCAAAAATATTTATTAAATTCATCCATATTATAAATTTTTGGAATGGATTTCCACTCCCAAAAAAATTGTATGGGATAATTATATGCAATTATGGGAACATTTGCTAATATTAACGAATATTGAATTAGTTGACAAAAAATAAAAGAAAATGTATAAAAAACAATACAAAATGTTCCTTCCATTTTCCCAAAATTTTCAAATAAATAGGGGTGATCGAATGACGAGCCGGCAAATCAGCCGAAAGCCGCCGCCGCCGACCCATTTTGTGTAGCGCCGCCGCCGCCAGTAATTATGGTTCGGCTTCTAACTCTGGTAGATCCTAATATGTGGGATATATTTAATCATATTTAAGCAAAAGTGTCACACCCGTTCCAATGGAATCACCCACATATGTACATTGCCATGATCCATTTGCTCCGATGCTTCCTCTTTATTCCTTATAAATGTTTGTGCAACATGTTTTGGCTCTACTCTGTTTACAAGATGAGATTTGTTTGTTGCCACTCCAACCTCTCTATTCCCTTAAATTAATCTTGTCAATTCCTTTGCAGCAGTCCCTATTGTAAATAATGAAAATATTCAAATCAAATTCAATCGTGGAATGTACAACTAAAAAATGCAAACTCTACTAAATTTATGGAGGCCAAAAGTCAACCTGTGATCACTGTCGTCGTCATCATCACCGTCGCCATCATCAATAGCCATAGCAACAACGTCGAACGACTACATCAGCTACGGCAGCAGCTACGCGAGGAGGCAGGCAAACGACAGAGAGCAAATGAAATGTTGCAGCATAAACAAACATTGATCGTTTTCGTCCGTAAATTGAATTTAGTGACTTTTAAAGCCTAAAGTCATGATATAAAAATAAATTGACTGACAGATTTTCGATACGGTTGCACTGGTGTGGCAGCGGCCGGCCACGACACACAAAATATTTATATATCCCCACCCGTTGATGATGGCGGTTGCGCTGGCCATCATACCACCTCAAACACCGATGCCTGGTTTGGCCCGGTCCAGGCGACTGTTTGAAAGCTATTGGGGGAGCGTTGCAAAAGGTTGATGTTTGTGGCAGTTGGATTTTTTATTTTCATTCACAGATAAACCTCAACCCAAACGTCCACAAACTGATTGCTTCAACATTTCTATGGGTTTGCAGTTTGAAGCCCGGCTTTTTATTTGTTTCCGTTTATAATGAATGCAAAGAAGTACAATGTGACTGTTTGTTTGATTTAAATTGTAATGAAATATCTCTGGGTTTGCTTAATGATTTCAACTTTTGTGGGTATTTATGTAAATTCAGAAAACTGATCGTGACAAAGGATTGAGCAACCAAATAGTTGATGCTTTCGAAGTGAGCTTCCACGGAATGGGGGAAAATGTGAACATTTTCTATTTTTTTCTAAATTTTCAAGTCTAGGATTACGTCGTGAATTTTAAATTCGCTATATGTTTCCAGACGCTGATCGGAGCCGCAATCACGCCTAAATGGCTGGACCGATTTTATTGAAATAATCAGTACTGATACAGACAAGTGTGAACATTTTAAAAATTGATCTGTAGGCATAGTTGGTTGTAAAGAGTGATTTTTTTGAGGTTAGGATTTTCATGCATTAGTATTTGACAGATCACGTGGGATTTCAGACATGGTGTCAAAGAGAAAGATGCTCAGTATGCTTTGACATTTCATCATGAATCGTCTTACAAACGAACAACGCTTGCAAATTATTGAATTTTATTATCAAAATGCGTGCTCTGTTAAGAAAGTTCATTGCGCGCTTCCATTTTATGGTCAGTTTAATCGACCCACTGAAGCGGCTATTCGGGCTATTGTGACTAAATTTCGCACCAAATTTACATTGTTGGACATTAAACCACCAACACGCTTACGTAGAGTGCGAACTGAAGAAAATATCGCAGCTGTATCGGCCAGTGTTAATGATGACCACCAATTTTCGATTCGTCGCCGTTCGCACCAATTGGGTCTCTGTTACTCAAAAACGTGGAAATGCCAAAATTGGACTAAGCGGATGGACCACCTAAGACGCAGCCGCGGTCAACATTTAAATGAAATTATCTTCAAAAAGTAAATGTCATGGACCAATCTAACGTTTCAAATAAAGAACCGATGAGATTTTGCAAATTTTATGCGTTTTTTTTTAAAAAAAAAGTTATCAAGCTCTTAAAAAATCACCCGTTAAAACCAGAAGGCTAATATTTGGTGCGGCTACTATAGCATGACATGGTGGATTTGGACGAAGGGGCTTGACGAAAGTGGTTCTGAGCTTTAACAGGAGGAAAGTTGACTATACACGAGAAAGATATATTTCCAGCAGGTTACTAAGGGAGATATGCAGTATCTCTCTCATACTAACCTGCAAAGTAAGTGCTGATTTTCGTGGGAGATGTCCCGAGTTAGACCAATTACTGGGATGGCATGTCTAGTTTAAAACCAGTAAGGAAAGGCTAAAGTCGGGCGGGACCGACTCTATGATACACTCCACTTTCAATCCGAATACAATTCAATTCGGTGAAAAAGTGAAAACGGGAAGGTTTTTTGTATCCTGTAAATGTATGTGTTTAACAAAAAATTTTATATCGGAAAGGACATTTGTATGAGGAAATATTGAAACCTGGAACGAAATAGGTGAACTATAAAATGTATAGTTTGGTCAAAATCGGTTAAACTTATGGGAGCAACCTTTGAATTTGGGCTATATTTAAATCTGAACCGATCTTACCCACTTTCACCATAGTTTTGTTTAGTTAGATTATAAGATGTTGTACGAAATTTAAAGACAATAGAGCACAATATGTGGCTTTTAAAGCGGCAAATGTCAAATCGGGAGCGACATTTATATGAGGGCTATATCTAAATCTGAACCGATCTTACCCAATTTCTGCATAGGTGTTTCTAGTAAGATTATAAGATGTTGTGCCAAATTTAAAGAAAATCGAGTACAATATGTGGTGTCTAGAGCGGAAAAAGTCAAATCGGGAGCGAAATTTGTATGGGAGCTATATATAAATCTGAACCGATCTGACCGATATTCACCATGGGAGTTTCTAGTGGGAATATAAGATGTTTTACCAAATCTGTAGACAATCTGATACAATATGTGGTTTCTATAGCGGAAAAAGTCAAATCGGGAGCGAAATTTGTATGGGAGCTATATATAAATCTGAACCGATCTGACCGATATTCACCATGGGTGTTTCTAGTGGTAATATAAGATGTTTTACCAAATCTGAAGACAATCTGATACATTATGTGGTCTCTAGAGCGGAAAATGTCAAATCGGGAGCGACATTTTTATGGGGCTATATCTAAATCTGAACCGATCTTACCCACTTTCTGCATAGTTGTTTCTAGTCAGATTATAAGATGTTGTGCCAAATTTAAAGAAAATCGGGTGTGGTAGTTTCCATTCTATTTTAATTTCAAAAGTACAAATTTTGAAAATCCATTATCAGACGTACATAGTGCAAAATAACCTAACTTCATGATTCAACAAATATTTGCCGTAAAGGAAAAATTTCGAATTTGTCTATGCAGTCAGAAGAATGTATACACCGAATTCCATGATTCCAGCTGCGCCCATTTGGTTGGTACTATTTGTATCCCCTTTTTCCATCTTAACCCCAAAAAGTACGAATTTCGAAAAATTAGTTTATTGTCCGTGTCTACATAGTCAGAGGAATGTATACTACGAATTTTATGACTCTAGCTGCGGTCATTTGACGAATTTTGAAAAATCCGTATATTTTACTTGTCTATGCAATCAGAGGAGTGTATGCACCGAATTTCATTATTCTAGGTACAGCCGTTTTGTCGGTACCATTTTTATCCCTCCGTACCCATTGTATCCATTGAAAATACGAATTTGGAAAAAAAACTTTTATTTTTCATGTCTACGTAGTCAAAGGAATGTATACTCCGAATTTCATGACTCTAGCTGCGGTCATTTGGTTGGTACTATTTTTATCCCCTTTTTCTATTTTGACCCCAAAAAGTACGAATTTCGAAAAATCAGTTTATTTTCCGTGTCTACACAGTCAGAGGAATATATACTCCGAATTTCATGACTCCAGCTGCGGTCATTTGATTGGTACTATATTTATCCCCTTTTTTCATTTTAACCCCAAAAAGTACGAATTTTGAAAAATCCGTGTGTTTTACCGAATTTCATTATTCTAGGTACAGCCGTTTGGTTGGTACCATTTTTATCCCTCTATTTCCATTTTACCTCTTAAAAGTACAAATTTGGAAAAAATACTTTTATATTATGTATCTACTCAATTAGAGGAATGTACACACAGAATTTCGTGTTTCTAGCTGTTGTCGTTTAATATGTACCATTTTTATCCTTTTTTGCCCCATTTCACCCTCTATAAATAAGAATCACTTTATGGAGCACGTTTTCGCTATAAGGGGAATGCTCATACCAAATATCAAGCAAATATAAACAGACATATTGAAAAAACATGCTTATATACGCTAAAATATTAGGGATTATTATGGGTATTTTTAGTCCATGTGAGGGAAAAATTTGTTCCCTTTGGACCGATTTCGCCCCATTTCAATCCCAACCGATCTACGACTATAACACGCATTTATGGAAAATTTGAACGTTCTAGCTCCTTTCGTTTAGATGCTAGCGTGCTTTCAACAGACGGACAGACGAACGGACGGACATGGCTAGATCGTCTTAGAATTTTATGACGATGAAGAATATATATACTTTATAGGTGTTACAAACGGAATGACAAAGTTAGTATACCCCCATCCTGGAGGTGGAGGGTATAATGACTTTATACAATTTCAAACTGAATCTTGACATTGCCTTATGGTCGATGGTTTGTGCAATTTTTGTCTTTCATGTTCAAAGTTTCGGTTTAATCGTATAAACCAAGGACTTTACGTAATCCCGGGATTTTATGTAGTTCATATATAATCTGCAAAATTTGCGTTATTGAGGGATAAAAATTAAAATGGGGCATTTGTAAGGGCTCTGCATTAAAAAGTTGTTCCATATAGATTCAAAGTAGGTATTCTTAGTTGAAATATGACATGATATGCAAAATTATATCGAGATATAATGCACGATGTGGGTTCTAGAGATGTACTAGAGTAGAATGGGGGCCCAATTTGTATGGGGGTTATACCAAAATATGGACCCATATATTTGACTTTCATAATATGTCTTCTTAGTTGAAATATAATACAAAATGCAAAATTTGATAAACTTCTGATATAAATTGTGTGTCCTAGAAAAATAAAAATGGGGGCCATTTGTAAGGCCGCTACATTAAAAAGTGGGCCCATATAGATCACTTTCAAAGTATGTACTCTTAGTATGAAATATGAATATAATATAACCTGCAAAATTTGAAAAACTTCCGATGTAAAATGTGGGTCCAAGAGAGATAATAATTGAAATCGGGGCCCACTTGTAAGGGCGCTACATTAAAAAGTGGGCCTTTATAGATCACTTTCAAAGTAGGCAATCGTTATTGAAATATAACATGATCTGCAAAATTTATCAAGATCCAATGTAAGATGTGGGTTCTAGAGCGATAATAGTGTATACTGGGGGCCATTTGTATGGGGGCTATTCCAAAACATGGACCTATATATTTAGCTTTTAAAATACGTTTTTCTAGTATAAATGTAACATTGTGTGAAAAAGTTGATAAAGATTCGTTGTAAAATGTGCATTTTAGGGCAATAATAATGTAAATCGGAGGTACATTTGTATATGGGCTATATCAAAACATAGACCCATGTGGTCCATTTTCCCGTGAGCTGTTTCTGGTTCAAATATAGCATATAACACAATCCTGAAAATTTGGTCATAATCCCATGTAAAATGTGTATTCTACAGCAGTAATAGTGTAAATTATAGGGATATTTGTGTTTGTATTTGCTATATCTACATCTGGACCGATTTCCTCCAAATGCAATAGCGATGGCTACAAAAAATAAATTCTGCCAATTTCATTGCCATCGAACAAGCTTAGATGGACGGCAGACGGACGGACAGACAGACATTGATAAATCGGTTCAATTGTTGATTCTAAGCTGATCGGTATACTTAAAGGTGGGCGGAAAACTAACTAACTACACCCTATGCCACGAAGTGGTGTAGTAGAGCGTACCAGGTTACAAGTAAAAAAAAAAAGTTCGCCGTACACCTTCGAATATGAAGTATTATTGAAAGGTAGTTTCAAAAAAATTTTTTTTATTTTTTTATGCCGAACGTAGGGGTCGCGCTTTTACATTTTTCTATATAACTTCTGCATTTATAAACGGATTTTAAAGTGTGATACATCGATGTTTTTGTCCGATTTTTTTGTCTTTGAAGTCATTGAGCTCAAACATGATTCATGATTTTATGCGAGCTTTAATTTTCGATTATTAGAGTGGTACATTAGGGTAGTAGCAACTGAGAAATGATGGGTAAGTACCAGAAGGGGGTGCTTGAGCTCAATGACTTCAAAGACAAAAAAATCGGCCTCGTCGAGACAAAAACATCGATGTATCCGTTTTAAAATCCGTTTATAAATACAAGTTATATAGAAAAATGTAAAAGCGCGACCCCTACGTTCGGCATAAAAAAATAAAAATTTTTTTTTTGAAACTACCTTTCAATAATACTTCATATTCGAAGGTGTACGGCGAACTTTTTTTTGAGGTACGCCCTAGTGGTGTAGGGTATAAATAGAATTTCACAAAAAGTGCTTAACTGACTGTAGTTATACGAAAATGCGAAAACAACTTTTGTGAATTATAAGGTGCGACAAGTTCAAAACTCCTCTGATGCTATTTTTGTTGTAGGTGTTGTCAAAACAAGAATCTATTTGTGAAATGCCCCAAAATATTGAGCTACCGGTAAAATACCGGTTTTACTACCTTTGTAACGAACACCTACATTTCATTTCCTAGGATACGATACCTAAATTCAATCACCCCAAAGTGGATGTTAGCTCTAGCAATAAATACGAAAGTCATAAATTAAAATCATGAAAAAGGATAACAAATGATGTTTTCAGCATAAATGTTTGTTGAAGATTGCAAATCGAAAAATGTGATGAAAATTGAATGGAATTTCTTGTTGTTTGATTTCTTCTTGAATTCAGTTAAAGCCTTTCACTGCAGTTGAGATTTGATATCTTTCTTGAATAAGGAGATTTTTCTTTTTCTCCGTTTCCCTTCCATTCCCGGTAGATTTCTGCACGTCGTAGCTGTATTTTAATGATTGATTTTGCAATGTGAAAAACTAAACTCTTTCATCACCCGTATGGCGGCAATGGCAATATCCAGCATGTTGGAAACACCTGTGTGCTATTATTTTATATTGTCATACATACACATACATATTTATATTTATATGACAGTGTGTTGCCTGGAATTTTGCACTAGTGCTGGTGCTACCACTCCTGCAGTCTTCTCGTACGTTTCATCCAATTGTTTTACGTTATAACTCATACGCCGTGTGATGCGATATCGAAGAGAACAAATGCATCATTTCCATCATTATTTTCTTGCTCAGCGATGGCCAAACCGGTGGGTTGAGTTTAAGGTTAATTTTGGTCATTTGGATAATATTAGACTATTTGAAGTGTTAGTCAACACCTACATATAAACAATTAACATATACTTCAAGAGTAATCTGATTATAGTAATTTTAATGTATCGTCTCTAAAACACCACTTCATGAGCTTAACTTGCCACCAGAGGCCTTATTAGTAATTTATTGTCCTTAATTTTCCTAGCATCTCAGGCGGTGATACGTCGGCTGGGAAGCAACGGTATCTGACATAGAATTGTACTTATACATCCGTTTAATTGTGTGGACTTGAAAAATAAGTGGATATTTCGAAATTCGTACATGTAAGTGGAAACAAGTAAAAAGGGCGTTAAGTTCGACCGCTCTACCATGGATTGCATTCCACAAAGACTTTCGATTTTACAGAAGTGCAGTAACATTACAGGAAAATGTTAAATTTTTTAAATATGAAATACTAACTAGGAAAAATCTTTATAATTTGCCAGTCAGAGGAATCTGTGCACCGAATCCCATGATTCTAGCTGCAACCATTTGGTTAGAACCATTTGTATCCCTTTTTCCCCCTCAAAAGTACACTTTCGTGTCTACGCCATTAGAGAGATGTACACATCGAATTTCATCATTCTAACTGTAGCCGTTAAGTGCGTACCATTTTTATCCCTCTTTTCCCATTATATCCTATATGAATCGTCGTTTACAAAGTTTACGCATGGAGGTTATTTGGAGGGGGTTCGATATTACCCCTATTACACATTATTATGATGAATCGTTATGGAAACCATTACATTAAATTTTAAGTATAAGACGAATTCAGAACATTTGAGTGGAACATGAAAACCTTCTGGATCATCAATAAAGGGGTCTTTTCGGTCCCTTTTGCGCCGATACCCTACACCACTCCTTGCATATATTCCACGCTTTGATTACTAAACCGAGGTGTTTCATGAGAGCAATTTTATAAATTAAATTCATCTTTAGTCATATTTATATCCCAAGTTATATCCAAATCTGATCCGATTTTCTCCAAATTCAATACCGATCCTTTGCCAAAAAAGTAACTTCTGTCAAATACACACAAAAAATAAACTTTTGAGTCTCGGACATTATTTTTTTTGGTGCAAGGACAATAAATATTTCTTTTATAGAAATTAAAAATCGACTTTCAACGTAAGATCCCGATATTGAAACCCGTGATCAGATGACGCTTAAGGACGAGAAATCGTTTAGAATCTAGAAATCTCTACTAACTTCGCTTTTAAAGAAAAATGCCTTTTCCTTAAACCAACCCCCAGTTATGCCACAAAGTTAGTAGTGATCAGGTTCACACAGCGATTTTTCTTCTGGCCATTATTTGCAATAAATTTGAGGAGCTTGTATGCATGTGTGTGTGACTTTTGGTGGGTATATCAGTGTGTTTGTGGATATACATATGTATGTGTGTATTTTCTTCTTTCGTTTCAGCTTGAGCTGTACAAGTAAATGCTGTTTGTGTCAGTCGATGACTTATGTTACCTGCTGCATGCAGTCTTACATCCATCATCTATCAATGATGAATTCATCCAAACGATGTTATTGCAATACTACGACCCAGCTAAACATACCGACAAACTTGCACACACACTCTAGCAGTGACACACAATATGTCTAGCCACCTGTGCATGCCCCATGTGCATATGTATGTATATGTGTGAGGGGTTATGAAACGCTCGGTGAGGAACGGACGGGGCGGATATTTTGGATTCAAACTACAATCATTTATGAATAAATTGCATGAACGAGTTAAGAGTATATTGCGAACACAAGATGTTGCACCAGCATAGGGTGGGCATGAGCGACAACAACAGCAACAACGACATCGACAATCTCAATATCTAGCATAAAAAGCCGTTTGATTATATGTTTTGTTGTGGAGCTATATTCCAGCAACAACAACAACCAAATTATCGTCGTCGTCATCATCAGTATCGGCATCACCAACCATGAGCATCCTCGTCTTAGGCATTTCCATCATCGTCACCATCTCTTCGACAATTCACCATCGCACAGTGCTTTGAAGCGAAACGCCGGGTTATGAAACTACTAAAGTGATTTCACAGAACATATCACCCTTTATAATGGGTTGAAGTGTATACTCATGGAGAAAAAGCTCTAATTAGTAAGTATTTCACTCCTGTCTATTTTTGGATCATTTCCGACATACTCTCAGTTTGCTACACTTCTGCAAAAACTTCAATATACTCTCCCATTGCCATTTGATTCTCACTTCAGTTGATATTAATCAGTAGTGTTGCCATACCCACACAATTGTGTGAGCACAATTTAACTCTTGAATGATAAACCTAAAATGTTAAGTAAAATGACAATAAATCGCTCCGAAAAACTAATGTCCTGTGACTTTAATAGGACTATGAGTTAATGACCCATAATACCACGCAGAAGTGATAAAAATTACAGTATATGGAATGATTTTGATTGACTTTTTAGGTGTTTAAAGCACGCTAATATCTAAGCGAAATAAATGCCTCTTATAGTCGTAGATCGGTTGGGATTGCAACTGGGCGAAATCGCTCCAAAGGGAAAAAATGTTCCCTCATAAGGACTAAAAATATCCATAATAACCCCTAATATTTTAGAGTATTTAAGCATGTTTTTTCAATGTCTTCTTGTACATACTTCTTATTGGGTATGCGCATTCCCCCTATAACAAAAACGTGCACCATAAAGTAATTTTTATTCGTAGGGGGTGAAATGGGGCAAAAGGGATAAAAATGGTAGCTATCAAACGACAACAGCTAGAAAGATGAAATTCCGTGTGTACATTCCTCTAATTATGTATGTAGATGCATAATATAAAAATGTTTTTTTTCCAATTTCGTACTTTTAATGGGTAAAATGGGAATAGAGGGATAAAAATGGTACCAAATGGCTGCACATAAAATAATGAAATTTGTTGTAAACATTCCTCTGATTGCGTAGACACGTAAAATGAAGGGATTTTTCGAAAAGGGGATAAAAATTGTACCAACCAAATGGCCGCAGTTAGAGTCATGAAATTCGGAGTATACATTCCTCTGACTACGTAGACACGAAAAATGAATGGTTTTTCCAAATGCGTACTTTCAAGTGATACAATGGGAGCAGAGGGATATAAATGGTACCAACTAAATGGCTACAGCAAGAATGATGAAATTCGGTATGTACATCTCTATAATTGTAAAGTAAAGATATTTTAGAAAGTCGTACTATTAGTGGGATAAAATGGGGAAAAGGGGATAAAAATTGTACTTTTGGAATTAAAGTATGATGGAAATACAACCAACACCCACTTTCTACCAATATTTATAGTATTTAAGCTTTTTGAAGATTTCTGTCTTATATTTACTTTTTGAATTGACTGGAAGTATAATTTCTATATATATACTATAAACGTATTGGTAGCCTTGTCTTATAAGCGTGGCTTGAAATAATTAAAATATTATATTTATTTATAAAATTATTTTTTCAATATTTTTATTTGTTTTGGTTTGGCTATATTACTTCTACGAAAATCGACAGCCTATGTTAAATGTAGTCCTTGGTGGAGGGTATATGGGGTTAAAAATGGTACCAACAAAACGGCTGCAGCTATAATAATGAAATTTGGTGCTTTGCTTTGATTGTGTAGAGGAAAAAAAAATGAGGTCTTTCGATATTCGTATCTTTGGGATGTAAAAGGGATTAGATTTGGGACCAATCAAGCGGCTGTAGCTAGAATCATGATATTTAGTGTTTGCACTCGTTGCTGCATTTCCGGCATAATTTTAGTTTCTTGAAACTTCTGCAAACTTTTATAAACTGAACAGTTCATAATAATGTTGTAGTATTGCCATACTCACGCAACATTCTGAGAATAATTTAACCGTTGACTTTATTCATTAATTTTAGTTAAATTTTAAATTCGTCTTCTGATTTCATTATATTGGTGTTGGTTTTGTAGAGAAATATATAGCAATTTGTATGATAGTCGCCGATATGCGCACATATATCGTACATTCCATGTAAAACCGAACAATTTTATACATTTTACCACTTTTGATATCTTTGAAACTTGGTAGCATAAGGATGATTCCATTGGAACGGGTGTGACACTTTTCCTTAAATATGTTTAAATATCTCCCATATTCATTGACTGAAATTTTTGATATATTGCCAATTGAAAACGTCACAATTATGTCTTAGCGTTTGAAATATATGTGATATACTACAATCTAGAGCGTCACGGGTGTGACCTTAGCTTTGAAGAAGATCATGAGGTTTTACTTATTACCTTGAAATCTGTAATATTCTTCCATTACATGACTTTATTAATTTTTGATATGCAAAAGAGCAGTTCATAACCTTCTTCTAAAGTTTACATTACCGAAATCTCTTTATGAATATAGGATATTTAAATTGTAACGGGCGTGACATTTTGACAGAAATCCTGTTACGACACCCGTCTATATCTGGAAAAGGAAATTATCATACCTATTCTTGAAATATAATCAAAAATATTTATTATGAGAGGTATAAACATTACGGTTTATCGATATTTTCTTAAATTATAAATTGATTTTGAAATGTTGTCGTAAAAACGGTCACTTTACGTAGAATCACCCATAACTAAACTCCATAAAATATTTGATTTACAGAGGACGAAAAAAGAAAGAAATTTTAAAGACGGGACCAATTGAGTATTGGTAAAATCAAAAAAAAAATTGCCGATGTTAGGACATTGAAAATTTGAAAAGATTGACTATTTATTATAATATTAATTGGACGTGGTTTTTGTTGTCTTTAGTGTTTTTTTTTATGAGAAGGCCAACTTGGAAAACCGCAAAAAATATTCCCGTCAATTTTAACAAACAAAATATACCCTACACCATGGATTGCATTCTACAGAGGCTGTCGATTTTCATAGAATTGCTGTAGTATTACAGGAAAATATGTTTTTTTAATATAGCCAAACAGAACCAATACAAAATATTGAAAAAAATTATTATAAATAAATATACTATTTTCATTATTTCAAACCACGATTACAAGGCAAGGCTACCAATACGTCTCCATATCGAAATAATACATCAAGTCAATTCAAAACAAAAAAAATATTCTTATATTTATACTTTCACAAGGCTTAAATGCCATAAATATTGGTAGATAGTGGGTGCTACAGTTGGTTGTGTTTCCATTCTATTTTAATTCCAAAAGTACAAATTTTGAAATGGATTTTCTCACGTACATAGTGCAAAATAACCTTGCAAAATACCTTCACGAATCAACCAATTTTTGCCGTAAAAGTAAAAAATACGAATTTGGAAAATTGTTTTTATTTTGCGTGTCTATGCAGTCAGAGGAATGTAGACACCGAATTCCATGGTTCTATCTGCAGCCGTTTTGTTGGTACCATTTTTCCCCTTTTTCAAATTTTACCCTCTTAGTAGTACGACTTTCTAAAATATCTTTATTTTACGTGTCTACGCAACTAGAGGGATATACACACCAAATTTCATCATTCTAGCTGTAGTCGTTTAGTTGGTAACACTAGTCAACAGTCAAAATGTACTCGGGATGCGATAATTTTTTCTGTGTAGATAACCTTGACATGAGCTCGAAAAACGCAATAAAATTTTTTTTTTTCGTTTGGTTTTTTTTTTATTATTTTTTTTTTAAATTTTAAAAATTTTTTTTTGGTTAATTTGTTTCGTCCGGCATAACTCGGGAACCACTAGCCCGATTTAATTGAATTAAATTTTAAAAAATTTAAAATTACAATTCCCTTAATCTGTTCATATATTGTTTTCCTATACAAGCAACAGTTTCCAAGTTAAAAATGAATATATAAAGGAAAAAACTTATTTTTTGCCTAAAACTTTAACATTTTTTTTTTTAAAAAATCCATAAAAAATCCAAAATGAAAAAAAATGTCAAATCTTATTACTTTTACGTAAAGTCACATAACCTATGAGCAAAATGAGACAAAGATCATGAAAATCGATGCAAGCGTTTCGCTTTTATTCGCAATTGAGTAAAAGTATGAATTTCAAAAATTTAAAAAATTTTTTTTTGGTTAATTTGTTTCGTCCGGCATAACTCGGGAACCACTAGCCCGATTTAATTGAATTAAATTTTAAAAAATTTAAAATTACAATTCCCTTAATCTGTTCATATATTGTTTTCCTATACAAGCAACAGTTTCCAAGTTAAAAATGAATATATAAAGGAAAAAACTTATTTTTTGCCTAAAAATTTAAAATTTTTTTTTTTTTAAAATCCATAAAAAATCCAAAATGAAAAAAAATGTCAAATCTTATTACTTTTACGTAAAGTCACATAACCTATGAGCAAAATGAGACAAAGATCATGAAAATCGATGCACGCGTTTCGCTTTTATTCGCAATTGAGTAAAGGTATGAATTTCAAAAATTTGCTCGACATATGCACAACTTTGTCTATGGTAAGGTTTTTTCTTTTTTTTTTTTGATTCTCAGAATTAACAAAACGGAATAAACAAAGGGTTATTTAATTTTTATGATTGCGTAAGCAAAGTAATAAACGCTAATAAATGTGCGTGATCAATTAAAAGGAAAAAAGGAAAGGGGACTTTTTTAATTATTTGGGTTTTCCGTTGGCTACCTGTATGATTTTTTTACAGAAATGCAACCCACATTTAAGGGTGGTCATTATTCGGAAAATTTAAGACTCACACATGGTGAAACAGGTATGTAGCCACCGTAAAAAAATATACACCCATTTATAAGTACCTGTCAGTAAAATACTAAACAATACACAGTATAAATAGGTCTTCATTGATCGATTTTACTCATTCAACAAGTGTCGACGAACGCGATAGTTAAAATGAGCAAACGTTCGCGAGGATTTGAATGCAATACCAATCCAAGTAATTTTTGTTACATGTGCGGAGAATACGTTTCTGAAAAAAACAAGCGTTGTTTTTCACCTAAATTGAGAGATTCATTTGAAGAGAGCTTCAATTTAAAGGTCTCAAACATAGATGAGCGGTGGACACCAAGTGCTCTATGTCCAAGGTGCTACGTACAGCTAGCTGACTCAAGGTAAGTGTAGATTACGAAATTCAAGAACATATATAACTTATTATTGAAATTCTTTCAGACGACAGCCGAGAATCATCATGCCAATGCTTTGGAGAGCTCCGCTTTGCCATGTAACAGATTGCTACTTCTGTCTTAGCAAAAAAACAGGCGTGGGAAAAAATATACGATGGACTTACGCTGCTGTTTCAACAGTGAATTTTCCAGTGCCATTTTGCGAAGAACCAGTGGACCCGCAACCGTCCGTTTCAAGATGGGCATCTAATAATGAGGCGATACATCCAACATCAGATCCGGAGACAGTAGAAACCACATCAGAATGCGAGTCAACATATACATTGCATGGAGGTCAACGCTTATGTTCCCAAGCAGAACTGAACGATTGGGTTAGAGAATTGAAACTCTCCAAGGAAGATGCAGAGTTGCATGCATCGCGCATGCAACAGTTCGGTTTCTTGGCTCCTGGTGTGGTGACAACAATCTACAGGAAGCGTCATGAACCATACGCAAGGTACTACACAAAAAAAGACAACATCTGTTTTTGTAAGGACATTCCCGGATTATTTGGTGAACTCGGGTACTCTTAAAAAACTTCGTGAAAGCTATCAAAAAAGATGGCGAAGCGTTCGCCTATTTAAAAACCATTTTTCCTCACCTTTCATCGGCAAAGATTAAGGAAGGCGTTTTCGACGGTCCGCAAATTAAAAAGTTGTTGCAAGACCAACAGTTTGAGCACAATTTATCACCAAATGAAGCTGCAGCTTGAAACTCATTTCGGCAAATTGTTTCCGGATTTCTTGGAAACAACAAAAGCTCAAATTACAGAGAGATCGTCGAGCAACTACTCCAAAATTATAAAAAAATTAGAGCAAATATGTCGCTTAAGATACATTTTCTACACTCGCACTTGGACTTCTTTCCGGACAACCTGGGCGTTGTGAGTGACGAGCATGGTGAGCGTTTTCATCAGCAAATGAAAGAAATTGAGCACCGATACCAAGGATTTTGGAACGAAGCTATGATGGGGGACTATATCTGGTTCCTGATAAGAGAAACAGACCCACAACAATATAAAAGAAAGACAAAAGCACATAATTATTTTTAATTTGAAGGTTTTTATTTTTGTGTTTAGATATTTTTTTTTTAAACTTTTTTATAATTAATTAATGTTGATATCCTTAGGATAATTTCTTGTACATATATCGAATTGTTTTTTAATTTAAAGTCATATATTTTTGTCACCCAAAAATTTTAATTTTTTTTGTAATAAAAAAGAAAAAACCTTACCATAGACAAAGTTGTGCATATGTCGAGCAAATTTTTGAAATTCATACCTTTACTCAATTGCGAATAAAAGCGAAACGTGTGCATCGATTTTCATGATCTTTGTCTCATTTTGCTCATAGGTTATGTGACTTTACGTAAAAGTAATAAGATTTGACATTTTTTTTCATTTTGGATTTTTTATGGATTTAAAAAAAAAAAAAAATTTAAATCTTTAGGCAAAAAATAAGTTTTTTCCTTTATATATTCATTTTTAACTTGGAAACTGTTGTTTGTATAGGAAAACAATATATGAACAGATTAAGGGAATTGTAATTTTAAATTTTTTAAAATTTAATTCAATTAAATCGGGCTAGTGGTTCCCGAGTTATGCCGGACGAAACAAATTAACCAAAAAAAAATTTTTTAAATTTTTGAAATTCATACCTTTACTCAATTGCGAATAAAAGCGAAACGCGTGCATCGATTTTCATGATCTTTGTCTCATTTTGCTCATAGGTTATGTGACTTTACGTAAAGGTAATAAGATTTGACATTTTTTTTCATTTTGGATTTTTTATGGATTTTTTAAAAAAAAAAATTTTAAATTTTTAGGCAAAAAATAAGTTTTTTCCTTTATATATTCATTTTTAACTTGGAAACTGTTGCTTGTATAGGAAAACAATATATGAACAGATTAAGGGAATTGTAATTTTAAATTTTTTAAAATTTAATTCAATTAAATCGGGCTAGTGGTTCCCGAGTTATGCCGGACGAAACAAATTAACCAAAAAAAAATTTTTTAAATTTAAAAAAAAAATAATAAAAAAAAAACCAAACGAAAAAAAAAAATTTTTATTGCGTTTTTCGAGCTCATGTCAAGGTTATCTACACAGAAAAAATTATCGCATCCCGAGTACATGAAATTTTTTTCAATTTGTTGACTAGTGTAATCAGAGGAATGTATACACCAAATTTCATTATTCTAGGTGCAGCCGTTTGGCTGGTACCATTTTCCCTTTATTCCTATTTTAATTTTAAAAGTAGGAATTTGGAAAAATACTTTTATATTATGTATCTACTCAATTGGCGGAATGTACGCATCGAATTTCGAGTTGTTTTTTATTATGTACAATTTTCATCCCTTTTTGCCCCATTTCACCCCCTAGGAATAAAAATCACATTATGGTGCAAGTTTTTGTTATAGGGGGAATGTGCATATCCGATATCAAGTAAGTACATGCAGACATATTGAAAAAGTATGCTTAAATACTTTAAAATATTAGGGGTTATTATGGGTCTTTTTAGTCCTTCCCTTTGGGCCGATTTCTCCCAGTTTCAATCCCAATCGATCTACGACTATAAGACACATTTATGGAAAATTTTACGTCCTAGCTCCTTTCGTATAGAAGCTAGAGTGCTTTCAACAGACGGACGGACATGGCTAGATCGTCTTAGAATTTTATAACGATCAGGAATATATATATTTTATACGGTCTCAGGTCGACATTTCAAGGTGTTACAAACGGAATTATAAAAAATAGTAATAAATGTAGTCGACCGAAATAGCTATTTTTCAACGAATGTATACATTACATGTCCTTTGTAGTAAAGCAAATGCATTATATATTTTTATACCCTCACTCTACGGAGTAGGAGGGTATATATCATTTGGGATAGAAAAAAGTGTAATGCATTAAAGGAGTGACTTGGACCAAATCCGTTTCACGACTTTTTAAGGTGTTTGAGCCTGCGTAAGAAATAGTCTGATTTCAAACAAGAAAGGAAAAGCTGAAGTCGGACGGGGTCGACTATATGATACCCTCCACTTTCTACAATTGAATTTGGGAAGCATATTGGTATTATATCATTAACCGATGTGACCTACTTTTACAATGTATGTTTCCAGATGAAATATAACGTGTCCAAATTAGATCAAAATCTGTCTTAATTATTTATTATTATTTATTATCTGTCTAATTAGATCTGTGTCTGAGAGAAACAAGATAAACCGGAAAGGACATTTGTTTGAGGGTTATAGTAAAACGCTGAGACGCCAAATTTAGAGAAACTTGGTTAAAATATGTGTTCTCTAGAGCGAAAAACGGTCAAATCGAGAGCGAAATTTGTATGTGAGCTATATCTAATTCTGACCAACTTTCAGCATTGCTATTTCTAGCTGAATTATAAAGTACTGAAGAAAATCGGCTAAAATATTTGGTGTCGGGGCGACTTGTGTATGCGGCCTATATCTAAATACGAGCCGATTTACGTCCTTGCCCAGCAAAATTTACATGGGCAAATTTTTGTTAGGATTGGACAATAATTGCACTCTGTACTTTGACAGACAGACAGACGGACAAAAATTCGTGGCCAAAGGTAAACGCTATTTAATTTAAAGAAACTCGATTCAGATTTAGATATAGGGTAGTTCCACAAGATTTCGACCGTTTACCGTAGCTCAAAGCAGTGTGTGGTTTCAGTTTTACAGTGATCCAAAGTTATCTCGAGGGTTTTTTCGAAAAGATGGCTTCTTTATCGAATCTTATCTTTGGATTGCGTTATCAGATTGTAACGATATTGATATCATCTGAAATATTTTCACCTCCTCCTTCCGAATATGTATGAAAATATGACTGTCCTTGTGGTTCAAGGATTCCAAAAATTAAAAATAATTTTAATCCTTGAATATCCTGAAAAACATATCTTTAATTTTCTTTATTTTGTTTTGTATTTTAGTTTATTTTATTCGCTACAAAATATTAAAAATTCAGAGAGGGGTGGCCATATCCTAAGAAATTGCGGCTGTTTTCCCAAAGTATTGCGTTATTTCAGCAAGGCCAAAATTTTCATTCATATCTATGTACATTAGAGTCGCATCAAAATAAAAGTTGTCGATGTTCCCGACTAAAATGAAAGATTCGCTTGTTTTACGGTTTCTCACAAAATATTTCGCTTTTATCATTGTACTTTCGTGAACTGGACGCGTTCGAAAAACCTATATAAAACTGGTTTTTCTTGAAAAGAATTCACAATGAGAATGGTATTGAGACAACAAATACATTAACAATTTAAATCGGTCCGGGCCTTATCAAACCATATCAAAAACATGCAATGCGACAATGCGAAGGGCTGATTTGTACGAGAGGTATTGATCATCAATTTCAATTTTAAGAACTTCTTAACCCATTGAGGATCAACTTCATATGTCATTTGCATCGTAAACACATTATGCTCTTCTGCAAAGCTCAGTTTAAAAAATCTGAAATTTTTGTCTTTCAATGGATAAACGAAAGGAAGAGTATCTGCTAAAATTGCTTCAAATTTCGTACTTCTATTTATATAAGTTAAGCACTATTACATTGTTAAATTTCCCTCCTTAAAAAATAAACATGAATAATTTAAATAAACTTTTTAGGGTGAAAATTTGAATTGGTTGTTAATGCTAAACTAATACAGGTAGAAACATGAAATTTGAAATATTTATAACAGATATTATTCTCTTTCCACTTCGCCATTCTGTGGCACGCAAAAGTAGAAAACATCTATATCCTTTGGGAAATAAAAGTCCTCTAAACAGGACAAACGATAATGAAATAAAAAACTGAGCACTCAGTTTTACTATTAGTGATCTATTGAATATCGTATCGCACGGAATTATTGGAACAGTCTATGTGCAGTTTTCCTTCCAATTTATCCACCGAATTTTTGAAATTTTTTTTAATAATTAGCTTTGCATAAGACTAGAATGTGTTTACAATGCAAATACATATGTCAGTTGTTATTTCACATTTAACCCATTAAGGACAAGCAGTTTGAAAAAATGTTCTTAAAATTGCAACGAGTCCCTATAAACACAAATCGAACTAAAAACGTGGAAGTTCATCGGATTTTATAAAAAATGTAATAAAATCCTAAAAATCAGCCCTTTATAGTGGGTCACATTGCATTTTCTTGATATCGTTTGATAAGGCTAGGGCCAGATTTTAATTTCTAATGGTTTTTTTCTCAATACCATTCTCATCGTGAATTCTTTTTAAGAAAAACCTGTTTTATAGAGTCCAGCTCACAGACAATGATAAAAGCGAAATATTTCGGGAGAACCCGTGAAACAAAAGAATCTTTAATTTTAGTCGGGAACCGACAACTTTTATTTTGAAGCCACTCTATTGAAAAATTTTGGGCTTGCTGAAATAACGCAATACTTGGGAAAAAGATCCTTAATTTCTTAACCTATGACCACCCCACTCTGAATTTTTGATATAGTGTAGAGAATAAAATAAACTAAAATACAAAACAAAATACAGAAAATTAAAGACATGTTTTTCAGGATACTCAAGGATTAAAATTATATTTAATTTTTGTACTCCTTGAACCACAAGGACATTCATATTTTCATACAGATTCGGAAAGAGGGGGTTTAAATCTTTCAGATGATATCAATATCGTTACAATCTGATGGTGCAATCCATAGTTATGATATCGATAAGGACGCCATCTCTTCGGAAAAAACCCGCGAGATAACCAACTTTGGATCACTGTAAAACTGAAACTACACTCTACTTTGATCTACGGTAAACTGTACCCGCAAGCACTGTTACCCGCACCCACTAGTAGAATGTACATTTGTCGCTCCCTATTTGACTTTTCCAGCTCTTGAAACCACATATTTTAATCGATTTACTTCAAATTTGGCACAGTACCTTATAATTTAACTAGAAACATCTATGCTGAAATTGGGTAAAAACGATTCAGATTTAGATATATCTCCCATACAAATTTCGTTCTCCACATAGATCACACATTTTACCCAATTTTCTTGAAATTAGGCACAACCTTATATTTTAACTAGAAACATCTGTGGGACCGATCGGTTTTGATTTAGATATAGCTCCCACACAAATTTGGCCTTTGAATTGACTTTTTCCACATATTTTAACCGACTTTCTTCAAATTTGGCCTAAAAACTTATATTTGAATTAGAAAAGTCTGTGGTGAAAGTGGGTGAGATTGGTTCAGATTTAGGTATATCTCACATACAAATTTCCGTATACATTTATCTTTTTGCACTTTAGAAATCACATATTTTATTCGAATTTCTTCAAATTAAATTGGTTTCGTCGTTGGGCCGTGAAACTAACTTGTACCAATTTTTGTTAGAAACAGACAATAATTGCGACCTGTACTTAGATTACAACAGCAACTTATGTTCAACTGAAATTTTATGGTAAATGTGGGTCGATATAGGGCTCATAAAAGTGTAGCTCACGATTTGACTTTTTCCGCTCTAGAAACGGTATTTTATTTCATTATATTTCAACTAGAAAAACCTATAGTGAAAGGGGCCACGTCTTTTCAGGTTGTAATACAACCCTTACACAAATGCTCTTCCCAAAGTATTAAAGATTTTGATATAATTTAGCAGAAAACGTTTTATGTTAACTGGAAACGTACATTGTGAAAGAAAGTCACATCGGTTCATGGTATAGAACCCATACACAAATCGTTCCCGATTTCACTTTTGTCCTCGAATTCAATTATAATGGGTTAGAATCGTCGGTCCTATCCGACTTTAGCCTTTCCTTACTAGTTTAATTTTTATCATGGACGTCATTTGTTTGAAATCGGCATTCAATTATATAACCATCTGTTAAAAAATATAATTTTGTTCAAAAACCGGCTGTCTAGTTGTGTCTAGCAAATCTACAAGGCCTTATCTACTTTTGTCGACTTTATGACATAAAAATAGATTTGTGACCACTGTGCATTGTACAGGACTTATTATCTGTGATATCTGTAAAAATTTATTACCAAGTGTTTGCATAGTTTCAATGGTAGAGTTTTTTTTCATTTCGAACCACTGTGCATCGGCCTCGAACACCTTGTGCTGTTTTGCACATCTTGTATACGATATATTTCAGTGTTCCCATATGTATGCCTGCAATGTGCGATTTGTTGTTGGTGTTGCTACAGTTGAATCTTGCTGGGAGTATGTGTTGGTGTTTGAGTGTTGCATGAAATGAAATGGCGGGATCATTTGCCGTCGCTAGGAAATTTCAAATTTATTATCGGATTTAACATTATTTATGATTTGTAAGAAATCTTGTCGTATATCAAAGTCATTGGGTGACATAAACTATTGATGGTTATCGATAATTTACATCAATTGTGTGTTCTGCCCTGCCCTGGTCTGTTCAGTGTTTTACGTTCCCCCTCATTCCTTCTTCATTTCCACTCTTAGCTTATGATGCTGCTCCTACATCCACGTCTCCTGCATGCTGTTGTTCCATATCGTCGTTCATCGTTTTGCATTTGGTCGGTTGGTGTTAATAACGACGGCGCAGGCGATGATGTTGTTGCAGATGCTGTGCTCCTGATGAGGATGATGGTGATCATGGCATCCATGGTACTTTGGAAACCAAAAGGGTTTATTTATGTTTGTTTTTGAAGTGTAGAACGTGTTGTTTATATTTCAAGTTGATTTATGATTATGAAATCATTAACGCTGTAAGTATCTTCATGCCATGTACCTTACGTTACGGGAGATGTCTAAAAATTTGAACTACTTATTTGAGAGAGTTTATTGACCGCACTATGCGACTTTTAGTAAAAAGATGGCCAATAAAGTCAGAAGTCGATAAACGGAGATGTTCTGTTGTTCGATGCAGATTGCATCGGACATAATAGAGTAGTTGAAGATGACTAAGTAAGAAAGGTATTATAGATTGTCAACTGTATGTAATAAGTGCTTGAATATAATTTGTGTTATGTGGGCACCACATCTAGCTCAGTTGTAACTCATTCAATCCAATTAAATTTTCGGCAATTTTGTGAAGCAATGGGCGGGAGTCGTATCCCAGCAATGGTTTGCACAATTTTGTCATCCAGGGCGTTCAAAGATTAGTTCGATTTTTGGTACGTACATCCGTCTAATAGAGTGAACGCACATGACAATCTGATTTATAATTTTAGAGAGTAAAATAGGACAAAGAAGGATAAAAATTGCACCAAACATAGAAAAACATAAAATTGTACATACCTCTTGTACATACAGGGTGGCTGATGAATGCTGTTTTTCTATGCAGTACTGCATCGAAAGTGAATCCCTTTCAACACTGTGTGGTTTCAACAGGAAGATGCGACTTGTCACATAGCCAGGTCCTGCTTTGAGAGAATTGCTGCGAAAGTTGCCCAATAAGCTGATTTCTACACAGAATAAAAATCGTTCGTTGCATCAACGAATCAGATTCGTTATTGTCATTTCGTTGCAGCAACGAAATACTATGTTCCCACAACAATCCGACACGTTGCTGCAACGATGTGAACGTTTATGGTATGATTTTTTGTACTTTTCGTAGTTTCGTTCGTGCAACTATTCAATATTCGTTGATGCAACGAAAACACTCTCTTTCATTTTTACATGGGAAAACATTAATTAATACAAAAAATCTATAAATTTCTGATTATATCCATTGTTTTTATACAAAACCATAACATTTTGTTAAAATTTATTAAAATTAATATAGTTTGGAATGGAATACTTTGCATCAACAACTCATTCGTTGCAGCAACGAAACTGATATCGTTGTAGCAACAATTTATTTGTTGGTGCAACAATTGGAGACACACAAATTATGTGTTTCTCTAATGTGTGTGTTTTTGGGATGTATTCGATAGTAATTCTCATTCACGTTGTTGTTGAATAATCATTTCGAAGTCCACTGCCGGTGGTGATCATGGAACTAAATTATTTATACTGAAAGAAAAACGTTCGAGACCGGGCGTTGCTGCAACGAAAATGTTTAATTTAATGCCACGAATATTTTTGAAACCACATTGTTTCAGCGAGGAAACCGCGTCGTTGTAGCAACGAAACAGAGTTGTTGCAACAATGAATTACAGTTGTCTCAGCAATGAAATAGCATTGCTGCAGCACCGAAAGAACGTTGTTGCAGCAACGAAACCGTTGTTGCGGAACTATAATTTCCATTGAATCAAGAATCGTTGTATCAACGAAACTTTGTTCGTAGCAGCAATCAACGCCGACGTTGGTTGACTTTCAATGACCAAATTCGTCGCAACAACGAACAATTTCGTTCCGGTTACGTGCGTTTTTCTTTCAGTGTAGAAACTAGACATTTCGTTGGCACCTAAAGTCTAATGTTCTACCTTCTTCTTGTGCAATTATTTCAACAGGAAGTTTATAAAACAAATAAAAAAATGGATGATTTAAAGCAATGCATTCGAACAACAATTCAGAAAATTCTTACTGCAACTCTGCAAGAAGTAATGAATAATGAATGTTGCATATGCGTCACCGAATATGGATGTCATTTAAATTCTATTATTTTTAAATCCCGCTAAAAATGTTTATCAGTTGTTAAATTAACGAAAAAAAAATAATTTACCTTTAGTTGCGTAGATACGCAAAATGAAAATGTAAAAATGAGGATAGAAATGGTACTAACAAAATAGCTGAGGCTGAAATCAGGAAAATTTTATGTATAAATTTTTCGAATTTTTGTGAAACGGGCCAAAATGTTTTAAGACTTGTACCAACCAACGGACTATCATAAGAAAGAAAGTCACACCTCCATTTTAGTTTTCAAGTTTTTTATCTACTGAAAGAGTTATCTTCAGAATATTTTTAATTTTTCTCAATCTCAATGAAAATTTTCATTAAAAGGTCGCCAAAGAAAGATTTCATAAAATGTATGAAACATGTTTCATAAATCACAAATCAATGAAAAGTGACATAGAATTTATGAAACATTTCTTAGAAACTATGAAATGCAATTCTTCATTTGATGAACTTTTGTCATACAAGTACATTACTTTTATAATATTCATAGATTTTATAAAAAAACTTCATTAATTTTATGAAAAATTTTGATAAATATTAATAATATAATATTATCTTAACATACACCACCATTGCGAGAGTCTTTGACCCAAATCAGGATTCATACCTAAGTCACAGTTAACAGAGTTCAAACGAGTATTGCTAGCGTTCAACGAATAAAGTCGACACACTAAAAATATAGTTGTAAATTCTGAAACATTTCATAAAAAATATGAAATCCATCATTATATTTATGAAGTTATTTCATAACACAAATATTTTGTTGCCTATGACATATTTCATAATCTTTAATAATTGTTTCTTTAATACAATGAAATCTTTCTTTCTAAATTTCACTAATTTAACAATTAGTTTTCCGCCAAATGCTTGTAACACCAAGAAAAAATTGAGCTAGACAAACCTTTAAGTATAAGGATCGGCTTAGAATCACCAGCTGAATCTACAGGTCGCAATTGTTGTCCGATTGTCATGAAATTTGGCGAAAGTTACTTTTTTGGCCAAGGACGATTGGTATTGAATTTGGAGGAAATCGGTTCAGATAGCCTCCATACAAATATCCTCATAATTTACACTATTACTACTCTAGAATACACATTTTACATGGAATCATGATAAAAATTTCAGAATCGTATTATATTTGAACTAGAAACAGCTAGCGGGAAAGTGGACACGGGTCCATGTTTTGATATAGCCCATCTGAAAATTTACCTCCGATTTACAATATTACTGCTCTAAAATGCAAATTTTACATCGGATCATGATCAAATTTGCCACACAATATTACATTTAGACTAGAAACTCCAATTTTTAAAGCCAGCTATATGGGTCAATGTTTTGGTATGGCCACCACACAAATGGGCCCCCAGTTTACACTATTATCGCTCTAGAACCTACATCTTACATTGAATCTTGATAAAATTTTGTAGATCATGTTGTATTTCAATAAGGAATACCTACTTTAAAAGTGATCTACAAGGGCCCACTTTTTAATGTAGCGCCCTTTATATTATTACCCCTCTAGGACTTTACATCGGAATATTATCAAACTTTGCAGATTATATTATATTTCAACTAAGAATACATTCTATGAAAGTCAAATATCTGGTCCATATTTTGATATAAACCCCTATTCTACGCTATTACAGCTCTAGAACCCGCATCTCCTCTGTCAGTTGATACCCGTAACGTATTTGTATATTCCGCAAAAGTGTGAAAATAACTTATTAAAACCACTATATGCCTTTGAAATTAAAAGTTCTGTAAAAAGGAGAAAAGGTCACAAAATTAAAAACACATTTTTTCCACATTCGACCTCAAGTTGCATGTGTATATTTTTTAAGGTCCAAAAAATACTAGCTGTGATATATTTACTTATCAAATAAATATTGTCGTGGCTCAAGACCACTTTGCATCTATAGTTTATAGAATGCAAATTTATGATTTCAATGTGAATCAATTTTCTACTTTTCATTGTCATTTTCACCCGCGAATAAAAAGAACAAATTTTGTGTTTACTTGCGAAAATCCCATAAAATGTAACATTTTTCAAATAAAAACTGTGGGAAGGTGAAGGGTATTTAAAATTCGGCCGGCTCCGTTAGCAGCCTTTTACCCCCGCCGCTACTGGGGGTAAAACAGCGGACCTTCTGCTTGCTACTCTAACCATGTGAGTAGTGAATAACTAAAGCAAACCACTTTGTTCGTTAGAACTAACATAATATTTGTTTAATATGAACTAATATATAACGCAAATAAATATTAAATTAAATTAACATTAAATAAATTAACAATATACAATTTTACTAATACTATGTAGTACTAATACTTAATAAAAATTAAACATTTGAAGTACATTATAAAGCAATAAATTTTTATTTTTTAAGCTAAATTTTTTAATTGTCAATATTATACAAAATTAAACATTGTTTTATAAAAGTAATAAAAAAAGTTTTTCCCCCGAGCCACATTTGACCATCAATTTGTAAATTTGTATTTTTTAGGCAGAAATTTTTAAATTGCTGAAATTATACCAAATTAAACTTTGTTTATTTATATAAGTAATAATAAAAACAAAAAAAGTTTTTCCAGAGCCAGGATTCGAACCCGCCACCTTCTGGGTGCAAAGCGGACACCTTACCTAAGTGACCTCATACTAAAAATTCGTCCCCATTCACTTCTGAAAATGCTATTCGTAAAATGTTACATATTATCGACTTTTGTGGAAGTTGTTTAAAAGAACTTCCTCAAATGAGGGAAAAATGCACATTTGGATTTTGAGATGTGGTTAAAATGTGTTTCCTACTGAGTTTTTTTGCTGGGAAGGTATGAAAAGATCATGCGCGAGGAATGAGGCCCTGGGACGATATATCTTAATCTGTCTGTCTGGATATAACAGATCTCTTCCAACTAGACGTACGTTGTAAGATTATCCACGTAATCCAATGAACCACATTTCATTTTGATGCGTATGTTTTGGGGACATATTTCTAGTAGTACGATTGTGCATTATATATTGAGGCAAAGTCGTCGAAGACAGCAACCTCGTTCTCAAATTTCTGATGGCATTACTATCACCATATACAAATATTCCATCATCCATTGAAGTTAGGGTTTGCATTTTCCCCTACTTCTTATTTCCCGGGAAACGGGAATTATTTTTTCCATTTCCCGCGACTGAGCGGGAAGTCGACAACATACTGCTTGCTATATAAAAACATTTTATATAATATATATATATTATTTATTATAATATATGGGCATTTCTACAGAAAAGACCACCAAACCCAAAAAAATTAAAAATTCTTGTAAACACTTTGTTATACCATATTTTCGTCGAGAATTAGTCAAATTTAACTAATGTAAATTAATTTTACATTAATTCATATATTCGAATGCAAAGTCGCGCAAGTGCAACTTTACTCGTCTGAATATTTCTTTCGCATGTTTTGTTTTGACACAAGTTCTTAAAGAGAGGCATTACGCATTTGATTTTGGAGTCTAAAATCTTTCAGGGAGTACAAAGAGTCAAAAAAGAAAGGATATGAAGTTATAAAACTGCTATTAACTGTAACGTTTTGCTTTGCATTATCGCATATTTCGTTGCCACGTTCGACATTGAAAACCCACGTTTTTTACTGTGTCTAAAGTACACGTAGAAAGATCATCAAATTTTGAGTACAAACAGAGATTTTTATACAATCAGAATAAAAAATCTTACAGGAAAATAAGAAAATTTGTGACATTGGTACTTCTTCAAAGTTGGTCACGTGCGACATCTTAATTGAAATTTTAATTAGAATAATTAGAAATTTTAAAATTTTTTTAATAGATAATTTATTTATGTAAAAAATATTTTTTTATTATATAAATCCAGATGAGCATAAACGGAAGTAGAAAAATAAAGAAAGTTGAAAACTTCAGTGAGAAACTTGGAAAAAGATCAGCTAAAATTACAAAACAATAAATAAAAAGCAAATTGTTGTTTGCAGTTATTATGTGAGAATAAATACTATAATTATAATTTCGTAAAAAGTGCAACTGAAACAACATAAATACCATGATGGAGAAAATGTCACGTTCAAACAGGCTTAAAATTAAATTACAGAAAAGTATCAATAATTTTTGGATAAAATCAAAGCCATTTTTAAGAGACATCAGTACATAACGTTCTAAAATTGCTATAAGTGATACATATGGTCAAAATAAAAATCCTTTTTAACTTTTTTTGTGACTTTAAATGTGTAGACGTTCCACATCATTGAAATGACCATATATATTATATTATATTATTTCACATAACAAACAACTCAAAAAATATAAATTATGAAATATGAGTTCAATTAAATTTCAAAACTTTTTTTCAATGATCAAAATATATGTTTTAAATTAAGAGGTTTCTTGAAATATAAAAACTTTTCAATATGGAGTGTAAAATTTATAGACTGATTATGGATTGACTTTGATTAGATTTTGATCAGTCAGAATGGATGGGTGGGCTTCAGGACATGAGTAGCTGTTGACATTTTCGGCTACAATTCCCCATATGAAGTCATCTACTTTCTCTATCGCTTTACCAATCTTATATCCCAATAGCTACATTAGGTTTTACCCGAGCCTACTTCCAACAATAATAATTAGTGCAAAATTATCGATGAAAGTCAAAACATGCTAAGTGCTCATTGTGGTCTGCCTGAACACAAGCATTTTCATGAAGTGTTTAGACAAATTTGTCTAACTGTAATGCATACAAATATTGTTTTTTTCCCTTGGTATATGTATTACGTTTACTGTGAGATTTTGTGCTATTCATTTACCGTTAGAAATTTTCATTGTCATTGACCATCCTAGGGTTAATAAAGTTATAGTACTTTAACTATGTATTTTACCGTAGCTTCGAAAATCTATATTTATATTTTGAGGTAGTAATATTGATATTTATTCAATGTAGCGTAGTTACAATAGATTGTATGGATAAGTTTTTAATATTAATTAGTAAAATTGTACATAACTCCTGTTCTCCAGTAGTGCCTTAAGACACCGTTTTGAATTCACAGATATTAAAGTCTGGCCGACTTTATTGACAAAATCAAAAATTAAATTATCCCCAAATATTTCTAAAATTATTTGTAATCTTCTATTTTGCGTAAAAATTTCCGGGATTTTTCCCGCTGAATGCAAACTCTAACGACCGTATTTCGCGGGTCCATTGAGTGTCGTCATAAACGGTTTCGACTTTATCCAGTGCTAGCAGCTGTGGGCCCTAAACGCATGTTTTGTTTTAACGCATTGTCGTTTCCTTACCTTTCGTTTTGTTTCCACTTAAATACCTATCGAAAAATTCATTCACTCTTTGAAATGATTAAATTTCAAAATCATTCATTAAAAGCATAAATTTCTTATCAATTAACAGGCAAAAAGGACAATTGCATCTTGAGGTTGACAGGATGAGTAGAATGAGTTCACCAACATGACAAACATGCCGACAAATAAACATAGACTCAAATAGACACTCAAACAGACAAGTCGACATAAATGCTAACACAGAGTCACACGGAGGCAGGACTTACAGACAATAGTTCGATAAGTTCGATTCACAACCAACAATAACAAAAGCATCATCATCATCATCGTCATCAGCAACAACAGCCACTCCACATTCACATCCACATCAGTGGTTAATGAAAACCGAAATGAAGAAATGAACAGTACTAAAAAAGGGAAACACATCTGTCCTAAGGAAAATTTTCCATTTTTTCTTGCCTATACGAAAATATAAAAAAGCGACAAAAAGTTGGCAAGTGCAGACAGCCATACACTAGACTAGAGCTGTGCCAAACGAAAGTGAAACCGACTACACGGTTATGGTTCCTCATATGAAAACGGAAGCACGAAGTAGTAGTTAAGCAAAAGGATCTTCACAGACAGCCAGGCCGCTATTGTCAAAAATGGAAAAAATATATTCTCCGGAAACTTTGAGAAAGAATGAAACGGACCACCGGACAAAATGACTGAGATATGAACAAGAGACGTCACTTCTTAATAAGTCCTGTAACTTCGGTCATAACTACTCGATATCAAATACCGTCATTAGCCCCCACATATTTTCCAAATTAGGCTATGTTTGGTCCAGGTTTATCTGTGTAAACTGGCTAAGTTTATCTGCGTCATGTGATTTGGGTTTTAATATGGCCGTATCGGATTTTTTATAAGGACACCATTTAAAACATTGAATTTTAAAATTTTAATTACAAGACAATATTCGGTTTTAGTTTCTTCCTTTAAAATCCATTTTGATTTGATTTGCATACATCAACCGAACTCGGTTTCGACATCCCTAGCTCACTCATCAATAGCTGCCACAATGAGTACCCCCGCCCGCCACACTCTCTCCCTCTCTCATGCAACGAAACTTTTATGCCTCCTGTTGTAACATCTATTCCATCAAATGACAATTTGTTAGTGCAGCGACAGCGTCAGTGGGGGCGGAAAATGCAAAGAACGGGAAATAAAAACAGACATCGAATGGAATTGCAGACAAAAAATGCACGGGCAAAAAAGTGAAATAAAAAGTTCAATCAGAAATTAAGAAAGAAAATGAACATGCGACATAAACAGAAAGTTTTCTTTCTTTAGTTTGTTCGTCGCTCGTCTCACAGAAACGTCTCAAGATGTTGGAAATGTCGACACTAGCGTTGAATGGTGCATATGGTGGTGGTCGGGAAAGTAGGCTGACACGAGGCATTCATTGTACAGTGGAACTGAATCGATAGATGTGTTTTTATGAAGTTCAGTATTAGAATAAATTTGAAATCCAGTGAGTTAAAACATTGAATAAACTTATCAGACATAGCCACGAAAACATGGCAATTTATATTATAACTAGCAACTTTGTCATTAGTACGCAACTCCACTCCATAGAATAGAGTATTACTAGAACTCCGCTCGCTTCGCCAGGCAAAAAAAAAGCAAATGGTAAAATTAAAATCAGGATTCATTTCAGCCTACTACCTCTCAAAAACAATTTTGCCACGCCCACAAAACGAAAATCGAAATTTCGGCATCGTATTTATCATTCTCGTGGTCAGTAATATATACTTACCAATATTCAGCCTTCTGGCTCTCAAAAACACTTTTGTCACGCCCGTTCCGCCACAAAATTTCGGCATCATATTTATCATTCTCGTGGTCAGTAATATATACGTTCCAATTTTCAGCCTTCAAGCTCAAAAAACACTATTACCACGACCACTCCGCCCACAAAACGAAAATTCAAATTTCGGCATCAAATTGATCTTTCTCATGGTCAGTAATATATACGTTCCAATTTTCAGCCTTCTAGCTCAAAAACACTATTGCCACGCCCACTCCGCCCACAAAATGAAAATCCAAATTTCGGCATCATATTTATCATTCTCGTGGTCAGTAAAATATATGTACCAATTTTCAACCGTCTAGCTCTCAAAAACACCTTTGCCACGCCACATCCGCCCACAGAGCTAATTTTTAAAAATTCTATAGCCTGTAGTTCCTTCCAGACCTGCATCTATCTGCACTGAAAATTTCAACAACATCGGTTCAGCCGTTTACACGTGATTGCGGAACAAACAAATAGACAGACAGACTTACACTAAGGTTTTATAGTATTAATAGGGATATCTTTGTTTCACGCCAAGAGTTAGTAACACTTTAAAGAATAACTACTGGCTTAGAATCTGCTCTGTGGGCGGAGGGGGTGTGGCAATAGTCTTTTTGAGAGCTAGAAGGCTCAAAATTGGTACATATATATTACTGACCTCGAGAATGATAAATATGATGCTGAAATTTGGATTTTCATTATGTGGGCGTGGCAAAAGTGTATTTTGAGCTATAAGGCTGAAAATTGGTACATATATATTACTGACCACGATAAAGATCAATTTGATGCCAAAATTTGGATTTTCGTTCAAAAGTGTTTTCGAGAGCTAGAAGGCTGAAAATTGGTATATTTTACTGATCACGAGAAAGATAAATATGATCCTGGATTTTGAATTTTCGTATGGTGGGCAGTGGGGCGTGGCAATAGTGTTTTGAGAGCTAGAAGGCTGCAAATTGGTACATATATAAAGGGTGTTTTTTATTGGGGTATAGTTAAGTTGGCATCACTTTTTTAACTGGCGGCCATTTTGTCAGCTGTCAAGTGATTAATATTTAGTTTGGTTTGCCATTTCATCATGAACAGGTTGACAAAAGAACAACGCTTGCAAATCGTGCAAATTTATTTCGAAAGTAATGGTTCAGTTCGCGAAGTTCACCATTTTATGGTCGACATAATCGTCCATCAGAGCAATTAATTCGGTTAACCATGGATCGTTTTCGCACTACGTTTACTCTATGTGATAATACGCATCCGCAGAGACGTCGAACAGTGCGCACCGAAGAAACAATTGCCGCTGTAGAGCAAAGTGTTGAAGAGGACCCGAATGAATCGATTCGCCACCGTGCACAGCAATTGGAGCTGCACAGCAATTGGAGAAAGTGGTTGAAAATTGGACCTGTAGAATTGGCTATAGTCGAGCCAGCCGCGGCGGCCACATACCCGAAATCATATTTAAACATTAATGGCATAAAATTATCCTTCCAATAAAGCCAAATTGATGGACATTAAAACGATTTTCTTGTGTTTTATTTCAATTCGAAGTTCTATACCTCAATAAAAAACACCCTATATTACTGACCACGAGAAAGATAAATATGATACCGAAATTTTGATTTTCGTTTCGTGGGCAGTGGGGGCGTGGCAAAAGTGTTTTTTTTTTAGCTAGAAGGCTGAAAATTGGAACGTATATATTATGACCACGATAATATCAATATGATAAGATCAATATGAAACCTGATTTTAATTTTATCATTTGTTTTTTTTGTTTTGCCTAGCGAAGTGGGCGGGGTTCAGCTAGTATAAATATATAGTTTAGATAATTGCTGCACCAATATTCAAACAGTTCCAGTGAAGTACCTGTGGTAAGTATTACCGTACCATCTTCTACTAACTAGTGATTTTCTTGGCCGAAATCATCAATACTTATATTTATTGACTCACACGAGACAATTTTTGTTTTATAAACAAGTAAGGAAAGGCTAAAGTCGGGCGGGGCCGACTATATGATTGTATCGGAACTATATCCAAACATGGAATCAAGTGACTAACTTTCACAATAAGTTCTTCTTGTTGAAGTATAACGTGTTATGCTCAATTTTAAGAAATTCTCTGAAAATACGCGGTTTCTGGGGGAACAAAATTTGTATGGGAGCTATATATAAATCTGAAACGATCTAACACATTTTTAGCACAGGTGTATCCAGTTGAAATATAAGGTGTTTTGCGAATTTTGACGAAACTCTGTTAAAATATGTGGATTCTAGAGCGGAAAAATTCAAATTGGGAACGAAATTTGTATGGGAGCTATATTTAAACCTGAACCGATCTGACCTATTTTCGTCATAGGTGTTCCTAGTTTAAATATAAGTTGTTTTACCAAATCTGAAGACAATCTGATAAAATATGTGGTTTCTAGAGCGGAAAAAGTCAAATCGGGAGCGAAATTTGTATGTGAGCTATATATAAATCTGAACCGATCTAAGACATTTTTACCACAGGTGTTCCCAGTTGAACTACAAGATGTTTTGCCAATTTTGAAGAAAATCTGTTAAAATATGTGGTATCTAGAGTGAAAAGGGTCAAATCGGGAGTGAAATTCGTATGGGGGCTAAATCTAAATCAAATAAAATTAAATAGCGTTCGTCCTTATCCCGAAAAACTTCGTTGTGCAAAGTTTCATTTGGTTCTGTCTACAATTGCGACCTGTATCGTGATTACATGATTAGATGGGCGGACAGACAGACAGACAGACGGACGGACATTGCTAAATCAATTCAAAAAGTGATTCTAAGTCGATCGGTATAATTAACAATGGGTCTATCTCCCTTCCTTTTGGGTGTTACAAACAAATGCACAAAGACATAATACTCTCGTGGAGTGTATAAAAACAAAACTCATTATTTGAGCCATGGCAGAAGAATTATATTAATAACCAACTTGTGCAACTCTCCCACTGTACTATTCTCGAACAATTGAACAATATTGATACGTAAAAGAATATATGTAAAATGTGGCGACTGCGATGGGTAGCTACAGCGACAAGAATCCAACATTGTTGGAAAAAATGACTTGACGACACTTGTAATTTAAGCATTTGGTTGGGAAGACTTCCACACGGTACACCGCATAATAATGACGCTGCGCTTGGGACAGGCCTTGTTGTTTGGAGCAAACGATAAGCAAACCACCATCAACAACACTACCACTCAAATCAGCCCCAGCAGAGGCGATGACAAAAGACAAAAAGGAAGACCTTTTGCCACCACACCTTTGATGCCGTACAGTCGGACTTTGTGCCGATATCTGCCACATAATGCAAGTGTCAAATTTAAGGAAAAGAAGTCACTCCTGAGTAATGAAGAAAACAGAAAATATTAAAATAATTGAAAGTAAAGAAATCATTCAGAGCCAACAATAACAAAGCCAAGTCAAGATGTGTTTGCAGTTGATTCCATCCCTTCCCTCAGCTGAGGATGAAACCGCGGAGCATTCTAGGCTTGAATCGCCATTAGTGGTGGCAAACATTGACAGACAAATATTTATCAGTTAAACTTGGAAAGGGGGAGATGTTACTAGGGTAAACTATTCGCAAAGTATATTATTCTAGTATTTAACATATGCTTTAATCATATTGCAGCTTCATTATTTATGTGCTTACTCAGATTTAAGATCTCATTCTGATGTATATTTATTATTATTTTTTTGATGTATTACATAAAAACCCTGACCTTGAAGAACTGACAATAAACTTGTGTAAGCTACATTAAGGTGGAACGTTGGCTTAATATAGAACATATCTTTTTCACTTTTAGTTTCCTTGCATATAATGGTAAACTAATACAACTCCCATACAAAAAGAAAATATTTTAATAATTTATTTTGTTGTCTGCTTTTATTCAAAATGCATTAGCGCCAGGAGAATATCCCAGCTCAAATCAAATATTGATTACAGACCAAAATAAAACAATTAAGTAAGATTCAATTGGCCACTCTCAGAAAACATATATAAGGAAGTTATAAGGGCAGGATAATTTGTGTGAAAGGTACTAGCAGGTTCGGTTGGGATTGAAACTGGGCGAAATCGGCCCAAAGCGAAACAATTTTCCCTCACAAGGACTAAAAATACCCATAATAATCCATAATATTTTAACGTATTTACGCATGTTTATACCCTACACCACTTCGTGGTCTAGGGTATTATAAGTTAGTTTCGCGCCAAATGTTTGTAACACCAAGAAATAATTGAGCTAGACCCACCTTTAAGTATACCGATCGGCTTAGAATCACCAGCTGAGTCGACTTAACGATGTCTGTCTGTCCGTCCGTCAGTCCGTCCGTCCGTCTGCTGTCCATCTAAGCTTGTTCGCACTCTACAGGTCGCAATTGTTGTCCGATTGTCATAAAACTTGGCAGAAGTTATTTTTTCTGGCCAAGGACCATCGGTATTGAATTTGGAGGAAATCGGTTTAGATTTAGATATAGCCCCCATACAAATGTCGGTCCCGATTTGACATTTTCCGCTCTAGAAACCACATATTGTACCCGATTTTCTTTAAATTTAGTACAACATCTTATAATCCAACTAGAAAATCCTATGCCGAAATTGGGTAAGATCGGTTCAGATTTAGATATAGGCCCCATACAAATGTCGCTCCGTCCGTCCGTCTGCTGACCATCTAAGCTTGTTCGCACTCTACAGGTCGCAATTGACGTCCGATTGTCATGAAACTTGGCAGAAGTTATTTTTTCTGGCCAAGAACCATCGGTATTGAATTTGGAGGAAATCGGTTCAGATTTAGATATAGCCCCCATACAAATGTCGCTCCCGATTTGACATTTTCCGCTCTAGAAACCACATATTGTACCCGATATTCTTCAAATTTTGCTCAACACCTTATAATCCAACTAGAAACACATATGCAGAAATTGGGTAAGATCGGTTCAGATTTAGATATAGCCCCCATACAAATGTCGCTCCCGATTTGACATTTTCCGATCTAGAAACCAAATATTGCACCCGATTTTCTTTAAATTTGGTACAACATCTTATAATCCAACTAGAAACACCTATGCTGAAAGTGGGTATGATCGGTTCAGATTTAGATATAGCCCCCATCCAAATGTCGCTCCCGATTTGACATTTTCCGATCTAGAAACCAAATATTGCACCCGATTTTCTTTAAATTTGGTACAACATCTTATAATCCAACTAGAAACACCTATGCTGAAATTGGGTATGATCGGTTCAAATTTAGATATATCCCCCATACAAATGTCGCTCCCTATTTCACTTTTTCCGCTTTAGAATCCACATATTGTACCCGATTTTCTTTAAAATTGGCACAGCATTTTATAATCGAACTAGAAACACCTATGCTGAAAGTGGGTAAGATCGGTTCAGATTTAGATATAGCCCCCATACAAATGGCGCTCCCGAATGTTTAACCGATTTTGGCCAAACTTTACATATTTTATTTCACCAATAAACATACATGTTGAAAGCGGGTCACATCGTTCCAGGTTTCAATATACCCCCATACAAATGTCCTTTCCGATTTAACATTTTTTGTCAAACACATACATTTATAGGATGCAAAAATCCTTCCCGATATCACTTTTTTGCCCAATTGAATTGTAATGAGAATTGTTTGGGTGATGCCCATATGTCCATACTTTGGTATAACCCAAATGGTGCCCTTTCTGATCTATTACAGCTCTAGAAACTACATCTTACATCGGATCTTCATCAAATTTTGCAGATCATGATATTTTTTCAACTAGGAATACCTACAGTGAATGAGAAATATATAGGCCCATGTTTTGGACCAGGCCCAGAATGTTGTTATAGGCCCCCTTTTGAAATGTCGGTCCTATTACTACTTCACTTAATTTGTAGTATAATTTATACTGTATAATTTATATGAACTAAATAAAATTGCTCCCATGAAATACCTGGGTTTAGTAATCAAAGCGAGGTACATACGCAGGGAGTGGTGTAGGGTATTATATAGTCGGCCCCGCCCGACTTTAGCCTTTCCTTACTTGTTTTGATGTAACTTACTTTTAAAAAAGTAATAATGCCAGGTATATCAACTATAAAAAATTAGAACCAGGTAGCAACTCATTTTTAAAAGTTACCATTTTGTCATTTCTACCAAAAGTAATAAAGACAACACATCTGTTGTAAAAAGAAAAGGAATACAGTACAAAATATTTTGTAAATTAAAAAATACTATCAAGGGTGTGTAAATTAATACCCAATTAAAATTAAAAATGTTGTTGTAAAAAGCCATGCTATGCGATAAAGTGTGGAGTCTTTTTTGTGTATATTTAAGAGTCGTCCCTGTATTTTTTTCCCACGTATGCGCTGTAAAGGAAGGTTATGAAGTGCATTTTAATATGCCAGTGGAATGGACAGTAGAAAATAGTATTAAAATTTAAATGGCAGACATACTGAAATGTTGGTTGGAAAATGGTCGAAAAACGATTGATGTTGTTAACTGGATCTCTGCGAAATTTCTCAGAAGTGTTGATTACTGAACGTAGGTGTGTTAATATCGGTGTGCCGATTTTAAACTGTCCTTATAAAGATATTTACAGTGTACTATAAATTCGTTTTTAAAGTAGTATAACAAATATAAAATTATTGTTCAATTTTTTTGGTAATTGTCCTTTATATGAATAAAGCAAGTGAAAACAAGAAGACTTTCTCACTCTATATATATACAGTTCTAACAACTACTGCGATTTTTCTTGCCGCAAATGAAGAAATCACAATGAATCTCTCACAGAACAATCTACCATAATTTCTTAATTGAATTTATTGCATTTTTTAATTGAATTTCAAATAAAAACTTTTCTCAAAAGCAATAATCATAATTTCACTGCTGTATAAAAGAGAATCAAGAGAGTGAGCAAAGAAAAACGTCGAAGAAAACCACTGAAAAGTTATCGAAGAAAAATGCCATTGCACAAAATATATACAAACGGCTAAAAATGCACTATATGTATACGTACATATATACATACAGCCACTCACTCATACAAATAAATACAATATACATAGACGGTGCAACATGCAGCCATTCTCAGTGGCGGAATTGACCGGACCTTAAGAGGCCTATTTAAAAAAAAGTAATCTATAAAATATAGAAGCAAAAAGGATTTCAAACTACGTAATTTACCAAACCTAATTTTTCAACTCAATTTCAGTAGAAACTTTTTTGACACAAGAAAATAGCCAATCAAGAGTAACGAATTTCACTTTCATATAGAAACAGTAGTTTAGGGACGGTCTCCAAATTTGAAAAATGTTTTATTTAGAAAAAAGTTTGGTGCCAAAAAATCTAAAAGAATATAACTATGTTTAATTTTTCAATAGATAATATTTTAAAGAAGAAGACAATGTCTATATGTAAAAGTATAGAATGTCTATACGGATAACTATAGAAGTTATGACGCTCTTTGTAGACTTAAAGAATTTTTAAAGAAATCATAAATTATTAATTTTCATTTAAATATCGCAAAACACTTTACAATTGTATCTAACCATTTGGAGCCATCATAATTACTTTTAAATGAACATATTGACGGGTGTGATCAGATTCATATTTCCAAAGTAAGAGTACACATATTAAAGGTACATTCGACGAGAATTAGAATTTTAGTTAAAAGTTAAAAAAGTAATTATCCATGTAGAAATGTTTTAATAACATTCGAGTTTAGAAAGCCAAAAACATCACAAAATGTTATACATAACCCTTCGACATAATTTTTGTTAACTGGTGTAACAAAGGCCTTTTGCATGACCTATCCCCGCATTCCGACGCTGGTCTCCTACACACTAACACACAGGCACACTCGCACTCTTCAGCTCATATCTCAGTGACTGTTATTGGCCTCATCAATTGTACGCTTAGCAAACAACATTAAAAATAATTATAGACATTTTCCAAGACAACTTTTCTAACACATTCAAACCACTACCAAACTGCGAAGAAATATATATGTACGAGTACAAACATACATGCAATATTTAAGAGTGCCATTCAGTTAGTGCCACAACAAGTCCAACAAAAGGAATGTCGAAATGTTATAGGTCGACAGCGACCCAGAAAGAATCTACAGATTCATCGTCAGGCGGCTGCTAATCGCGTCCAACAGCCTTCTAGGACACTTTAATGAGACCTATACCAAAACAAGATCCAATGTGATCCACTTTCACTGTATTCGTTTTTGGGTTGGAAAGCGAGGCAAATTTGACCAATATATTTTGTTATATTATGATTATAATACACGATTCATGTTCATTGCGGCTCACGACGAATGGCTATGCTGGATAAGTAAATCAAACTCACAAAACGTCTAATTCCATAGGTATCAATCTCCATCAATACTGAAATCTGTAGTATCGTAGATAACTGAAATCTTTCGATTGAAGTAAGTTAGATCGTTCTTTTTATACTCTCCACCTCCAGGATGGGTTTGTAACACCTTGAAATATCGGCCTGGGACTCTATAAAGTATATATATTTTTGATCGTCATAAAATTCTAAGACGATCTAAACATGACCGATGGGAATAAAGGGATAAAAATGGTATCAACCATACGGCTGCATCTAGAATAATCAAATTTGGTGTGTACATTCCTCTGATTGCTTAGACACGTAAAATAATGGGATTTTTCGAAATTCGTACTATTAGGAGGTAAAATGGAATACAAAAATTCGGAGTATACATTCCTCTCACTGCGTAGACCGAAAAATAAAATGTTTGTTGCCAAATTCGTACTTTCAATGGATACAATGGGAAAAGAGGGACAAAAATGGTACCAACTAAACATCTACAGCTAGAATGATGAAATTCGGTGTGTATATCCTTCTAATTACGTAGACACGTAAAATAAAGAGATTTTCACAAGTCGTACTTTTAACTGGGTAGACTGGGGAAAAGTGGATAAAATGGTACCAACCAAATGACCGCTGCTAGTATTATGAAATTCAGTGTATACATTCCTCTGACTGCATAGACTCACAAAAATGGGTGGAATTATAAAGTTAGATTATCTTGCAAAAATTTGTAATTTTGGATTTAAATAGAATGCAAATACAACCAACCTAACGGCTGTAGCTAAAAATACACATACTATCCCCGAATATTTAGGATATTTAAGCTTTTTTGAAGAATACTGCCTTATATTTACTTTTTGAATTAACTTGAAGTATTATTTCGATATAAATACTATGTATATATACTGTTACTATGTATATGGATCGGCTTTATATAAACAAGAACCAGTAATGCCTCCTTATCAGTTGTTCTTATTGCTCCACTAATTCCAATGTAGGTGTTTAGTGTTAGTTTGCACCCTTTTCAGCAGACACTAATAGTACGTCTTCTCAACGACTGTCCGCCAAACCAAGACTCAGTACAGAAGAATGGGTTGACCAAAGGTTCCAGCGGAATCCGATTGCCTTTCTCTATGTATATGTGATGCTATATTTGTAACTCGCTCCAGTCGAACCGGGGTAAGTGGGTGCTCAATGGGCAGATCGTTCCATTATAGTGGTTTCCCACTAACCTAGTTTCCCATTTATCCACTTAAAGCTAGCTTCGTTTGCACTATGGTCCCAAATCCAATTTTTTTCTTTATGGCAACACTCCAAGCAATCAAGAAAATGTACTGGAGAAAATTAGGTGGAAACACCACAAGCTTGAATGGCACTTAAACTTTGCGGTTCAAAAAAGTGGAATTAATTTTGATATAAAGCAGTTTAACAAATTAATTAAAATCAAGTCTTAAAAAGAAAATAATAAAGCGACTATATTATGAAAATTAACGGCAAGAGTTAGAAGTTGAAAAATTATATTTAACATTTTATGATTATTGTGGTCTTGTCAGTATTCATAGGTATTGCTATTTTGTGATTTGTAGAGAACATAATCTATAAATGTCATGGACTAAAAGTTATATGTATGACTCAACTTGACTCAAAGTGTAAATGTGAAAGTGTTCGTATGAGGTTGTAGTTCATGGTGGAATTAATATCTCGTCAGTATTTTTCGGCAAACTCCAACAATTGTCTTTTTAGTTTAGCACAGCTTTAGATTAGCCATAGACATATATATGATTATATCTCTGAATCAGTTTTGTATACGAGACTCATCAATATTTTATTTAAAAGGTATTGAAAGTACCTTTAAAATGGTATGCAACATCATTTACCTTTTTGTACATATGTAGACATCCTATTTTATATTTTGAAATAATTATTTAAATTGCAGTGACAAGTATAATATTCGTATGCCATATTTTGCTTTGTTAATAATGTTCAGAAAAACACATTTCGTCAAAGTAAACAAATCTTCATTCTTTTAAACTTTCATAAAATTTTGTTTTTGGTCGCCCTGTACCAATACAGGGTGATAATTTTGGTGTTTGTAAAGGGTGATTTTTTAAGAGCTTGATAACTTTTTTTTTAAAAAAACGCATAAAATTTGCAAAATCTCATCGGTTCTTTATTTGAAACGTTAGATTGGTCCATGACATTTACTTTTTGAAGATAATTTCATTTAAATGTTGACCGCGGCTGCGTCTTAGGTGGTCCATCCGCTTAGTCCAATTTTGGCATTTCCACGTTTTTGAGTAACAGAGACCCAATTGGTGCGAACGGCGACGAATCGAAAATTGGTGGTCATCATTAACACTGGCCGATACAGCTGCGATATTTTCTTCAGTTCGCACTCTACGTAAGCGTGTTGGTGGTTTAATGTCCAACAATGTAAATTTGGTGCGAAATTTAGTCACAATAGCCCGAATAGCCGCTTCAGTGGGTCGATTAAACTGACCATAAAATGGAAGCGCGCAATGAACTTTCTTAACAGAGCACGCATTTTGATAATAAAATTCAATAATTTGCAAGCGTTGTTCGTTTGTAAGACGATTCATGATGAAATGTCAAAGCATACTGAGCATCTTTCTCTTTGACACCATGTCTGAAATCCCACGTGATCTGTCAAATACTAATGCATGAAAATCCTAACCTCAAAAAAATTACTCTTTATATTGAGTTTATACGGGAGTTGGTAGTGGGCGTGGTCCGATCGGCCCAATTTTATTTTTATTTTTTACGTATGTTACGTCTAGCAAATCTGCAAAATTACAAGATTGTATCTTCATTTTTCGACTTTATGCCATAAAAAATGGATTTGGGACCAGTGTGGTTGGAGAAATGCCCAATTTAAAATTAGCTTTAATAGCTTTTCCGCCTACTGAAACATTTTTATGTTGACAAACTTTTATCCATGCCCCCTGACGATCTTCCACTTCTAAGAAATAGATTTTTTATTTTTATACCATCCACTTCCAGGATGGGTCATTACCTTTGTAACACCTTAAAGTATCAACCTGAGACACAATAAAGTATATATATTCTTGATCATCATAAAATTCTGAGACGATGTAGACATGTCCGTACCTCCGTCAGTTGAAAGCTCGCTAGCATCTAAACGAAAGGAGCCAGAACGTCCATATTTTCCAAGAATACGTCTAATAGTTTTAGATCGGTTGGGATTAAAAATGGGCTAAATCGATCCTGAGGGAAAATTTTGTCCTAACAAGGACAGAAAATGTCCCTAAGACCGAGTATCTAAGCATGTTTTTCGAATATATAAGGGGAAATCTGGGAAAAGCGATAAAATTGGTACCAATCAAACAGCTGTAGCTAGAATAATGAAAGTCGGTGTATTTTCCGCTCAGGTTACTAAGATTTGAAATATAATCATAAAGTTCGGCCTGTACATTAGAGCGTACCAGGTTACAAGTAAAAAAAAAAAGTTCGCCGTACACCTTCGAATATGAAGTATTATTGAAAGGTAGTTTCAAAAAAATTTTTTTTATTTTTTTATGCCGAACGTAGGGGTCGCGCTTTTACATTTTTCTATATAACTTCTGCATTTATAAACGGATTTTAAAGTGTGATACATCGATGTTTTTGTCCGATTTTTTTGTCTTTGAAGTCATTGAGCTCAAACATGATTCATGATTTTATGCGAGCTTTAATTTTCGATTATTAGAGTGGTACATTAGGGTAGTAGCAACTGAGAAATGATGGGTAAGTACCTGAAGGGGGTGCTTGAGCTCAATGACTTCAAAGACAAAAAAATCGGCCTCGTCGAGACAAAAACATCGATGTATCACACTTTAAAATCCGTTTATAAATACAAGTTATATAGAAAAATGTAAAAGCGCGACCCCTACGTTCGGCATAAAAAAATAAAAATTTTTTTTTTGAAACTACCTTTCAATAATACTTCATATTCGAAGGTGTACGGCGAACTTTTTTTTTGAGGTACGCCCTAGTGTACATTCCTTTTGGATACTTGTACTTTTAGGGAACAGACTTCGTAGACGCTCAAAATAAAAGGTTTTTTTTTAAATTCTTTCTTTTAGGGATAAATTGGATAAAAGTGATAAAACTGGTACCAAGCAAAAGGCTGTAGCTAGAATCGTAAAATTAGGTATTTATATTCCAGTGTGAACCGAAAGATAATGGAATTTCGAAATCCGAACTTTGATTTCTGAATAATTGCTATATATGTGCCAGTTAGAATGATAGTGGTATAAGATGCACTTTATTCGTTCTGAGGTTTGCATTGGTTTATGTTTGGGTCAATTGAAAAATATTTTTCCACTGAAGCACAAAATTTGTTTCTTAGAATATCCTACCACTATATTGAACTTTTATTTTTATAAACAACGACAACGTTGATACATCTAATGGAACCACTTCTTTCAGAGGATGTATTGAAATTCTTCTCAAAATTGGAACATACATTTTTTCCTTACCAAAAATGAAAGAACAAAAATATTTTTTTTTCATTTTTTCTTTTTATTATATATAAATATTTACAGGTTGTTCGTCTAAGAAATTTATATTAATTTTTTTTCTTTTCAAATAATTTACTTTTACATGTTATTCAAATAATCTGAATCATCTAAAATGGACGTTACAAATAAATAAAAAATATTTATTTGCAGCGCCACACAACAATATTAGTGGATATAGTGTGACTTAGATCACTTTATGCCCTTTTGGTGTGCATAAAATGAGAAATTATTGTAAGGGTAAATTTTTTATAAATGTCAAAAATAAAAGTTCTTAAATTAGAGATCTTATCAAACTAAATAGAAAAATAAGCATATCTCACTTTTTTGGATTTTTGATTTAGACCACTATCATTCTAACTGGCACATATAGTCTCGTCAATAAAAAACATATTTGTAGACACACGTTGTCTTGAAATTAATTAATTAATTAATTTTATTTCAAATTTCTAATGATGAAACATCACAGAATTATTTAACAAATCGCTATCAGCAAAAACCATAAGTTTCCTAATATTTTTTTGCACTTGTTATCGAAGTCCCGGACATCTATTTGGCGGTAATACTGAGAAATGCAATCCCTGATGGAGGGTATAAAAGATTCGGCCCGGCCGAATTTAACGCCTTTTTTCTGGTTTTAATTTTACATGTCCTTTATCATTACCATACACCGCGTCACTCTTTTTTTACTATACGTGCTATGGAAGATCTTGGAACGTCGAATTTGGAATTCTTCTTCTTTTGGTACTCAATATTTTAAGGTGGTGTCTTTTATTTAAGAAAGAAACAAGTAAGGAAAGGCTAAAGTCGGGCGGGGCCGACTATATAATACCCTACACCACTCCCTGCGTATATACATCGCTTTTATTACTAAACCCAGGTGTTTCATGGGAACAATTTTATGTAGTTCATATAAATTATACAGTATAAATTCATCTTTAGTCATATTTAACGAATATTGTAAATAATTGATCCAATTTTCTAGCAGACAAATACAAATAAAAGTAATAGGATAAATCGGACCGACATTTGAAAGGAGGCCTATAACAACACCGGCTCAAAACATGGGCCTTTATATTTCTCATTCACTGTAGGTATTCATAGTTGAAATATATCATGATCCGATGTAAGACGTAGTTTGTAGAGCTGCATTAGAGTAGAATGGGTTATTGGGTTATTCCAAAGAGTGGGCACGTATATTTGACTTTGTATTCTGAAATATAATATAATATGCAAAATTTGAAAAAAATCCGATGTAAAATTTGCGTTCTTGAGGGGTAAAAATTAAAATGGGGCCATTTGTATGTGCTCTACATTAAAAAGAGGTTCCATATAGATCACATCAATTATAAAATGTTGTGCCAATTTTAAAGAAAATCGGGTACAATATGTGGTTTCTAAAGCGGAGAAAGTGAAATCGGGAGCGACATTTGTATGGGGGCTATATCTAAATCAGAAGCGATCTTACCCAATTTTTGCATACATGTTTCTAGTTGGATTATAAGATGTTCTGCAAAATTTAAAGAAAATCGGGTAAAATATATTGTTTCTAGGGCGGAAAATGTCAAATTGGGAGCGACATTTGTATGGGGGCTATATCTAAATCTGAACTGATCTTACCCAATTTTAGCATACATGTTTCTAGTTGGATTATAAGATGTTCTGCCAAATTTAAAGAAAATCGGGTACAATATATTGTTTCTAGGGCGGAAAATGTCAAATTGGGAGCGACATTTGTATGGCGGCTATATCTAAATCTGAACCGATCTTACCCAATTTTTGCATACGTGTTTCTAGTTGGATTATACGATGTTGTGCCAATTTTAAACAAAATCGGGTACAATATGTGGTTTCTAAAGCGGAAAAAGTGAAATAGGGAGCGACATTTGTATAAGGGCTATATCTAAATCTGAACCGATCTTACCCAATTTCAGCATAGGTGTTTCTAGTTGGATTATAAGATTTTCGGCCAAATTTAAAGAAAATCGGGTACAATATGTGGTTTCTAGAGCGGAAAATGTCAAATAGGGAGCGACATTTGTATGGGGGCTATATCTAAATCTGAACCGATCTTACCCAATTTCAGCGTAGATGTTTCTAGTTGGATTATAAGATGTTCTGCCAAATTTAAAGAAAATCGGGTACAATATGTCGTTTCTAGAGCGGAAAATGTCAAATCGGGAGCGACATTTGTATGGGGGCTATATCTAAATCTGAACCGATTTCCTCCAAATTCAACACCGATGGTCCTTGGCTAGAAAAAATAACTTCTGCCAAGTTTCATGTCAATCGGACAACAATTGCGACCTGTAGAGTGCGAACAAACTTAGATGGAATAATCGACTCAGCTGGTGATTCTAAGCCGATCGGTATACTTAAAGGTGGGTCTAGCTCGATTATTTCTTGGTGTTACAAACATTTGGCGCGAAACTAACTTATAATACCCTAGACCACGAAGTGGTGTAGGGTATAAAAACGACCATAAAATAAATATCTCCCCTGCCACTAACAGAGGTAAAGGATGAAAAAAATCTTACTTATATAGGCCCACATGAAAACGAAATCTCACTCATAGAGTTAATCGGGTAAAATATCGCACTTATAGAGATAAATTCCAATACCACTTAGAGAGGTTCAAATTCCCGCTTAAAGAGTTTTTCATTCGAATCGTGCAGGAACCATCAAAAATGTCCCACTAATAGAGGATTCCACTTATGCAGTTTCGACTGTATATACTTTGTTTCTTTTCGTAAAGATAACCAACTCAGTCCCTCTTACAAGTACAGCATTCTGCAGAACATCTCTAACGTCCACAAGCGTGCGGCTATCGCAGCGTTTACAACCACTTCCTTTTAAATTCAGCAGGACTTCAATAAGTGACAGATTCGAGATAAGTGGTGGCAGGAGTCTAATCCGCGGGGTCGCCCTATTTAAATTATTCTTTGTGTGGAGGAGCCTAACAGTGATGCAGCGAAATGTCAAAAAGGAATAAATCTGGTTTACAATCCCCTGTATCATTACCTGATTTCTGCACAGCATTTAGGAGGTGGGCTCTGCATATTCCAAAGAAAGGTTTTGTATTGTGGGTGGCCGCTACAACAACGCTCCAATTAGGGATACTACAGTTCACATCACCACTGTCAATACCGGTGAAGGATGTTCAGGATCTATGTCTTTGATTAAATGTTCACGTAATAGGTACAGGAGTTGTCAAATGCTTCCCATTTTATAGATTCCCTCTGTTTGTAATCTTCTCAACCCAATTAACTAATCTTACAACAGTTTTTGGGTCATGTGCAGTTCCATCGGGGTCGAACTATAGCGGGATTAAATCATAAGATCTTGGTGGTCAATTCACATCACCTCAGTGAGAGATAACCATTAAATGGCCAGGGCAACCCGAAAACACCACGACTATTTCTGTGTGAAATTTCATAAGTTACAAAATTAGTTCTAAAATTCAGCGCTTTCCAACCACTTTGAGAATCAAAATCGAAAATTTTTTCCACTCGATAGAATCAGTCCAAGCAACAAATAATCCCACGTCAGCAGATGTCGTAGGGTGCAACAACGAAAATAACGATTGGCGAAGATGATGATGACGACGACGACAACGCTGTCGATGAAGAAACAAACTTTTCACTGGAAAAGCCAACTGCAAATGCAATGAAAATGCCATTTGCTTCGGCGATAAATCTCTGCACTTTAAATAACGAAGGAATACAGCAACGAAGTGATCTGCACTCCCTCCGCATTCCACTCTGCACCAACATTGTATGAGCCGCGCCGTATCGCACCCGCACCAAACATGCCACACCATCGCACCATTGGAACATTTTGAGGTCTGTATAAAGCGAGGGAGTTTATGATTATGGGCTCAAAAACTCAACTTTCTTCGGTACATTTCTTCGACGCCTTCATCGCCTCCTTTGGATACGAGCATTTCTCTTGGCGGATGTACTGAATGCGTTAAATTTTAGCTTAGCCATTTCCATTTCTTCCTCCATCGACGACTACTACTTTTCCTCCGGTCGTACGTGTGATTTGGTTCAAAAGAAATTGAGAAAATGAGATGAGGAAAGGAAAAGTTGTTAGCCAAAATCAAATAATCATAAAGCAAAGTAAATGTGCTCTGCTCAGTTCGGCTCAGCTCCGTCTTCAATTCATTTATTGCAGCGGTGTAAACTCGCATGTGTCGCACAGAACGCTCGTAGTTTATGTATTTGTATTGTTGTCGTCGTATTTTGTTGCAATGGCAGCCGAATTGTTTGTCGTTGAGATTTGTGGTGTTGTTATTCGAGGTTGCCCGGTTGGTGCAGTGTTGTATTTGTGTGGTGTTGCCACTTGCTTATGCCATTTTGCAAATGGCAATCGCTTAATAATGGCTAAATTATTGTCACTTTTATGTGGTGACATTTCTTGGCATCACACTATTCGAAAAGAAACAAATACAGTTGCTAAGTGATTAACATATTTTGGTATATATTTAGACACTTTATTTAGAAGCATTATGCCTAATGCGAGTACAGAAAAATTGTGACCGACATGATCCACACTTCCTTCTTATTAAAAAAACTCTGACATCGTAATTTTGCTAAATTAAAAAAACAACTATTGAGTCACGTCAGTCTGTTAAAAAATGACAGTTGGCGTGTAAAGTCATATAGTCTAAACAAAATCGCACGATTTCGAGGGATGTTTTCACGTGCATCTAGTATTTTTGATTTTTAAACAAAATTTATTACAAAATATGAATCCACATTTATTTTTCACTATTATGAATCCACATTTATTTTTCGTTCCCTTGTTGATACATTTTAAATTCGTTTAAATTATGATTTGACGACATAACTTATATTATGATATTTTTTATTTTACGGATTCTCATTTCTTACCTATTCAGACTGACGACGAAATCTACCGTAACTCTATTTCAAATGCCGTTGGAATTTCGATTTTGTAGAATAACGTCGGTGTAGAATAACTCGACGATTTTAAACGTTTATTTACAACTTTTGTTTTTTGTTTGGAGTTTGATTCTACTTCTACTGTGAATACTTTTCAAATTTATAATATACTAGTATTTTGTACCCGGCGTTGAAATATTTTTTTGTGTGGGAGGTACCACCCCACTTTGTCCTATCATGACATAGTAAATATATACAGGAAACATCCTCTGTCCAGAAGTTAGATACAGTAAAATTTTCAACCGAATCGGTCCACCGGATTGGCGACCTATACGGAACATACACACATGAGTAAGGTAATACATTTTCAGACTACATGCAATGTAATGTAATATTTGTACATAAATTGATTCTTATTCGTAGGGGGTAAATGGGGATACAAATGGTACCTATCAAACGACAACAGCTATAAACACGAAATTCGGTTTCTAATTGCGTAGATACATCCCAGGAAAATATTTTGGAACCTGTTCCAAACATTATGTGTTCTAGAACAGGTTCCATGGTAACAACTACCCGTTCTACTAATGGTTCCAAAGAACCGACAGAACTTGTTTTTCAGAATTTACTAACTGTTGACATATTGATTCCGTGGAATACAAACATATTATTAAATACAGAAATTTAGCAAATTTTCGTGAAAAATCGATGTGTGCCCATTTGACCTTTTTAATTCATCTAAACAAAACCACATCATTTCCCAAATATCTCACCTATCCGCACCTAAAATGACAGCTTGGATTGTTTTATGACTACCCACAAAATATTTCGGCTGTAACTCTTACCTTCGCGTAGCGAAATCGATTTTACATAACCTTTAAAAATCATGTTTTAGTCACTAGCAGAAAACCTTTTACAAAAAAGGGGTATTTCCACGTCAACCGCTTCTTCTCACTCCTTATTTAGTCAGACATGGATTCTCCGTGCCAGCAATTGACTGGAGCCCAAACTATTGTTTCAGGTAACGTATGTATAATAATATCGAATGTACGCGTATTTAAGTTTAAAATATTGTTCTATATATAGTTTTAAAAAATCCCATATAAAATTCACCCATGAAACAGCAGATTCCACAACTGGTTCCAAAGAACAGGTATCTGTTCTAGTTTTGAGTACAAGAATCTGTTGGTTTTGGGATACACTCGAACAAAAATAATAGAACTAGAAGTAAAACAAGTTCTGTGGATGTAAAAGTTGTTCATCAACCGGTTCTTTTCAATCGAAAATTTTGCTGAGATAATATTAGGGTGTGTTGATATTGACAATTTTTGCCTTTCAAAAACGTGTAGTTAAAAAAGTGGCGGAATGCTTTGTCTTTCTCAGATATATTTTTATATTTGTGGTTTTTGTTTGTTTTTTAAATTGTTACTAAACCACAACTGTTACTCATCCACTGGTTCTACGTGAAAGAAACATTTGTAGTCCTCAAAATTACCTTAAATTGAAGGTATTAGTAACCTCGATCGGGCTTATACTTCAAAAATAATAATGGAACCTATGACAATAATTGTAATTCTAACAAGTAAGGAATGGCTAAAGTCGGGTAGGGCTGTCTATATGATACACTACAATTCAATTCGGTAAAAAAGTTAAAACGGGAAGGATTCATGTATGTTTCCTAATCATCGAGACGAATTTTTGTATCGGGCTATATCCAGACATGGAATGAATTGACCCACTTTCACAATAGGTACTACCAGTTCAAGTATAACGTATTATGTTCAATTTGAAGAAATTCGGCGAAAAAACACGACATTTGTACGGGAGCTATATATAAATCTGAACTGATCTGACTTATTTTTACCACGTGTGTTTCTGGTGGAAATATAAGATATTTTGCCAAATTTGAAGACAATCTGTTGAAATATGTGCTTTCTAGACCAGGGATACTCAGATTAGAAACACCTGTGATGAAAATGTGTTAGATCGATTCAGATTTTTATATAGCCCCCATAAAAATGACGCTGCCGATTTGACTTTTTCCGCCATATACCCGATTTTCTTAAAATTAGGCTTATAATCTAACTAGAAACACCTGTGGTTAAAGCCGGTTAGATCAGTTCAGATTTTTTCACTTTAGAAACCACATATTGTACCCGATTTTCTTTAAATTTGGCAAAACATCTTATAATCCAACTAGAAACACCTATGCTGAAAGTGCGTAAGAATGGTTCAGATTTAGATATAGCACCCATACAAATGTCGGTGTCTATTTGACTTTTTCTGCTCTATAATCCACATATTTTTGTAAATTTTCTTTAAAATTTGCACAATATCTAATAATCCAACTAAAACACCTATGGTGAAAGTGGGTTCGGTTCAGATTTAGATATACATTTATTTATATATATACAAATATTGCTCCCAAATGTTTAACCGATTTTGGCCAAACTTTACATATTATATTTCACCTAAAAACATACAAGTGGGTCACATCTTTCCATGTTTCAATATACCTCCATACAGATGTCCTTTCCGATTTAACATTTTTTGTCAAACACATACATTTACAGAATACAAAAATCCTTACCGATTTCACTTTTTTACCGAATTGAATTGTAATAGTATATATTCGGCTCCGTCCGACTTTAGCCTATCCTCACTTGTATTTGGTTCTAAATAACAAATTTAAATCTCTTGGTACTAGTATATTTAATGAAATAATTTTGATAAATAAAATATTATATTCATTCAAAATTGATTCATGAAACAAAGTTCTAAGTGATGCTTTTAAGTTCGTACATATCTACAAGGTTCTAATTGGCACATAGAACCTTGTGGCTTCAAACTTGTGCAAAACAAATGAGCACCAAAGTTCTACCCTTTTTTTGGAACATAAAATTCTAGAAAACTAGAAGTTCAATCAGGAACTATAGTCTTAAATTACATGAACAAGTATAAACAAATTTATTAAAAGTCGCTGGCAAAATGAAATCAGATAGAACAAGTAAGGAAAGGCTAAAGTCGGGCGGAGCCGACTATATAATACCCTACACCACTCCCTGCATATGTACCTCGCTTTGATTACTAAACCCAGGTATTTCATGGGAGCAATTTTATGTAGTTCATATAAATTATACTGTTACTATAAATTCATCTTTAGTCATATTTAACGAATATGGTTAACAATATGGTAATTGATCCAATTATCCGACAGACAAATACAAATTATACAGTAGTAATAGGATGAATCGGACCGACATTTCAAAAGGGGGCCTATAACAACATTTTGGGCATGGTCCAATTCATTCACTGTAGGTATTCCTAGTTAACAAATATCATGATCTGCAAAATTTGATGAAGATCCGATGTAAGATGTAGTTTCTAGAGCTGTAATAGATCAGAATGGGGCCCCATTTGGGTTATACCAAAGTATGGACATATGGGCATCTCCAAAACAATTCTCATTACAATTCAATTCGCTAAAAAAGTGAAACCGGGAAAGATTTTTGCATCCGGTAAATGTATGTGTTTGACAAAAAATGTTAAATCGGAACGATGTGACCTGCTTTCACCGTGTATGTTTATTGGTGAAATATAATATGTAAAGTTAGGCCAAAATCGGTTAAACATTCGGGAGCAACATTTGTATGAGGGCTATATCTAAACCTGAACTGATCTTACCCACGTTCACCATAGGTTTTTTAGTTGGATTATAAGATGTTCTGCCAATTTTAAAGAAAATCGGGTACAATATGTGGATTTTAGAGCGGAAAAAGTCAAATCGAGAGCGACATTTGCATGGGGGCTATATCTAAATCTGAACCGATCTTACCCAATTTTTGTATAGGTGTTTCTAGTTGGATTATAAGATGTTGTGCCAAATTTAAAGAAAATCGGGTACAAGATGTGGTTTCTAGAGTGGAAAATGTCAAATCGGGAGCGACATTTGTATGGGGGCTATATCTAAATCTGAACCGATCTTACCCAATTTTTGCACAGATGTTTTTAGTTGGTTTGTAAGATGTTGTGCCAAATTTAAAGAAAATCGGGTACAAGATGTGGTTTCTAGAGTGGAAAATGTCAAATAGGGAGCGACATTTGTATGGGGGCTATATCTAAATCTGAACCGATCTTACCCAATTTTTGCATAGGTGTTTCTAGTTGGATTATAAGACGTTATGCAAAATTTAAAGAAAATCGGGTTCAAGATGTGGTTTCTAGAGTGGAAAATGTCAAATCGGGAGCGACATTTGTATGGGGGCTATATCTAAATCTGAACCGATCTTACCCAATTTTTGCATAGATGTTTCTAGTTGGATTATAAGATGTTGTGCCAAATTTAAAGAAAATCGGGTACAAGATGTGGTTTCTAGAGTGGAAAATGTCAAATAGGGAGCGACATTTGTATGGGGGCTATATCTAAATCTGAACCGATCTTACCCAATTTCGGCATAGGTGTTTCTAGTCAGATTATAAGATGTTGTACCAAATTTAAAGAAAATCGGGTACAAGATGTTGTTTCTAGAGCGGAAAATGTCAAATCGGGACCGACATTTGTATGGGGGCTATATCTAAATCTGAACCGATTTCCTCCAAATTCAACACCAATGGTCATTGGCCAGAAAAAATAACTTCTGCCAAGTTTCATGACAATCGGACAACAATTGCGACCTGTAGAGTGCGAACAAGCTTAGATGGACAGCAGACGGACGGACGGACAGACGGACAGACAGACATCGTTAAATCGACTCAGCTGGCGATTCTAAGCCGATCCGTATACTTAAAGGTGGGTCTAGCTCAATTATTTCTTGGTGTTACAAACATTTTGCGGAAAACTAACTTATAATACCCTAGACCACGAAGTGGTGTAGGGTATAAAAACTACAGCATATTAAACATTGAAGTTACGTTTACAGCCTTTGGTGCTGTTAGAACCTAGTTGTTCTAAGGTCGCGAAATTTTATGTTTTATTTATGGCCAATACTGTATATTTTCAAGTGAAGGATTTTTTCGAAATTCAAAATTCGGTCTGTATATTCCACTTGATATTCTTTGTCGTAATAAAATTCTAAGACGACGTAGCCATGTCGGTCCGTCTGAGAACGAACATTTTCAATCAGTTCTGTGTAAAACAAACACCATCAATGGCATGCTGTCCTTGTGAGGTCCAAAATGACCGAGAATACGTCTAATAGTTATAGATCGGTTGACATTGTAAATGAACGTAATCACTCGAATTTCTTACGTTCCGATTTACCATATTACTGTCCTAGAATAATATATAATACTAAATTTCAACTTGAAACTCCTACTGTGAAAGTGTGCTATATGGGACCATGTTTTGCTGTGGCCCCTATACAAATAGGTGGACCCTAGTGTATGTTTTAATTTACAATATTTTTTCAGTGTAGCTGTACAAGCTTTTCTCTAAAATGCCACCAGCATAAATGATACCCCCGTAGAATAAAATCTTACTCGCAGATGAACCTGAACTATCTGGATGCTAACCATGAATAAATCTCTTTATTCTCTAATATTCATAATCACAAATCATAAAATCCCTGGAATACATAGATAATAAAACGAATAGTATTTCGGCCACTAACCTCAGTTAGTCCAGCCATTAACCCATGAATTATGCGGTACATCAGTGTTGGAATATTGATGTTCGAACAAAACGTTTCTATCTTCGGCGACAACAGCCAACACCCGTCCAACAAAGGGGCTAGCATGAACTTCAACAAAATTACACAAATTGTGGCAGTGGCAGAAACGGGGAGGCATCATCCTCTTGTGAACATTCACACATATATACAGCGAAACAGTAGAGAAGCACGGATTTTTCAAATATATAAACAAAAATGATGATGATCATCACAAAACATGAATGAACTCAAACCCCATAAACGAGGCAACGAGACATAACTTACATAGAAGCATACGAACATACGAATCTGCCCCATGCCACATTCAAACACTCCAGCTTTTGCTTAATGCTGTGGTGCTCCCTGCCCATGGACGGGGGAGAGTGGGGATGGATTGGGCTGGGTGCCGGGTGTGATGATGAAATGGTCGAAGCCATTAGCACGTGCACGCATTAAGTCTGCCCTCACATGGTGGTATCATAATTTTCGCAAATTACCGTTAAAGTGTTGCCATATTTTCCTAAATGTTTAAGTGATGTTACCACTGCCACTACGACTGTATTCAGCCAGTATGACTTGACTGGCATGGCATGGCGGAAGGGAGTGGGAGTAGGAATATTCTTTATTTTGTTTACAAACATTGGCTTACTTGCATCTCATGTTCGTACTTACTACATGGCAAACATTCACATTAATGCCGCCTTAGGGTTTTACCCGGCAGTTGCCGGTGATTATTCAAGATGTGAGCTTGTGCATGTGTGCGAGAGAGTTCCGACGCTAAGTTTATTGTTAGCCAAATGCAGCTTCTGTTGTACGGTTACGAGAATTCACACATTGCCTTTAGGTGCCAGAGGCGGCACGGAGGGTTTAGACAGCCTTTCAACATCCAGCATTCACTGGGAATGGTGACATTGGGACAAAAATATACTATGTAGAAGAAGAATATAGAATAGAAGGATTAGACTTCGATAAATACTTCCTAATGTGCGATCTTAAACTATTCTTGATGAAAGGGTTTTTTAGGCAATAGGCGGACAGTATTCAATTTGCACGAAATGGGTTCAGATTTAGATAGATCCATGTTTATTATAGCCCACACACAAATGTCATTCCGAATTATCATATTACCCCCGCACAGTTCTTGAAAAATTATAATTTGATCTGTAACTTTTGACGAAATTGAATATACTTAGAGCAGATATTTTGGATCTTTAGAGGTTTTAGAGGCTACTGAGTGGCAATCTAAATAAGTGACAAAAGTACAATTTTGAACCGGTTACAAAGACGTTCATACCCTTCTTTAATCATTTGGTCATCAGTCCTCCTCTTATACACCCTCCACCATGGATTGCATTCCTCAATATTACCCGCAGACTATCGCATTATTACACTCACGTATAAGTGCTAGTGAATGGTAAATCGATTCCGATTCTAATCGAGAATCGATTCTGGGGGCTCAAAAACGATTCTTTTGGAATCGATTACACGTGCCCAACTTTATACTGGAATCGATTATCGATGCTTGGGAATCGAAATTTAATTTAATGAAAAACACCCAAAAAGTATGTACTAACTTTGTACGCACTTTTGGTGGTAACAAGTTGTGAAATTTAAAAGCTGCAATTTTATTAATTGAAAAAAGGAAATGACACTAAGTGTGGAATTGATATAAAAAATTGACAGTGGTATAAAGGTTAGGAGCTTAATATGTACCAAAAACCCTGGGGTTTTCGTACCTCCAAACAGTCCAAGCATTTGGAAAAATTAAATTATTGCGTAAAAACACATCCCAATGCTAGATAGATCGCTTGTAATGGAAATATCGGATAAAGTAGTAGACAATAATGATTTAATATATTATACAACATATGCATAATAAAACTGCCGATGGAAAAGTATTTTAAAATGCTTATGGAAATATTATTTATACAGAATTGATCCATGCAGAAAGTTTTATTCAAAATTGTGATAGCGGCCACGTAAACCAACATAGCTTTCTATTATTATTATTATTTATATTTCGTGAAATAAAGTATTATATGTTAGATAAATACGAATTGTTAGTAACACCAATAAAAAATCTAACATATACTGAAAATACGGTGAATTAGTTCAGTCGATTTTTTCTTTATCATTGCTCACTACCAACAATACAATTTCCTGAACTTTTGGATACCATTTACATTTTAATATAAAGATCTTCGAGAAAATCTGATATATTCATACCATTTGACTAATGAAACTATCATTAGAACAACTTTTTATAGTTGTTTTCATGTTAGTGTTAATTAGAAAGTGTTAGTTGTGATGACATATTACACAAAACTTGATCGAATTCATCAGTACTTAAAAGACCTCAAAATAAGTGACAAATGTCAAAACACAGTCTAGGCGAAAAAATTGAGAAACTAACTTTAAAATACAATATCTCAAAAACGAAGAAAAGCAATAATAGTTTGAAATTTGATAAACTTATAGACAACTTTCTTCTAAAAATATTAAATATCAAAATATCCGCAGATTTCGAAATATTAAATTTATTTTTAATTCCCAAAAGTAAATTTTATATTTTTGCGATGGTATCATTCAATAGATCGGAAAAAATCTATAAGAAAAACGTTTTCCAAAAACTATATATATTATATATTATTCAGAATAGTCGATTAAGGAAGAGTACCTTAGTGTAAAACAATTAAAAAGGCGTGACGATCGTCGTGATCGTCGGCCATGACGATTCTTATATACTCTCCACCATGGATTGGAGATATTTTTATGCAAATTTAAATAAATTTAAAGTCCACTCTCGCTTGTAGGGAGAGACTATCAAAACTTTTGGACAGCGTGTATATCGTTCTTAAGTACCTTAACTTTGTTATTGTTGGCATTTTCTGTACTAGTTAGTTAAAATTATACCTCTCGAGATTTATGGTTAAACATTTCTACCGACTCCGATTAAGAATCGATTCTCAGGTCCGATTCTTCGATTCTAAGAATCGGATTCAAAAATAGTTGATCGGGAATCGAGAATCGATTCTTGTCCTCGATTACCATTCACTAATAAGTGCAAGCAAATATTAGGAAAATTGTGATTTTTTGCTGATAGCGATATTTGTTAAATGCATTATGTTGTTTCATTATTAGTATATTTTGAGATAGAATTGCTTATATCAAAGCAATTCTTCAGAAAGGCAAAGTTACGAATTTCGAAATTCTATTATCTTTCGGGTTCACAAAGCAATGTCTACACGTAATTTTACGATTCTAGCTACAGACGTTTGCTTGGTACCAGTTTTACCTCGTTTACCCCATTTTATTCCTAAAAGTAGAAATTTAAAGAAATACTTTTGTTTCGTGCGTCTACGAAGTCCGAGAAATTTATAAAGTCTGAGAAATTTATGCGTAATCAGAGGGTTGTAGAGTACAATTTTTTGAATATTTCCTTGAATTTGAACGCCTGTACAGTCATAGGAATGTACATACCAAATTTCATTATGTTAGCAGCCATTTGGTCGGTACCAATTTTATCCACTTTTCCACATTTTACATTTAAAAGTACGAATATCGTAAATCACTTTATTTTACGTGCAAATGCTATAAGAGCGATGAACACACCGTATTTCATCATTGCAGCTGCAGCCGTTTTGTTGGTACCATTTTTATCCTCTATCCTCATTTTACCCCTTAAAAGTGCAAATTTGAGAAGCCCTTAATTTTTCGTGTCTACACAATCAGTGTACACGCCGACTTTTATGATCATCTATCTACAGCCACTTGCTCGGCACCAACTTTATTCCTTTTTGACATAAAAAGTACGAGTATCGAAAGATCACATTATATTTCGAATATATGCAACAAGAGCGAAATATACACCGATTTTCATTATTCTAGCTGCAGCGGTATAATTAGTACCAATTTCATCTCATTCGTAACCGTTTCCGCATAAAAGTATTTTTTGATAATTTCGTTGAGTACATGTCGATTTCCTTTATTCTAGCTGCAGCCAATTTTATCCCTTTTTCCACATTTCCCCATAAAAGTACGAATTTTTAACATACAATTATATTACGAATTTGGGAAAAACATTTTATTTTACGTGCCTACTAAATCAGAGGAATGTACACCTCGAATATCGTGTTTCTACCTGTTGACATTTAATAGGTATCATTTTCTTCCCTTTTTGCCCCATTTCACCCCTACAAATAAGATTAATGGTGAACGTTTACGCTATAAGCAGAAATACCAAATATAAAGTAAATATACATATTCGAAAAACATGTTGAAATTAGAGTGATCAAATCCGAAAACAGGACCAACCGGGTATTTCATCTCAGACCGATCATCGGGTGTTTAGAAATTGCGGTTTTCGGAAAACCGGGTAAACCCGTTTTTTGTTGTCGGTCTCGGCCAGTTTTGCATTGTGGGAAAATATCTTTTTTTAGCTATAATACTGAAGACGGCCTTTTGTTGCAAACAAACCTACTTTTACATTCGTGTTTGATCATACTGGGTGGCGCATAATGAGCTATATGGTTTGAATTCTTTATAACATTTTTAATTATTATTCTTTCTTTTTTTTCCAGCATTAAACATCTTATGATCACGAAACTGGAATTAACTATATTCAACATCTGGTCAAAAAATAAAGATTTATGTAGCCTTCGTCATGATGAAATGTGGTAATAGTTTATCTGCGAGTTCTTACTTAGGCATAACTAACCCATTGCTTTAACACTGTATGTTAGTAAATATTGTATAAGTGGATTATCAGCTATGATTCGGGTCATGAAAATGACTTCATAGACATTCAAGATGGATTATATATGGAAAACAATTGTACTTAATTTTTCTAAGAATGCTTGGAACTGAAATGATATATATATATATTCCAGTTATTGAGAAAAGCTGTAAATATGGTTAATAAATCATCTGTAAGGCAGGGAAATTGAATTAATTTATGCTAGTGAAGAATTGAGAAGTTTATAAAAATATCGCGACAACCGCGCCCTCGATGAAGATCGTTGCAACTAAAGGTCTTAACGAAATTAAACCTTAGATATTGGCTAGGAAAGTCCAACAATGGAACTTTTATTGTTCTAAGAAAACTCCGAAATAAACCGGACCGACCGGTTTTTAAAATTAAAAATCACGGTTTTCGAAAACCCGACATTGCTAAAAACCTGGTTTTTGACGACTCTAGTTGAAATACTTGAAATATTATATACTTTCCCTCTGGACCGATTTCGCCCACTTTTAATTCCAACCAATCTACAACTATTAGAAGTATTCTTGCAAAATTTGGACCTCCAAGGTCCTTTCTTTTAGAGTACTTTCAACAGGCGGACTAACGGACATGGCTAAATCGTGTTAGAATTTTATGACAATCAAGAATATATATACTTTATATGGTCTCAGGTCGACATTTCAAGGTGTTACAAACGGAATGATATATTAGTCCTGTGGTGGAGGGTATAAAAAATAAGGAAAGGCTAAAGTCAATGAGATACTGTTACTCAGTCTTCTTCAATAAAACAGATTCTGTGCCAACTATCACAAGGCCTTGCCATCTCCGTTAGTGTGTGGATATTGGCTGCTACCCGCCTGTCTGTATATCTTCCCGCCGTTTAGGTACGATTCATAATGTTGCCCATAATTCGCTTAAAGTTGTGGTTACATCTTCCTGTTGCAATCGTGCCTCATCAGTGTTGCAGGTGCGAAAGCCTTAAGTTTCCCGAGTACCAGCACTTGCCAAAAACTCTACTCTTAGGCCATAATTTTCGACAAAAATTCCACACATCCATACGCCCGCCACACATCACACACACATCCATACGAGTATCGTGGCAAATTGTTTACCTCCCACAAAATATTTACCATGCCTTGGGGTTTGAGTCCAGGACGAATGACTGCGTGAGAGAGAGGGAGTGCATGTGGGAGCGAGTGTTTGTTGAATGTATGAGTATGACGTGCTTAACTGCGAAATGTACAAATCATATCCAATGTAGCGCTGTTGCAATGCAACCATGTTTGTCTTTTGTGCAAGAATGTTCTCCAAGTTACGTGTTATTGCCACCATATAATGGAAATCAAAAAGACTTTTGCCACCGGGAAGGGATGTTGAATGTTTCATGCAGACTCTCATACACCTACTCTGAATAGTCGAGACTACAGTCTTCTGACACCAAGAATACTTACAATCAATATTTAAGAAATTAAAAAATAAATACTTAAACACATCAAATTCAAGGGCCACAACGATTTTTCATTGTTAATAGGCCACAACGATTTTTGTATATCCTCCACTAGGTTATTATCTACATCTATATATATAAAAGAGTTGCGTTACTGACTGACTGACTTATCATTGACCAGCCCCCAGACCAAACGGCTGAAGCCAGGGTCATGAAATTTCCAGGGTAGTTCCCAAATATGACGTAGACGTCGACGATTTATGAAATTCGTACTTTTAGGGGGTAAAATGGGACAAAACGGGATAAACATCGAACCTTCGTCCTGACTAAACGGCAGTAACTAGAAAGATGAAATTCGGTGTGTTCCTCACAATGACCATGCAGACGAGCTACAAATAGGGATTTTTCGAAATTTGTACTTTTAAGGGAGGAAAGAGACAGAAAGGGATACAAATGGTACCAATTTAAGAATTGCAGCTAGAATCGTGAAAATCGGTATTTACATTTCTCTGACAACGTAGACTTGCAATATAAATTAAATTTTCGAAATTTGTACTCATAAGGGTTGAGCGGGATAAAAATGGTACCAACTAAAGTATTGTAGCTAGAATCGTGAAATTTATCATGTAAATTCCTCTGACCATGTAGAAGCGCGTTAAAATTGGATTTTTCAAATTTGTGCTTTTAAGGGTTGCGAGGGACTAAAAGGGATGAAAATGGTACTAATTTAAGTATTGCAGCTATAGTCGCGAAATATAGAAGCCCATATAGAAGCGCAGTAAAATGGGATCTTTCAAAATTTGTACTTGTAAGAGGTGAGCGGTACAAAAAGGGATAAAAATGGTACCAACTAAAGTATTGCAGTTATAGTCTTGAAAATTTGTATGTAAATTCCTCTCACCACATAGAAGCGCAATATAAATGTATTTTGTACTTTAAAGGGTTGTGCGGGACAAGAAGGGATGAAAATGGTACCAACTAAAGTATTGCAGCTAGAACCTTGAAATTCGATGTGTAAGTTCTTCTGCCCATATAGAAGCGCAGTAAAATTGGATCTTTCAAAATTTTTACTTATAAGAGGTGAGTGGTACAAAACGGGATAAAAATGGTACCAACTAAAGTATTGCAGCTATAGTCGTGAAAATTTGTATGTAAATTCCTCTCACCACATAGAAGCGCAATATAAATGCATTTTGTACTTTTAAGGGTTGCGCGGGACAAAAAGGGATAAAAATGGTACCAACTAAAGTATTGCAGCTAGAATCTTGAAATTTGATATGTAAGTTCTTCTGCCCATGTAGAAGCGCAGTAAAATTGAATTTTTCGAAATTTGTACTTTTACGAGGTGAGCTGGACAAAAAGGTATATAAATGGTACCAACTAAAGTATTGCAGCTAGAATCTTGAAATTTGATATGTAAGTTCTTCTGCCCATATAGAAGCGTAGTAAAAAAATCGTAATCGATTTTTTCGAAATTTATACCTATAAGGTGTGAGCGGGACAAAAAGGGATAAAAATAGTACCAACTAAAATATTGCTGCTACACTGAAAGAAAAACGTACGTAACCGGAACGAAATTGTACGTTGCGGCAACGAATTTGTTCATTGAAAGCCAACCAACGTTGGCGTTCGTTGCTGCAACGAACAAAGTTTCGTTGATGTAACGAATCTTGATTTAATGAAAATTCTTCTACAACAAATATGTTCGTTGCTGCAAAAACTGTTTCGTTGCCGCAACAACTGTTTCGTTGCTGCAGCAATGCTGATTCGTTGCAGCAACAATGTTGTTTCGTTGCTGCTACAATGCTATTTCGTTTCTGCAACAACTCTAATTCATTGGTGCAACAACTCTGATTCTTTGCTGCAACAACTCTAATTCATTGGTGCAACAACTCTGATTCGTTGCTACAACAACTCTGATTCGTTGCTGCAACAACTCTGTTTCGATGCTATAACAACGCGGGTTACTTGCTGAAGCAATGTTGTTTCGAAAATATTGGTGGCAATATATCAAACATTTTCGTTGCAGCAACGAAACTTTATCGTGAATTGGAATTACTGTCGAATACATCCCAAAAACACACACACTAGAAAAACACATAATTTGTGTCTCCGATTGTTGCACCAACGAATAAATTGCAACGAATGAGTTGTTGAGGCAAAGTGTTCCATCCAAACTCCATCAATTTTAATATTTTTTGACAAAATAATATGGATTTTTATAAAAACAATGATTATAATCAGAAATTTATAGATTTTTTGTATTAATTAATGTTTTCCCATGTAAAAAATTAAGGCAATATTTGCGTTGCATCAACGAATATTGAATTGTTGCAGGAATGAATCTACAAAAAGTACGAAAAATCGGTTTCATACCATAAACGTTCACATCGTTGCAGCAACATGTCGGATTGTTGTGGGAACGAAACTTTCGTTGATGCAACGAAATGCCAATAACGAATCTGATTCGTTGATGCGACGAAAGATTTTTCTTTCGGTGTATAGTCGTGAAATTTGGTGCGTAAATTCCTCTGACAACGTAGACTTGCAACATAAATGGATTTTTCGAAATTTGTACTTTTAAGGGGAGAGCGGGACCAAAAAGAATAAAAATGGTACAAACATTAGGATTACAGCTAGAATCATGAAATTTAGTATGTAAATTCCTCTGACCATGTAGAAGCGCCATCAAAATGTATTATTTTTCGAATAAACGGCTTTGCGGTTGTAATTTTTGTTTAAAACTGGGTATAAAGTGATAAAAAATATATACGAAGGTAGTTCAGCTAAAACAATGCACATCTACAAGCACATTCCTTTGACTGTATATGAGTGCTATGTTTCCAATTTACTATTTTAGAAAAGTAAATCAAATAAATGCTATCCTAAAACAGAGACGGATAAAACTAATAACAAATACAGGTATTTGCTTTTTCGCGTGCGAAGCAGCGGGTACTGCTAGTTTATATATAGAACACAAAGGATGTGACCCATCATGTATTATACCGATCGAATGGAATCACTTTTGAAGTCGATTTAGCAATGTCTGTCTGTCCATCTATTATTGTTATCAAAGTATAGGTCGGACTCATATGAGGTGTGGATAGATCTTATGCCACTTGATCTGATACGTGGATCTTTCCTTCTTTCCACTTGGATACATAAATCATTACCACGGTATACTCAAGTCCAATCATTATCATTAGATTTAAAGATGTGGATTATCAACTTTTTTTAATTGAGCCGAAAAAATATTTTTCCCATAGACTTATTACAAATTTTCAATTATGTACACCATGTTGATGAGTCATACATTTGTGTACGTCTGTGTCATAACTAAACTTCTAGCGCTTTCCAAACACTGTGTCATTTGGTGCTAGTTCGTGTTACTAGCGTAAATACCAGATGTATGGGTTTGGTAAAATAACTTGGCATCACATAAGCTCATCCAATAATTTCGTAGTGTTTATGTTTCCGAGATGTGATGCGTCGAGACATGCTTTAAATATGGTTTATTGACGAAAGAGCAGGAAACGCAAAAATGAAGTGATATCACAACAAAAATGTATGTAATTTGTTGACGAAGTCTAGAACGTTGTCAATAAGTTTAGATGTATATTCATCTCATATACGCACGTATAATGTACAGAAAACTTCTCTTCATCATTGAGGCAGACGTGTTATGAGGGATTGAACTATAATAGAGCTCTAAAGGTTTCTCTTGAGAAGTGGGTTCTTGTCAATGAGGTAAAAATGAGGTAAACCGAACATAAAAACCTGTAATCGTTGTCTTTCGGGTTATAAAAATTACTAATGACTGCTGTAAGGCGGGATAACACGAAACATCACATTTAGGTATAGCCACAATACAAACTTAGCTCTCGATTTGACTTTTTCTGCTCTAGAAACCATATATTTTAACAGATTTTCTTCAAATTTGACATAACACCTTATACTTTAGATATTTATAACTCCACGAGATTATTATGTCTTTGTGCATTTGTTTGTAACACCCAAAAGGAAGGGAGATTGGCCCATTGTTAATTATACCGAACGGCTTAGAATCACTTTCTTGGTCGATTTAGCTATAGTTATCTATTGTTATCATCACGATGTAGGTCGCAATTGTAGCCAGAGCCAAACGAAACTTTGCACAACGAAGTTTTTCGGGACAAGGACGAACGCTACTTAGTTTGAAGTAAATCGGTTCAGAGATATAGCCCACATACGAATTTCATTCCCGATTTGACCCTTTTCACTCTAGATACCACATATTTCAACAGATTTTCCTCTAAATTAGCAAAACACCTTATATTTATTTCAACTGGAAATACTTGTGTTAAAAATGTGTTAGATCGGTTCAGATTTATATATAGCTCTTTCCTTTTCCGCTCCAGAATCCACATATTTTAACAGATTTTCTTCAAAATTGGCAAAACATCTTATATTTAAACTAGGAACACCTATGGTGAAAATGGGTCACATCGGTTCAGATTTACATATCTTTCGTTACCCCAGAAAACCCGAATTTTCAGAGAATTTCTTAACATTGAGCATAACACGTTATACTTCAACTAGAAGAACTTATTGTGAAAGTTAGACACTTGTTTGGATATAGCCCCGATACAAATATTTTTCTCGATTTGATAAATTGGACCAGGTCATATTAGCCTGTGATTAGGAAATATACAAAAAAATTTCCCGTTTCACTTTTTTACTGAATTGAATTGTATTCCGATAGAAAGTGGAGTGTATCATAGAGTCGGCCCCGCCTTACTTGTTTATATATAGATTTTATATATAATTGACTTTGTTCAGCATTAGAAATCACATAATTTAACCGATTTTGAACAAGTAAGGAAAGGCTAAAATCGGGCGGGCCGACTATATTATACCCTACTCCACTCCCTGCATATATACCTCGCTTTGATTACTAAACACCGGTATTTCACGGGAGCAATTTTATGTAGTTCATATAAATTATACAGTTACTATAAATTCACCTTTAGTCAAATTTAATGAATATGGTAAATAATAAAGTAATTGATCCAATTTTCCAGCAGATATTCCGAGTAAACTAAATATAACATGATATGGAAAAATTGATCATGACCAATGATAAATACAGATTCTACAGCGGAAATAGGATGAATCGGACGGACGTTTGAAGGGGGGCTTATAAAAACACTTGAGGCCTGTGCCAAAACATGCGCCTATATATTTCTCATTCACGGTAGGTATTTCTAGTTGAAACATATAATGATCTGCAAAATTTGATGAAGATCCAATATAAGATGTAGTTTCTAGAGCTGTAATAGAGCAGAATGGGCCCCATTTATGTTATACCAAAGTATGGGCATCTCCCCAACAAGTATGGAAAGGCTAAAGACGGACGGAGCCGACTATATACCTCACTACAATTCAATTCGAAAAAAAGTGAAATCGGGAAGGATTTTTGAATCCTGTAACTGTATGTGTTTGACAAAAAATTTTAAATCGGAAATGACATTTGTATCGGGGAATATTGAAACCTGGAACGATGTGACCCGCTTTCACCATGTATGTTTATTGGTGAAATATAATATGTAAAGTTTGGTCAAAATCGGTTAAAGATTCGGGAGCAACATTTGAACTGGGGCTATAACGAAATCTGAATCGATCTTACTCACTTTCACCACAGGTGTTTTTAGTTGGATTATAAGATGTTGTGCCAATTTTAAAGAAAATCGGATCTTACCCACTTTCAACATAGGTGTTTCGAGTTCGATTATAAAACGTCGTGCCAATTTTAAAGAAAATCGGGGACAATATGCGGTTTCTAGAGCGGAAAAAGTGAAATCGAGAGCGACATTTGTATGGGGGCTATATCTAAATCAAAAGCGATCTTACCCACTTTCACCATAGGTGTTTTTAGTTGGATTATAAGATGCTGTGCCAATTTTAAAGAAAATCGGGAACAATATGCGGTTTTTAGAGCGGAAAAAGTCAAATTGGGAGCGACATTTGTATGGGACATATATCTAAATCTGAACCGATCTTACCCACTTGCACCATAGGTGTTTTTAGTTGGATTATAAGATGTTGTGCCAATTTTAAAGAAAATCGGGAACAATATGCGGTTTCTAGAGCGGAAAAAGTGAAATCGAGAGCGACATTTGTATGGGGGATATATCTAAATCTGAACCGATTTCCTCCAAATGCAATACCGATCGTCCTTGGACCAAAAAATAACTTCTGCCAAATTTCACTATAATCGGACAACAATTGCGACTTGTAGAGTGCGAACAAACTTAGATGGACAGACGGACAGACATACATCGTGAAATCGATTCAGCTTGTGATTCTAAGCCGATCCGTATACTTAAAGGTGGGTCTAGCTCGATTATTTCTTGGTGTTACAAACATGTGGCGGAAAATTAATTTATAATACCCTAGTCCACGAAGTAGTGTAAGGGATAAGAAATTTGGCACAACACCTTATATTACAACTAGAAACATCTGTGGTGAAAATGGGCGAAATCGGTTATATAGTCGCCATACAAAAAGTAGACCTATGTAGATCACTTTCCAATTATGTAGGTATTCGTAGATAAAATATAATATGACCTACAAAATGTGTAAGATGTGCGGTAATAGTGTTAACTGAAGGGCGATCTGTAGGGGGGCTATATCGAAACATGTGTAGTGATCGTTTTTATTTTGCCAAATATTATTAACGTGAAATTCCTTGAAAGGGGAAAAAGTGACAAAGAAAACTGTACACGTTTTGAACTAACCTCCGTGTTTATAAAGGAAAACTTTAATTTCGTTGCCAACCCTAATCAGACCATTAGGAAAGTGTTTTTATAAAATTTCCATATATACATCTAAATTGGGTAAGTCAGTAATTGATTAAAGTTAGGACATGTGTTTAAAGATTACCAAACCTCTTCCAGAACTTCGTGAAAATACGTTTTATACTGATATAAGGTTTACACGCGTGGACAAGATTTCGGTAGAGGCACGTGCAAAAATTCCGTAATCAAAACCCAGATCCCATGTGTAAACCTAAACATTTTACTACAAATTTTAACGAGTGAAGAAGAAGTTCATTGCAACCAGGCGTAGAAGTTAAAAATAATTTCGCGTAGAGATTTCGCCGCTCGATGGTACTCGCAGATCGTTGAAGTTGTGTTGCGGATTATTTATTGCGCGGAGGACACAGCAATTACTTTGAATTGCAACAACCTCAAATTTTAATTTCCCAGAGTAACAATATTCAATGAACTATTTAGTACCTAATCTAGGAGAATTTTAGAAGCAGCGGTTACAACTTGAAGTTAAACAAAAGAAGAGAGGACACCTTAGAATTAAGTCGACATATATCGAGCAAGTTATTGAATTTGGTTCACAAATTTGTCTACTTTTTTCCCAGAACATCGTCTAATCAGTCATCGATGAGCCCACCGATGGAGATATATACAATGAGATGAGTCAAGTAAGTACAAAGTACAATCAAGACTTTGTGTTATATGTATGAGTCTTGTTTGAATTTTAATAACTTGCAAGCAAAACCAGTAAGAGTACCTTAGAAGAGGCAAAGGCAAAATACAGATTGTTCCCTTTTAGCATACCAGTGTCGGTGATATGAAAGGTTTGTCCGAATATATTGCATCAATATTACGATTGTTTTTGCTCAGACTTCTGTCTGTTATTTTTGTTATTTTCGATTTGTTTGTGATATTATCACATTTCTTATCAACTGCACCTACTAATAGTTTGTGTGTACGTTCGGTTTATGGAACGATAAGAACCCATCCATTTTCTCGAGTTAGCTAGAGCATAGCTAGAGGTGCACGTCGTCCGATTTCACATTCAAATATACTTAGGGATATCTTAAGGTTGGTCCATACTGACAACCAGCACAGTACACATGGACCCACCCAAGTTCAAGTATAACATGATCGTGAAAAGGTCCATTGTAAAATGTGTATTCTAGAGCAGTAAGAGTGTATATTGGAGGGATATTTGTATGGAGGCTACATCTAAATCTGAAACTATTTCCTCAAATTCAATACCGATCGTCCTTGACTCAAACAAAATACCTCTGGCAATTTTTATGTTAATCTGTCTACAATTGTGACCTGTAATTTGCGAACAAGGTTTAGTTGAACAGCAGATAAACGGAAAGACATCGTTAAATCGACTCAGCTGATGATTCTAGCCCATCGATGGGTCTAGCTCGATTATTTCTTTGCGTTACAAACATTTGGCCTGAAAATAACTTTTAATAAACTATTCCACGAAGTGTTGTAGGGTATAACAAATATGCAGTAACGATGGGGTAGCAACAAAAAGATAGATGCAGGACACGATGAAAGAGGAAAATGTCAATGACATAGGAATTATAATTTAACCGGAAACTGTTTTTCGTATTTATTTTATATATTTTTCATATGTATGTATTTCATTTCTATCCATTTCATATCTATCCATATTCCAGACTTCGTCTGCCAAGGCTAATGAGAAGTCTATTAGTTACATAATCGAACACAATGGGAAACAAAAATTGGGAAATACTGAAAACTTACATCCAAAGTTGTAAGTCTTTAACGCAAACTGAAATTTGCGTTGAAAATTTTCTCCTCTGTGGCTATGTCAATAAGGAAAATTGCCGTATATGGTTCACAGAACCTACATGTGACCATTGAGAAACCAATGCATCCACAACGTGTCACTGTTTGGTGTGGATTTTGGTCTGTACTGAAAAATTGGGTTGATCGGAAGAAGTACTGGCAAGACAGTCCTGGTATGATATGAGTTATATTGTGTTCTATTATTAAATGAAAAAGTTCAACCTTTCCAATAAAACCAGATATATAAGCAAACGGCCGTATCTAGAATCGTGGAATTAGATGTGTACATTCCACTTAGTAACTTTCGTATCAAAATTGTACAGAAATCAAGAAAATACAACTGTAGGAAATCGAATAATGAAGCATCATAGTAAATTTAAAAAGTGTTTGAAACAGTAAACAAACTTCGTAATTTACATTCAAAATATCGCAATTTCTGAATACGGTACCGCACTTCTCTGTAAAATCGACAGCCTCTAATCTTTCGGTAATACTATGGAATGCACTCCGTGGTGGAGAGTATATAAGATTCGGCCCGGTCGAGTTTAATGTGTTTTTATATTTGTTCAATCTATTCGCATTTAAGTCCTTAAAGGCACGAATTTGCAAAACTCTTTTTATTTTTCGTGTCTACGCTATTGGATGAATGTATACAACGAATTTCTTTATTTCAACTGTAGCCGTTTGTTTGGCGCCATTTTTATCCCTCTGATCCCATTTTACCCCTTAAAAGTGTGAATTTGGAAAAAGCCTTTTATTTTACGTGTTTACTGAATTCGTGTTGATTACTGTTGTTGTTTGATAAGTACCATTTTTATCCTTTTTTGTCCCATTTTACCCCTAACAAATAAGATATTAAAATAAATTTTAAATTAAATTTTTTCCCCTCTGGACAGATTTCGCCAATTTACAATCCCAACCAATTTAATGCTACAATATGCATTCATGGCAAGTATGGACCTCCTGAAGGACGGAATTTTGTGACGATGAAGAATATAGTGTTTCAGATGTGCCTACTTTTGATAGACCGTGTGAGGAAGCGCCTATTTCCATGCGATATAGACGGATTTTTTGAGGAATAACGAAATAAAAAAGTGGACAGATTTGGCGTCGATTGGGTCGACTATGGGATATTACGTAGATAGCATATATATAAAATAGATCAGTCATAATCATAACTCTATACAATCTTTTCAAACCGTGGTGTATTTTTATCTCAAAAGTTTTCTAATGCAATGTCGACGCAAAACATCAAAACTAATAATTTATAATTTATTTTTAAAACTTGCTGCGTTATTTATAAGAAAATCTTATCAAATTGATGGCATCCCTTTCTCCAATGCAGTCTTCTTCAAAGTATATATGGGAATTATTTAAGACAAAACGTAATAAAGATGGCGTGGAAAAACGTCAAAATCATCACATTTTCATCTGCATACAGATAAAATAAAATGTAATTTCCTAACCCAGAGCAGCGATCAAAGCGTCCCGCAATCACAAATTTATATTGATGCTCAGGTGTCTTCGCATAATTTCTTATGAGTTGGAACTTATGGCCCATTCAAAGCGGAACATAAAGGAAGCATATGTTAAAGACAACGCACATCGCCATATTTGTCTTGTTATACGAATGCGGACGCAAGGATATTTTTGTTGATGTGACAGGACGGGAGTCATTCGAAATTCACAGACGCACATACAATGAACATTTATAAACATGTTTGTACGTTCGAATGTACGTATGTGCGTCTCGTTCAGATGTGACATTCATAAAGAACAGAATCGTCATCATCACAAATCCATACCAAACGGGCACTCCCATGGATGCTGTACGTTTCCCGGCAGGATGGGTGGATTTGTGAAGGACGGGGAAGTAATAGAGAATGCGAAAGTTGCACAATTTAGCATTACAATACGAGCTGTACGTGTAAATTACCAACGAAAATGGATACGTTCTTATTTGACTTCATTTCGAAATGAAGTAGATTTTCCCAGAGTTTTTTTTGTTTGTTCGGGGTAACACCGACCAACCAACCAACCGCTAAATGTGAGGTAGGTGGTAGTAGTCCTTTGGTTAACTCTTCGTTGTTACATGTGTATGGGGAAGAACCCCATCGTGAGAGAGTCTGTGTGGTGTGGTGCGTAAGGAACTCATTCATATATTCATGTCTATCATTCTATTTCTCGTTCCCAAGATGTTGTTTGCTTTTCCGGGTTTTTGCTTATTATACTTATTATTTTTTGTGGGTGTCTGTTGCTGTTGCCAAAGTAGAGACACAAGAAAAAATCAGCTTATTTCATCAAAAAAACCAAAACGAAACGAAATATATAAAAAGTGTCGTTGTTGTTGCAACATCACGCACGCCAATAATTTCGTGTCACAAACGTCAAATGAATGTTTCATATTTGTATCATTTCCAACTTACACGATGTTGATGCCATCATATCCGTAGCACATATATTGGCGGTACAATAAGTTCATCCATTGATTAGTAACCCAATATACTAATATAATATACTTCATCAGACACTGAAAGAATTTTTCTTCATAATATATATGAAGCGATTTCATAAAGGTTTTTCATAAATTTAGTGATTTTTTTCTTAATATGTATGAAAAATTCATAAATAAAATTAAATGTTTCATAAAATTGTTTCATAAACATTTCATATTTCATAAAACAAATTTGAAATATTATTGAAACTTAGTTTCATAAGATCAAAGAAAGATTTCATTGTAATTAAGAAAGAATTCTTAAAGATTATGATTATGGTTGAATGCTGGCAATACTCATTTGTCCTCTGTTAAATCTGACATAAGTATGTACCCTGATGTCTATGACATATTCATTGCAAGACTCTCAATGATGGAGTGTCAGACCTTTTTTCCTTTCTTGTTTATATTGGAAACTTCAGTATAAATTATTAATATTTATGAAACTTTTTCATAAAATTAATGAAGTTTCTTCATAAAATCTATGAAAATTGCACAAATCATATTGCGAAAAATAATAAACTTGTATGACAAAAGTTCATCGAATGAAGAACTGCATTTCGTGGTTTCTATGAAATGTTTCATAAATTCTTACACTTTTCATTGATGTGTGCTTTATGGAAAATGTTTCATACATTTTATGAGGTGTTTCTTTGGCGACTTTTTAATGCAAATTCTAATTCTAATATTCTAAGACGATCCACATGTTAAATAAATTTTTCGAAATTCGTACTTTCAAGGGGTAACATGGGAAGAGAGCGACTAACAACCTACTGAAATAATATAAAGGATTTTGAATATTTACTTTTTGGGCGAAAGGGGGAATTCAAAAAGCAGGCACAAGCCGAAAAATAAAAGAGCTTTCGATATTCGTACTATTAGGGAGAAAATGGACAAAATTGGTACGAACCACATGGCAGCAGCTAGAATCGTAAACATTAGGTAATTATTCGGACATTTTCCCTTAAATGTACAAATTTCGAAAGAAGTTAAAATTACTACCTACCAAACGGCTGTATCTAGGATCATGCAATTCGATGAATACATTCCTCTGATCGCACTGATGCGATACCTCTTAAAGAATTTTACACTACACTACTATCTACCAAGAAATAATCGACACACTTTTAATCGATTTATTAGAGTCCTTGAGAAGGCAGAGCATGTGATGAAAGTACAGGTAGCATTTGATGCCCGATGGCTTTCAAATTTGCCAGAATAATTTTTGTTGCCTAAATCCATTTATATTGTATCAGAATGAAAAATATAGATATACCCCTGTATGTTTACACAACACACTAAAAAATATAATCTCAATATATAACCAACCTAATTATTACCCTGTGTTGGTACTTTTGTACAGAAAAATCTTGTACATATTCAGCGATTTGACTAAATATGCTCACTGTGGCTAATTGAATATTGTGCTAAAAAATACTGACGAAATATTAGTTCCAGATCATAGTCATAGTGAGTCTTACATATACAATTCTGTCTACGAAATTTATATTAAATTTATTTTTAGTCACCCATGTTCCGATAACCGCAAATTTTTCTAACCACATTTTTTGCAATTTCGATTTTCTAAATATTCCAGTTCTTTTTAAAAAAAATTATTTAGTCAAACTTCCTCTCATGTGCTCTACAGAAAAGAAAAGGGACTGAAACAAGCTGTTTCACAGACAAATACAAAATTTAGAAACTCGAAATCGCAAAAAATTGTCCGCTCCAAATCACAATGAGCTAGAGTAATGAAATTCGGAGTATACATCCGTCTGACGCAAAATAAAAAGTTTTTTCCAAGTTCGTACTTTTTTATTTTTACGGCAAAAAATTGGTTGAATCAAGAAGTTAGGTTATCTTGCACTGTGCACGTGAGATTAAAATATGATGGAAATACAATCAACTGTATCACCCACTATCTACCAATATTTATGGCATTTAAGTTTCTTTGAAGTCTGCTGTCTTATATTTACTTTTTGAATTTACTTGAAGTATTATTTCGATATGTACAGCATAAACATATTGGTATCCTTACCTTTTAAACGTTTTTTTGAAATAATAAAAATAATAAAATTTTATTTATAATATTTCTTTGACACCATGTCTGAAATCCCACGTGATCTGTCAAATAAAGAGTGATTTTTTTGAGGTTAGGATTTTCATGCATTAGTATTTGACAGATCACGTGGGATTTCAGACATGGTGTCAAAGAGAAAGATGCTCAGTATGCTTTGACATTTCATCATGAATCGTCTTACAAACGAACAACGCTTGCAAATTATTGAATTTTATTATCAAAATGCGTGCTCTGTTAAGAAAGTTCATTGCGCGCTTCCATTTTATGGTCAGTTTAATCGACCCACTGAAGCGGCTATTCGGGCTATTGTGACTAAATTTCGCACCAAATTTACATTGTTGGACATTAAACCACCAACACGCTTACGTAGAGTGCGAACTGAAGAAAATATCGCAGCTGTATCGGCCAGTGTTAATGATGACCACCAATTTTCGATTCGTCGCCGTTCGCACCAATTGGGTCTCTGTTACTCAAAAACGTGGAAATGCCAAAATTGGACTAAGCGGATGGACCACCTAAGACGCAGCCGCGGTCAACATTTAAATGAAATTATCTTCAAAAAGTAAATGTCATGGACCAATCTAACTTTTCAAATAAAGAACCGATGAGATTTTGCAAATTTTATGCGTTTTTTTTTTTAAAAGTTATCAAGCTCTTAAAAAATCACCCTTTACTAATGCATGAAAATCCTAACCTCAAAAAAATCACTCTTTACTTTCAACGAAAAAAGTTGTTACAGTAAAACAAAAATATTCGAACAATCATTTATTTGAATTGTTGAAAAGTTTACTCAAAATTAGAAACTTCTGAAATAGCACTCATTTAAAAGATTTGACCACGACTAGTCAAAAACTCAAAATTTTCGAATTACACTATTAACTGTACATTAATTTCTGTCACTTCAGGGAATTGAATTCAACTTTAACTTAATTATCCGTATATCGAGCATGTTGCGATGGTAAGAATGCGCGACTCGCTTCGGCCAAAATATCATTTTTTGTATTCAATAAACGACTCACAACTTTTTAATCAATTATGAATTTCTTCATTCAGCAAATATGCAAATATTTTCACTTAACGTCGAGTGAATATGAAACATATTTTCAAAAAACGACTTACAAATGTCTATTGATGCTTTGAATTTCTTTATCACACCATTTTTAAATAATATTTCATTTAAGTTCGTGAATTTTTCAATTGAATCCAAATTTTATGTTTTACTGGGTACATAAACATCAATAAACTGAACAGCTGACTTATTTACAGTGTTACCATTAGACTCTCATTTCAGTTGATAATTATTAGTAGTTGATAATTATGAAAAATACTCACACATTTGTCTGAGAGCAATTTAATCGTTTAATGAGAAACCTGCAGTATATAGCTCCTAACTTGGCACATTAATTGTACTATGACATGTACACCATTCAAAATCCGCCCAATTCTTTGGACTATACACGTTAACACTTGCTGATCTCTTGGGTATTTATTATCACAAAAGTCTTATTATAAAGAAGCCAAAAAATCAACATTGTATAGCAAACATTTAAACAAAATTGTTCCGGCGGTTTATATATGTCGATGGTAAATTTGTAGCGTTCATAACACATATAAGATCATAACAAAAAAACTATACGTATTTTTGGTTTATATCGAAAGGCTAGTGCGGTATAAAATTTTCAAAACCTATCGAGAATAGTGACTATTTCCAATATGGAGAAAAAGAAATGAGATAAGTGTAAGAAGGGTTTGCTAGATTTCGGTTCAGACCACAAAAACGACCAGACGTGTATGTTTCTTGTTGCCTGACAAAAAAAAAAAACAAAAACATTGACAAAATCACTCACGCCCCACACCTTCAAACCGACACAGCATCATCAGTGGCAGACATCCACATCTGACTCACATGTGTGAGATACTCTGTAATGCGTGATGTGGCATAGATGTGTGGCATCAACATTTGATTAGTTTTTCCTCCTTGTTGTCGGCGAAATATGCGGGAAATGGGAAACGTTCGTCCTGTTGTACGGCGCTCTTCTCCACTAGATCGACTTGTGTCAATCTGTACGTTTTACTTCATTTATCTGTGTTGTTTCTTCACTGCTTTTGTTTTTTTTTGCTTTTTTGGTGTGGTGGCGGTGAAATAAATGTTTTTAGTTGTAGTCTCTGGAATGGGTGGTAATTGTGCGCATGCATACACTGCGAGTCATTAGAATATTTCAAATAATTTGTGGAAGTATACAAGGATGTCCAAAAATTTAAGAAAGCAATAATAGATAACATAGTTTTTTATAAGTTTATTTTAATATCTTCCACCTAATGATGGGGCTATATTCACTTGGTCATTCTGTTTGTAACACCTTGAATATTTCATCGGAGACTCCATAAAGAATATATATATTTTGGGTTATGGCAAAATTCTAAGACGATCTAGCCATGTCCGCCAGTCTGTTGAAAGCACCGAACGAAATGAGCTAGGAACGAAATGTGTCTTATGGTTGCAGATCGGTTGGGTTTGAAAGTGGGCGAAATCGGCATATAGAGAACATTTTTCCCCTAACAATGACTGAAAATACCCCATAATATTTAGACTATTTCAGAATTTTTTTTTTAATTTAAGCTTTATATGCATTTGAAAATTGTTGCGTACATTCCTCTCGAAGTCCAAAAGCACCAAAAAGTAAAAAAAAATTAACGGGCGCAATGGGACAAAAAGGAAAAAACGGTACCAATGATACGGCAATAGCTAGAAACATGAAATTTGGAATGTACATCCCTTTAATTGCGTAGATATGTAAAATAAATGGATTTTTCAAAATTCGTACGTTGAAGGGATACAATTGGAAAAGAGGGATAAAAATGGTACCATCCAAACCGCTGAAGTTAAAACAATGAAATTCGATATATACCTTCATCTGACTATGAAGATGTGAAACGTAAAAGATTTTTTTGTACTTTTGGCGGAAAATGGGGCGAATGGGGATAAAAATTGTGACAACGAAACGGCTATAAAAATTAAATTCGGTGTGCACATTTCTTTGACTGCGTAGACGCGAAAAATAAAGAAATCTTTCGATATTCTTGCTGATGATGATCTAAATGGGATCAAATTTGCACCAATCAAGCGGCTAAAGTCAGAATTATGGTATTCATCATTTGCGCTTGTCTGACTGCGTAGATGCAGAAAATAAGAGGTACGAATTTTTCTAAATTCGTTCTTTTAGGGTCAAGATGGAAAAAGTTGTGAAACTGGTACCAAGCAAATGGCTGCAGCACAAATCATGTTACAGCCGACATATTTTGTGGGTAGTCATAAAACAATCCAAGCTTTAATTTTAGGCGGGGATAGGTGAGATATTTGGGGAATATTGTGCATTTCTTTAGTTAAATTAAAAAGCTCAAATGGGCTCAGATCGATTTTTCACGATGATTTTGCTAAATTTTTGTATATACACATTTAATGATATGTTTGTACTCCACGGAATCAATATGTAAACAGTGAGGTATTCTGAAGAACAAGTTCTATTTATAATAAGTTTCATTTTATCGGTTATTTGGAACCATTAGTCGAACGGGTAGTTGTTACCATGGAACCTGTTCTAGAATCTAAATATTTTCCTGTGATATAGAGTAAAATTAGGTCACATCGGTCCTTGATTTGATGTAATTCGTGATAGGGAATAGAGTGGAGGCTACCATACAGTCGGTTCCGACCAACTTTTATAACAAAAGTATACAAATTATTTTGGGTAGATTTTGAACAGCGCTACTATCTTAGCTCTGGCCTGTGTAATCGTTTATTTTAAATACTACTTTGTCATTTATAAATTGTTCTGTTTATTTCTTAAAATTGATTTACAAAGTTTAAATTCTGCAATCACTTTTTGCCATTTCGAAAAAAGCAGCCCCTATTTTAGTGACTCTCACTGTGCATAGACTCACATGTATGCGCTATGATATGAGACAAGAACAACAACAAAAACAGAAAAAAATCCGCACATCTTATTTTGGTAAATATTTTTGTGCGTGCAGTAATTTTGCGAGATTATTTATATGAATGTTTATAACTCCGTGTGTACGAATGTGGTGCTTTTCTTTATGACGGGCGTGCATGGTGAATGTTTAAGTGAATGCGAGTGTGAATGCGAATGTTTGTCAATATGTTTATTTAATAAACTCATACGGCTACGATGATGAGTTGAATATTAAGGCCGGCAAGAATTTGCAAAAGGAAAATTTATGGAATTTGGAATCATTTGCAACACTTGCGACTTCTTGGAATTATTAACACTCTTATTTTTTAAACACACACAATACCATGAAATCGAGGAATATCAGCTCTGTATTAACATTTACATAATGTGATCAGTGGCGAAACTCACAACTCAAATGTTTACATGACTTACAATATTAATGTTTCACATTGTGTTGCATTTCTGGAAAATATAGCATTTTTATACTAACCACCTCAGGATGGAGTGTATATTCATTTTGTCATTCCGTTTGCAACACCTTGAAATATTCATCGGAGACCCCATAAAGTATGTATATTCTGGCTCTTGGTAAAATTCAAAGACATCAGTTTATATGTTGAAAGTAGCTTCCGAACGAAAAGAGCTAGGGCGTTCATATGTCTGTCTATTGGTTGCAAATGGGTGGGGATTGAAAATGTGTGAAATATTTAGAGAATTTAAAGAATATGTCCTCTTTTATTAAAATTTGGTACATATATTTATTCACCTTATATCGGAAACATAAAAACAAAAACAAACAAAAAGATAGTTTTGCAATTCATTGCTTTAGGGAAAGTCGGTTTTTAAATATGTACCTATAATTGCGAAAAAAAATAAGTGGATATTTCGAAATTCGTACTTTAAATGGGTAAAAGGAAAAAATGGCACGTCCATACGGCTGAAGTAAAAATTATGAAATTCGATGTGTACCCTGCGTAGACTCGTAAAATAAAAGACATGTTAGGACATTTTAGGTTTTTTTAGGGGGAACGTATCGAAAATGGATAAATATGGTACCAACTAAACGGCTGTAGCTAAAATAATGAAATTCGGTGTGTACTGCGTAGACACGAGTGCAATCCACAGTATTGTCTTCAGACTAGTGTGCCCAAAAACAGGTTTTAACAGATTGAAAATCTTGATGTCATCCATTGCTTGCAAGAACATTTCTTGTACATTTTGGACTTACTTCTTCAAATTTTCACATTTTGTTTTTATGTTTGATATTGATAACATGCAGCCTTTGGCCAAACATTAGCCAGGAAAGGACCACGGAACTTTGGCAAAATATCGAGTATACTTAACGCAGTACTTGCAGGTCACTATGTGATTGATAAGATGTCCGAGAGCATATCGCGTTAAAACTACTCAGATGTGGATGAATAAAAATCTGTGGATCGCTTGCTATGCACTTGCGTAAGACTGCAAGAACTTAGACTATTCTAGGAAATATGTTCTTTAATGAAATATGTTAATCTGACGGACTTAGCAAAGGTACCTCTACTGAATCAGCTTAACTTTATCAGAATGAATCGATCGATGCAAATGAATATACATTCTAATATTTTATTCTCTCATATCTCTACCCTAACTATTATTCTATTCCTTCTTTCTACAATCTTCATTTGCATGACTCATCTTTCCTTTCCCCTAACTTATATGGGGAACACAATGGACCTTATAGGCTAGTGAAATTCGCTACTAGCGGGCAACCCATTTAACCTAACCTATCCTAACATTATAAAATTAATCAGAAAAACTAATTAATATATCAAATAATTTTATATTTGGCTCACCAATTTCACAACTCGTATCTCAATGCGAGTATTAAGTGTCAGATTAGATACGCGACTTGGTGATAAAAGGTCAAATTTAATTATTTTTATACACTCCACGAGAGTATTATGTCTTTGTGCATTTGTTTGTAACATCCAAAAGGAAACGAGATAGACCCATTGTTAAGTATACCGATCGACTTAGAAACACTTTTTGAGTCGATTTAGCAATGTCCGTCCGTCCGTCCGGACAGACCATCTATTCTTGTATTCAAAGTCCAGGTCGCAATTGTTGTTAGAACAAAATGAAACTTTGCGCAACGATGTTTTATGGGATAAGGACGAACGCTATTTAATTTGAAGAAAATCGGTTCAGATTTAGATATAGCTCCCATATTTAAACTATGAACACCTGTGGTGCAAATAGGTCAGATCGGTTCAGATTTATATATAGATTCCATTCAAATTTCGCTCCCGATTTTACTTTTTCTGCTTTAGAAACCACATATTGTAACAGAATTTCTTCAAATTTGGAAAAATAGCATATGTTTCTACTAGAAAAACCCATGGTGAAAATGAGTCAGATCGGCTCAGATTTATATAAAGCTCCCTTACAACTTTCGCATCATTCCATGTTCCAAATTCAAAAGTGTATAATATAATAATAATAATTGTTTAGATCAGAAGGAGGTTTATCTCCGCCAAATCTTACTACCAAAATATACAACCCACTTAAAACTACAAAAGAAAATATAACTGTCGACTTAGATATCCTACTACTGTGCAATATATGGATCTTTCTTTGAATTTGGTATATGATGAAGTCTATAGTAAGGTGAATGATTGTATTTTGATTTGAAAGTCGAATTTCTTTGGCCACTCTTGTGCAGGACGGAAAGCTACGAATCTCGCGACGATGATCTTCGTCGGTACACACATGTATATATAGGACATGGAGTAGCACTGTCCTCCGACTACAATACCATTTGCACTATTCGGACACTTTTGGAACATGAACCTTAATATTGTGCTTCTTTGGTGTGTTAAAGTAGGTAGAGCTTTACAATTCTTTGAAAGGATTGCGACATTCAGAATGTCTGGTCAAATATGCCTCACATGAAAAGCTGTAATTCCAAAAAAATTATTAAATTCATCCATATTATAAAAAATTTGGGATGGATTTCCACTCCCAAAAAATATTTGTATGAGATAATAATATGAAATTATTGGCTAATATCGGCTAATATTAACAAATACTGAAATATAGGGTGATTTTTTAAGAGCTTGATAACTTTAAAAAAAAAAAACGCATAAAATTTGCAAAATCTCATCGGTTCTTTATTTGAAACGTTAGATTGGTCCATGACATTTACTTTTTGAAGATAATTTCATTTAAATGTTGACCGCGGCTGCGTCTTAGGTGGTCCATCCGCTTAGTCCAATTTTGGCATTTCCACGTTTTTGAGTAACAGAGGCCCAATTGGTGCGAACGGCGACGAATCGAAAATTGGTGGTCATCATTAACACTGGCCGATACAGCTGCGATATTTTCTTCAGTTCGCACTCTACGTAAGCGTGTTGGTGGTTTAATGTCCAACAATGTAAATTTGGTGCGAAATTTAGTCACAATAGCCCGAATAGCCGCTTCAGTGGGTCGATTAAACTGACCATAAAATGGAAGCGCGCAATGAACTTTCTTAACAGAGCACGCATTTTGATAATAAAATTCAATAATTTGCAAGCGTTGTTCGTTTGTAAGACGATTCATGATGAAATGTCAAAGCATACTGAGCATCTTTCTCTTTGACACCATGTCTGAAATCCCACGTGATCTGTCAAATACTAATGCATGAAAATCCTAACCTCAAAAAAATCACTCTTTACTTGCCAAAAAATAAAATAAAAAGTATTAAAAACCAATACAAATTGCTTCTTCCCTTTTCCCAAAATTGTCAAATAAATTTCGTAATGGGGGTGATCGAGCCGGTAAATCAGCCGAAAGCCGCCGCCGCCGACACATTTTGGGTAGCCCCGCCGCCGCCGGTAATTATGGTTCGGCTTGTAACTCAGGAAAAAACCCGGTTAACCGACAATAAAAACCCGGTTTTCTCCGTTAACCGGAAATGGTCATTATTATGGCCATATTAGGAAAATTGAGAACCCATTTCGATACTAAATGTACGAATGTCAATAGATATCTTTTTTATCCGAGACTATGCAACCAGAGCAATGTACACACCTAGCTGTTTGGTTGGTACCATTTTTATCCCCTTTCGCCCAATTTTCCGCATAAAATGTTTCGAAAAATTCCGTAATGTTTCGCGTCTACACAGTCAGATAAATACTTACACCGAATTACATGATTTCAACTGCAATGGTTTGGCTGGTACTATTTTTATCATTCTTTTCTAGTTGTATCCCATAAAAGTACAAATTTGTAATGAAAATTGGTGGAACGAACGTACTATTAAATTATGATGTTTGTTGAGCGGCAAAATTTAAATCGGTAATGACATTTGTATGGAGGCTATATTTATATCTGAACTGATTTTCTTCAAATGCACACAGAAATAATACCCTACATAACCCCCGGCGGGTGGGGTTAATCTATGCGATTGTGAAGCCTATACCAATTTCCCGGTTACATGATCACCCTAAACGAATTGTTCACATATTCTCAATTTTGTTGCTGACAACTAGTCATCTCGGTGGGACCAATTCTATTTTCGTTTGAATACTTATTCTCACATTCAAGCATATGTACGACCACAACATTATATCTGTTGTCATACTAAAAATCATAAATTTAGCTGTCAAAATGACAGCTCTCGTCTATTCATAGATTTCAATGAATGGTACTGTTTGCACTGCGTACATTCTCGCATGCCTATATATTCCACACACACACACATACACACGGACATAAATGTACTTATCGTGTAGTACGAGTGGAATGAACATCGACAGTGACAAAACAACATCAAAATTAACCCGTTCATGTCATAAACGTGAAGATGAAGATGACGAACTGCTGACAGGTGGCAACAACTAATTGGGCTTCTACAATTTTTTAACACTTTGGTTGCCCAACACCGCGAATGGACGAGATAGCGAGCGAACGCACAGAGGCACATAATGCCGTAACAGAAGTCGCAGCAAAAAATAAGAGAAGGAATTAAACAATAAAGAATGAAAAAAAATATGAATTTTTCATTCACTTTGAGTGAACTAAAAAATGTGAAGAGAACACTGACAGTGGCATTGCACAGTGGGATGGAATAAGTAATTGGGGGATTTTAAGAATGACACATTTGTACTTTCGTTTGCGCTTAATGTACTTATATAGTTGAATTAATGGGCTGAATTCGGTTCGGTTTTGTACATACTTCTCTTGTCTTTGGATGTTACAAATAAATGCATAAAAACATAATATCCTAGTGGTCAGTTAGAAGACATTGCCTAGGGAACCAGTTGTGATCATATATCCCAATATCCACCTCATCAGGTGGTCTGAATTCCAGAAATGATCGGCCCATGATACCATAGTTCGTCGTATCGAATAACTTCGAGAGGTCAATGACAACGGCTAGAATATTCAAAAACCATGATTTTTGTTTCTTCGACTTCCAGTTTGTTCGAGTATTACGATTTTAAGAAAACCGAGTATCGGGTTTAAACGGCTAAAAATAGCCGCTATTTGTTTCTTAAATGTGGAATGCAAACCATAAGATATGATTGAGATTGCCTAAACTTTATGTATACCGATCGGATTAAAATCGGCAGTAAGTTTCATCAGCAAGGAACGGACTCTATTGTATTGTTTTGTATAATAATTGCTTTCTCAATTTGACTCCCTAGAGCTTTAGATATAGAATATTATATTTTTTAACACTGGCAGGAAAAATGGACGAAATCGGTTAATGTTATGATATATACGTCCATATAAATGAGAAACTTTGTAGAACTAGGTCTAGCATATTTGCATGTGTTGTTAACGATATATTTAATGCAATTTAATTTATTTATTATTAACGAGAAGAATAGAAAATGAAAAAATGAAGTGTCAGGGATATATCCATAAACTTCCGAAAGCTGGCACTAAACATAACAAAATTGTGTACTTAGTTTTGCATTACTTAGTCGAATTCGCGCGCCTTTTTTGAAAGACTTAATTAGTCAAAATTGCTGATAATTTTTCTGCTCGTTCTGATACCTGTTTCATTTGGTACCAATATCGCGTTTATTGCTGGCAAATGAAAGAGGATACTTTGGAATTTTTCTGATTGGAATTAAAATTGGAACACAAATATCCAAAAGATGATCGTTAATTATCCATCAAAACTAGAGTTTGTTTCCCGGGATGCATTTCCAGAGAATCCCGGTCATTTTGCTGTCCTTGACTCGGAATTTACTCAACCTATATAATCTATAGGAAACAATTATAAAATTAATTTTTTAAAGTAAAAGCGCCATTTAAGGAGGCTGGCCAGATGCGGGAATTTGTCCCCAACCATGGGGGTTTTATTATGATGAAAACGGCAAAAAATATGAAATGACCCAAATATTCCCTGATTATTGGCTAATAAACAAATCATTCCAAAATTGGTTTTGTTTTGGTCGATTTTTTTAACCCTCTCATACCCGAATTTTCTTTTTAATAAATATATAAAACTTACTATGCTTTTTGATGAGGTATGGGCTTAAATGCGATTTCTTGGGGTTCTAATTCATACAAGACATGAGTGACAGGATGTTTCTTAAAATCATTATACTGCAGATATCGGTTAAAAAAAATTATTTTTAAATGTTTCTTTATTTTAAAAATCTTCGTTATATATCACTTCGAATAATAAAGACAGTTTTTCTTGTACTCGAAGAAATCCAGTAAAAATAAGAAGAATTTCTAAAATATTTCCAATTACAAGAAACTCAAACAACTGAAATTTGAGACTTCACTTTTGTTTTCACCTTCCTACGTAGACACATGTTACCGAATGTTTCCTTGTTAGATATGTAAACAAAAATAAAAATTATTAATTCTGCAATATATGTGATTTTAAAGATTTTATAGGACTAACACGCAATGTTGCCTATAGGCAACATTGGACATGAAAGGGTTAAATAAATTATTATTTTATAGTTGGGGGGTTTTCAGGATTTGTTTTGAGACAGGGCTGATAAAAATATTCTCTGAATGTTCACGAATCAACAAATCATTCATAATTTATTCTTGTTTTGGGGCGAATTCTTTGAAATGAAACAACTTTTTTATATTTGGGGATAATTGGGGATTTTTCATGACAATTTTGGGGACAAGGAAAAATTCATCTGACTAGCGTTCATTTAAGTATGTTTGTAAGGGAAATCGAATCTGTATTTTGCAGCAATTACACTGTTCCTCTGGCAGTAGAAGAAGGCCACAAAAAGACAACATATACATTAATAAATTCTGAATCACAGTCAAGCGCTGATGATGATTGTGAAGAAGATCACGAATATAATTATAAAATCTTAGAAAACAGCAGTAATTACAAAGAATATTAAAAACTAAATTTATCCCCTCCGATTTTGACGAAATTCGGCACACAGATTTTACTATATCTTCAGAGTAAGTAAGTAAGTAGGGTTTACCGTAGCTGAGAATTGTGTTGTTGCGTTTTTGTGAAGAGATAGCATCGTAAAACTTTGGAAAGCGTCTTCAGATTATAATGATACTAATGGCATCTGAAAGGTTTTCATCTCCTTTTTGTGATTCTAAGAGGAAATTGGTAGGTCATTGCAACACTTTTTCTTAATATTTTTATGTATTTTAGCTTATTTTATTCTCTACAAAATATTAACATCCCAGAGTGTGACGACAATTGATTTATAAATTATAGCAAGATACAATTTTAGTTTTTACGGTATAGCCATTTAGTTTAAATATTATCTTGAGAAAGATAAAATGTTTGTGCTAAATTTCATCAAATGTAAAAAAGAAATTCATACATGTTAAATACTAAATTTGTTTAAGAGAATTCCTACCGAAGCAGTGTTTAATCAGCAGGAAATTATATATTTTGTTTAGATTTGAGATCCAAAATAACAATATTTTAATCTTTTATACCCTGACTCTACAGAGTAGGAGGATATATATAATTTGGGGCAGCAAAAAGTGTAACGTATTGTAGGAGTGACTTAAGAACCTATGTATGTTTGAACCAAATCAGTTTCACGACATTTAAGTTGTTTGATCCATGTCCGCTCGTCTGTCTGGCTGACAGGGGTATATATTACTCTCGAAGTGAATTAAGGAATCAATTCAAACTTGGCACATGGTAATATTTTTCCCCAACGGAGCTTCAGTTCGAAGATGGGCGAAATTGTCACGTCCCTTCTGGTACCACCCACATAAATGGTCTCTAAAACAACCCGAAAAAATTAAAACAAATGAGATTTGGCACGGCAAAAGTATTGCTGGGTAACTATACCTACATGTACACATACTTACATATGCAACTCAATGAGATGCTTGTATGATGGCATATGTACTTTATTACTTGGTGCGATTTTTTAAACGCATATTCGGCAAGTGAGTTGTGCTTCTCATTCGTTTGTGAGAATCGTTTACTTAATAAGGCCTGGTATGTTGTTGAAAAGTCAACTGACGAAACCTCTCACAGGGTGGAAATCATGATAGTGACACTGTCAAGTAATAAATGTCACCATCCCATTTGTAAATAAATTTGCATTCTATAAAATATAGATAAAAAATTATCTTGAGCCAGGAGAATACCCAGTTCAAGTCAAATATTGATTACAGACCAAAATAAAGTAAACGAAAATAATATAAAGGTTTTTAATGTATCTATGAAGGCGACATTTCAGTAGGAGATATTATAATTGTAGGTTTAATGTTATGATACAAATAATTCATTGAAACTGACTTCGACTATCCGTATCGAAATTATATTGGTTTTATTTTAACTAAAGATTTTGTTCAATTGTTTGGTAGTTACCACAAAGTTCGCGGTAATCCCGCCCACATCTCATCAAAGTACAACTACTGTTAAACGATTGCAAAATAATGAAGTGACATATAACCATATGAAGACATTACATAGATATTTAAGACTTTGTGCGGGAGGTGCTAGAAGGGGATTGATCATCTACATTTCATACATAAAGGGTGATTTAAACCAGTGTTGCCAAAAAGATATTAGCTAAAAAATATCTTTTTGGCAACACTGGTTTAAACAGCTGACGCACGTTTCGTGTTTTGTTTCACTGTCAAACATCTTCAGTTTTGTCTATAATTTAACCATGAATCGTCTTACAAACGAACAACGCTTGCAAATTATTGAATTTTATTATCAAAATGCGTGCTCTGTTAAGAAAGTACATCGCGCGCTTCCATTTTATGGTCAGTTTAATCGACCCACTGAAGCGGTTATTCGGGCTATTGTGACTGAATTTCGCACCAATTTTACTTTGTTGGACATTAAACCACCAACACGCTTACGTAGAGTGCGAACTGAAGAAAATATCGCAGCTGTATCGGCCAGTGTTAATGATGACCATCAATTATCGATTCGTCGCCGTTCGCAGCAATTGGGCCTCTGTTACTCAAAAATTGGACTAAGCGAATAAAGATTTCATGCATTTTTCTTAATTTTATGTGTGTTTTTTTTTTTTTTGAAAGACTTTCCTATAGCTTTTAAAAAATCACCCTTTATGAAATGATAAAAATGTAGAAGCTTCAATGTTCATACCCTCCACTATGTCTTTGGGCAAAGTACAGGACACAATTACTATCCGATTCTAACAAAAATTGGCACAAGTGAGTTTTGGGTCCAAGGACTCAAGCTCCATACAAAGGACGCTCCCTACTTGACTTTTTTCGCTTTAGAAATGACATATATGATCGATGTGCTTCAGATTTGACACAGTACCTCACAATTCAACTAGAAACATCTATGGTGAAATTGGGCCAGATCGGTTCAAGCCGAATTAAGAAGTTGTGGGTGAACTGACTGGGAATATATTTCCCCGCATCCATTTCCCTACTTTTCCCCACTGTCGAGTAGCCCGAAAGAGACATTTCTTGACGCCACATGCATATTTGGAAATCGAGCAGACACTCTACGGCGAAACGTGTTGTCTTTTATGCATATCTCTACATCATAATCATATTTTTGCACTGTCATCTTAGAAAAGCAGTGGCGTCACTTGTGTCTTTATGGCGGCCTCTTTATGTGGACACATTCATTCGTTGCTCTTGAGTTGAGTTGAATTTCCTGACGGTATTGCTCAAATTGCACATCACATGACATTTTTCAGAATCCAAATCATAACATAATCATAATTCGCCTTGTCGCTTTCGCAAAAAGTCACATGTCACAAAAGTAGGGAATAAACGCCCAGAATGAACAGTGCCAAAAAAAATAAAAAGCGAAATACTAAAAGATGAAATGCTCGAAAGTCACACTGAGTGAGTGTTCCTGCTTTCAGACAGTACACCCATAACCATCACCAACACCAACAATGGCAGGCAGCACGGACAGTACGTGCAACGTGCAACCAACGGCTGATGCAGAATGGAATAAGAACACGAACGAACGAGCGAGCAGCGCAGCGTTTAAGTGACGTCCAAAGATGTCTCTATACTTTCTTGTGTCACTTGTCAGTTGTTTGTCATTTGACACACATGTGAGTGATATATGCCCCCTGTCTCACTCACTTCTCGTTTTCGCCATCTCGTCACCGAACTTTCGAAACAGCTTATTGTGCAAAAAGCACACACTTCACTTATATACGAGGGTAGTACCAGAATAAAAGAACTAGCATCTGTAACTCCCTCATATCAAACATTGGGTGTGAATATGAACAAAAATTGGACAACAAAGGTGCCAACCATATATTGATGTTGGAAATTCTAGTAAGTAGCGACATAAATTCATTTTAGAATCGTGAAATTTGGTGCGCACATATCTATGACAACGTAGACGGGACAATATAAAATTTTCGAAATTTGTACTTTTCAGGGGGAATTGGGAAAAAAGTGAAAATATGGTACCGAATATACCTCCAACTTCTTCATACATTTATCAACAGATCTTTACATATACACATTGTTTTATTTGGGTTATTTCAAGAAATAACGCGTTCTCCAATACATGTTTACTTTAATAAGCCGAAAAATAGTCGCGATGATTCCAACGATTCCACCAACACATGAAACTATCAGCCTATTTGGGGATGTAACGGTGTCTCGGGAAATGACTTCTCTTCACTCAAAATGCTACAATTTAGCTTATTGTCATATCTACCGACCCAAAAATGAGCCTCATACTGAACAGAATCAAATGATATTCATTAAATTTTTATTCAATCGTTATCAGAAAATAGCATCTATAAATAAAGGGTGGACCATTCAAAATTTGAACTACAGATTACATTGCCTCTGAAAGGTAGACTAACATTCATTTTTATTTTCAGGTTTATGTTTGACATGTGCAAAATGGGTCGCTATACGCTCGAACAAAATTGGCAAATATTAAAAATTTACTTTAAAAGTAGTAAGTCTTTAACTCAAACTGTAAGAAATTTACGTGGAAATTTTTCGAGAAGAGATCGGCCTTCAGTTCAGCCTTCATGAAGCTTATTTTCATCTCGGTGGCTATGTCAATAAGCAAAACTGTTGCATATGAGGTTCAGAGAATCCACACGTGACTATTGAGAAGTCAATGCATCCAGAAGGTGTGGATTTTGGGCTGAACTGAAAAATTGGGTTGATCGTATGAAGTTCTGCCAGTCGCGATAGTCAAACGAATGATAATATGTTCCATTATTAAATGACAAAGTTAAACATTTTCTATAAAATCAGAAATTAGAAAAAATAATGCGCACATTTTCTTTTATATCCGATTCCGACCCACCCCATAGTTCCCGATATTTCATATGCTGACGAAACTAATGAGATCTGCAAGTGAATCAACCACCAATGAAGACATCAGATATAATTATAAACTCTTTTCATAGTTGGCGAATATAATCAATGCAACAAAGATCGTTAAAATAATCAAATGAATAATAATCCGATTGTATTTGGAATGTTTTGACATAAAAAAGCTTTCAAATTCGTGTTTGTGTTAAGAGCAAGTAAATGATTTATTAATGATATTATATTTTGCTAGTTTTGTAGTTTTATATCTAATGATAGATATATATATATATTTATATTTTATATTTCTTGAGAATATGATTATGAAAGATAAACATTTCCAAAATTGAGTTGAACCTAAATCTGTCTGCTGAAATCACGTTAGTATCATACCAAAATGCGATATGGGATTACAATTATAGTTGTAGGAAAGTTATAACTCCAGAGGAGGTACGCACCCGGTTGAGTGAAGCAAGGAATGTCTATCGACCAAATTTCAATAACTTTTGATCTGGTAAACATTTTTGAGTTTTGTAAAAAATTGATCCAAAAATTACACTGTGTGTAATTTTTTAAATCATGCAAATATAACCATATACGGGCATCACTACGTGATAAAAGACCAAAAAACCCGTGTCTCTCAGTTTTGCCCAAAGTCATGTTTTGGGCCCTTGGATTCATTTTTGCAAAGAAGTGATCATTTTCTCAGGATCATATCTTGCAAAATGTTTGAAATATTGATTTACAAAGTTGTAACTCTTGTCATAAATAACATAAATGTGAACATATAAATCATAGAAACTTCATCTTCAAGGTCAAAATCGCAAATGTCGTCGCAAAAATAGGCAGTAGTGTGTGTAGTTAGCGTATACGTGCTGTTGATTAAGAATAATATCACTCATACGCACTGTAGTCGGACTGACCATTAACAGAAACAGTTCTGCAAGATATTTTTTCCCACCTAAACGGCGTAATGAATCATTCATATTTTCTAGAAAGTTCTTTATTAAGATCTTAGGTACATTTTGGTAGTTGATTGTTTCCTTAAATATTGTACGATTTGCTACCTATGGACCTGAACAGGGAAAAGGGTTAAATCGAATTTTTTAAAGTTTTTTTTTTTTTCGATTTTGACCTTGAAGATGAATTTTTTGATTTTGTATGTACACAATTTTTGTTCTTTATGACAAGAGCTACAACTTTTGCCTCATAGAGTAAATTCCAAGCGGTTTGCTAGATATGAGCCTGAGAAAATAACCACTTTTTGCAAAAATGACACCGATTTCCCATCTTTGGGGCCCCATTAAAAAGTTCATGACTTTGGGCAAAACTGGGAGACGTTTATCTTTTATCACGTAGTGGTATCCGGATATGGTTATATTTTTTCGTGTTGCACTGTGTTATTTATACAGGGTGACGCATAATGAACTATATGGTTTGATTTCTTTATAACTTTTTTAATTTGTTTTTTTTTATACCCTACACCACTACGTGGTCTACGGTATTATAAGTTAGTTTCGCGCCAAATGTTTGTAACACCAAGAAATAATCGAGCTAGACCCACCTTTAAGTATACCGATCGGCTTAGAATCACCAGCATAGTCGATTTAACGATGTCTGTCTGTCCGTCCGTCCGTCTGCTGTCCATCTAAGCTTGTTCGCACTCTACAGGTCGCAATTGTTGTCCGATTGTCATGAAACTTGGCTGAAGTTATTTTTTCTGGCCAAGGACCATCGCTATTGAATTTGCAGGAAATCGGTTCAGATTTAGATACAGCCCCATACAAATGTCGCTCCCTATTTCACTTTTTCCGCTCTAGAAGCCACACTTTGTACCCGATTTTAAATTTGGCAGAACATCTTATAATCCAACTAGAAACATGTGTGCAAAAATTGGGTAAGATCGGTTCAGATTTAGATATAGCCCCCATACAAATGTCGCTCCCGATTTGACATTTTCCACTTTAGAAACCACATATTGTACCCGATTTTCTTTACATTTGGTACAACATCTTATAATCCAACTAGAAACACCTATGCTGAAATTGGGTAAGATCGATTCAGATTTAGATATAGCCCCCATACAAATGTCGCTCCCGATTTGACATTTTCCGCTCTAGAAACGACATATTGTACCCGATTTTCTTTAAATTTTGCAGAACATCTTATAATCGAACTAGAAACACGTATGCAAAAATTGAGTAAGATCGGTTCAGATTTAGATATAGCCCCCATACATACGTCGCTCCCGATTTGACATTTTCCGCTCTAGAAACGACGTATTGTAACCGATTTTCTTTAAATTTTGCAGAACATCTTATAATCCAACTAGAAACACGTATGCAAAAATTGAGTAAGATCGGTTCAGATTTAGATATAGCCCCCATACATATGTCGCTCCCGATTTGACATTTTCCGCTCTAGAAACGACGTATTGTACCCGATTTTCTTTAAATTTTGCAGAACATCTTATAATCCAACTAGAAACACGTATGCAAAAATTGGGTAAGATCGGTTCAGATTTAGATATAACCCCCAAATGTCGCTCCCGATTTGACATTTTCCGCTCTAAAATCCACATATTGTACCCGATTTTCTTTATAATTGGCACAACATCTTATAATCCAACTAAAAAACCTATGGTGAAAGTGGGTAAGATCGGTTCAGATTTAGATATAGCCCTCATACAAATGTTGCTCCGGAATGTTTAACCGATTTTGGCCAAATTTTACATATTATATTTCACCAATAAACAGACATGGTGAAAGCGAGTCACATCGTTCCAGGTTTCAATATACCCCCATACAAATGTCCTTTCCGATTTAACATTTTTTTTCAAACACATACATTTACAGGATGCAAAAAATCTTTCCCGAATTAAATTTTTTACCGAATTGAATTGTAATGTGATAGAAAGTCCGTCCGTCTTTAACATTTCCTTACTTGTTTGGGAGATGCCCATATGTCCATACTTTGGTATAACCCAAATGGGGCCCAATCTGATCTATTACAGCTCTAGAAACTACATCTTACATCGAATCTTCATCAAATTTTGCACATCATGATATTTTTCAACTAGGAATACCTACCGTGAATGAGAAATATATAGGCCCATCTTTTGGACCAGGCCCAAAATGATGTTATCGGCCCCCTTTTGAAATGTCGGTCCGATTCATCCTATTACTACTGTATAATTTGTATTTTGTCTACGTTAAATATGACTAAAGATGAATTTATAGTAACTGTATAATTTGTATGAACTACATAAAATTGCTTCCATGAAATACGTGGGTTTAGTAATCAAAGCGAGATACATATGAGGGAGTGGTGTAGGGTATTATACAGTCGGCCCCGCCCGACTTTAGCCTTTCCTTACTTGTTTTTTCATAATTAACTCCCCAAGTCTCCTTGGGAAATTAATTATGAATCATTACACGATCAAACAACGTACAAAAATAACTGAATTATATTTTTCAAACCAGCAGTCACAATCCACAATTTGGTAATGAGCGATGATGCCCATTTCCTATTAAATGAGTATGTCAACAAGCAAAACTGCAGGATTTGGGCTACGGAAAATCCAATGAGAGTTCATCAGCAAAAATCACACCCACTTAAGTGTACTGTTTGGTGCGGTGCATCCTCCAAAAGGATAACTGGCCCATATTTTTTGAAAATGAAAGTGGTGTCGCACTCTCTGTTATCGAAAATATGCACGTATGTGCGAATCAGAAAAAGGTCAATACTTACAGGATGTCATTTTTCAAAGATAATTGCAAAATATTCCCCAATAATAAAACAAGTAAGGAAAGGCTAAAGTCGGGCGGGGCCGAGTATATAATACCCTACACCACTCCCTGCGTATGTACCTCGCTTTGATTACTAAACCCAGGTATGTCATGGGAGCAATTTTATGTAGTTCATATAAATTATACAGTTACTATAAATTCATCTTTAGTCATATTTAACGAATATGGTTAATAATATGGTAATTGATCCAATTATCCGACAGACAAATACAAATTATACAGAAGTAATAGCATGAATCGGACCGACATTTGAAAGGGGGCCTATAACAACATTCTGGGCCTGGTCCAAAACTTGGGCCTATATATTTCTCATTCACTGTAGGTATTCCTAGTTGAAAAATATCATGATCTGCAAAATTTGATGAAGATCCGATGTAAGATGTAAGATCTGTAATAGATCAGAATGGACCCCATTTGGGTTATACCAAAGTATGGGCATCACCCAAACAATTCTCATTACAATTCAATTCGGTAAAAAAGTGAAATCGGGAAGGATTTTTACATCCTGTAAATGTATGTGTTTGACAAAAAATGTTAAATCGTAATGAAATTTGTATGGGGGTATATTGAAATCCGGCTTTCACCATGTATGTTTATTGGTGAAATATAATATTAAATGTAAAGTTTGGCCAAAATCGGTTAAACATTCGGGAGCAACATTTGTATGAGGGCTATATCTAAATCTGAACCGATCTTACCCAATTTCTGCATAGATGTTTCTAGTTGGATTATAAGATGTTGTGCTAAATTTAAAGAAAATCGGGTACAATATGTGGTTTCTAAAGCGGAAAAAGTGAAATAGGGAGCGACATTTGTATGGGGGCTATATCTTAATCCGAACCGATCTTACCCAATTTCTGCATAGGCGTTTCTAGTTGGATTATAAGATGTTGTGCCTATTTTAAAGAAAATCGGGTACAATATGTGGTTTCTAAAACGGAAAAAGTGAAATAGGGAGCGACATTTGTTTGGGGGCTATATCTAAATCTGAACAAATCTTACCCAATTTCTGCATGGGTGTTTCTAGTTGGATTATAAGATGTTGTACCAAATGTAAAGAAAATCGGGTACAATATGTGGCTTCTAGAGCGGAAAATGTCAAATCGGGAGCGACATTTGTGTGGGGGCTATATCTAAATCTGAACCGATTTCCTCCAAATTCAATACCGATGGTCCTTGGCCAGAAAAAATAACTTCTGCCAAGTTTCATGACAATCGGACAACAATTGCGACCTGTAGTGTACAAACAAGCTTAGATGGACAGCAGACGGACGGACAGGCGGACAGACAGACATCGTTAAATCGACTCAGCTGGTGATTCTAAGCCGATCGGTATACTTAAAGGTGGGTCTAGCTCGATTATTTCTTGGTATTACAAACATTTTGCGCGAAACTAACTTATAATACCCTAGTCAGCGAAGTGGTGTAGTGTATAAAAACACTAGGTACGGGGCACTTGTGCACGGTTTACAATTTGCAAATTTTTTGGGACAAAAGTCTATATTTCCAAAATTAGTCACTACATAATTATAGTCACTACTTTATTTTCTGTCAATATCTAGCTGTGGTGAATGAATTAGTTGTACAACTTTGAGTTGTAGTAATCTGTATTTGCAAATATATTTAGTTCAAATTGACCAAACTTTGAAATTTATTTTCTTTGACAATTTAAGTGCTTTAAATATACGTACATGTATACAAATAATTAATAAGTTGATCATGACTGCTAAAAATTAACAGAAGCAAATATTGACCGCTTGAAATACAGTTTCTTAAGTGATAAAAAGTATGGAATGGCTTAGTGGGGCACGATTATATGACACCACATTCTACCCTATTTCAATTCAACTCGTCAGAAAAAGTAAAATCGGAAATTACTTCGTATGGATATATCTTGGACACACTTTTACCACAGTGGTTTATTCTTAAGCGGAAACAGTCAAATTGATATAGACTTTTATATGGGAGCTGTATATAAATCTGAACAAATCGGGACACCTATCACCATAGATGTTTCCAGTTGAAATATAAAGCGAAAAAGTCTAAATCTGTATTTGACATTAGTGTTTGAGGTGCATATAAATCTGAACCGATTTTCTTCTTGACCAGCAAAACTCATTTGTGTCATATTTTGTTGGGCTGGAACAATAATTTCGACCTGCACAATAATAAAGGGTGTCCCAAGAAGAGCGCAATTTTTTAATTTTAAATAAAACACAGATATTTAAGAAAAAAATCGTGAAACTTTATTATATCGTAAAGTAGACAGAATGAGGTTATGTATGGAACAATATATCGTGCAGATGGCCTCCGCGGCTTTGCTGGCATGCACGCGATCTTTTAATGAAATTTTCAATGACCGTTTTGCATGAATGCTGCGGTATTTCATTAATGCAGCGTTCAATTTCGTCTTTTAAGGGTTGAGTCGTCGTCGGCTTATTCGCGTAAACCATCAACTTCAAAAAACCCCAAAGAAAAAAATCTAATGGTGTTAAATCGCACGATCTAGGCGGCCAATTCTGATCTCCAAAACGCGAAATAACACGACCGGGAAATGACTGATGCAGCAATTGAATTGTTTCTCTGGCTGTATGACATGTGGCGCCGTCTTGTTGGAACCACATGCCCTCCACATTCATTTCTTAAATTCTAGGCAAGAAAAAACTGGTTATCATTTCACGATACCGAACACCATTGACTGTTTGCGCCTGACCTGCCTCATTTTCATAAAAAAAGGTCCAATGATTCCTCCAGCCCAAAAACCACACCACACAGTGACACGTTGACGATGCATTTGCTTCTCGTGAATCACTCGATTATTTTCCGCACCCCAAATGCGACAATTCTGCCTATTGACGAAGCCATCAAGATGAAAATGGTCCTCGTCACTGAAGATGATTTTATCGGCAAAATCAGCATTTTCATGTTGTCTCTCCAATACCCAATTAACGAACTCCCTTCGCTGTCCATGGTCAGTTGGCTTCAGTTCCTGAGTCAATTGAACTTTGTATGCATGAATATGCAAATCTTTCGTCAAAATTCGCTGCAAAATGGATTTGGAGACACCAATTTGCTGAGCTCGGTGTCGAATTGAGGTGGATGGACTTTGAGCGACATCATCACGTACAGCTGCGACATTTTCGGTCGATCGACCTGGTCGATGGCGCGTTGTTGTCTTATATCACTAACAGACCCAGTTTCGGCAAATTTATCCATTAATCTCTTTACAGTTGACTCTTTTGGAGCATTATTGTGACCCCAAATTGATCGCAATTTGCGAACTGTAGCCGCAAAACTTTCACCATTTTGATAAAACAATTTCACAATGAGAATGTTGCCAGATTTAAAAATTGCGTTCTTCTTGGGACACCCTTTATTGGACGGACGGACAGACAGACGAACATAACTAAATCGATTCAAAAAGCCATTCTATATCGATCAGTATAATAATCAAATAAACAGCTTTGTATAGAGCTAGACATTGGCGTAGGACGGGTGGTCCTGGGAAGCTAAGCCCATTTTACCACCCCCAGAATTTTAGATTTGTACTACTTGTCTGCGTCACAAAAAAATCTTATTTTTAAGTACTTAATTTTTGCAGTGTTGGAAAAAGTAAAAATCATTGTTAACACAAAAAGAAAAAATATGATTATTCAAATTGAACTTGAAAAAGTGTTGGATTTAATTAAAGTTGTTTCATCAGTTTTAATAATTTCGCAAATAATGGCTATATCAGCTGCCCAGATATTTTTGAATTGTTGTTAAATTTACCAACATTTTATTAAAAATTAAATTGTCAAACATCAAGCTGTGTGGGAATAAATAATTAGAAAACATAATCATGTGTAAACACACCTAAAATCGTTGTAAGAACATTCGTTAATAGTATTGATTTCTTTAATTGTAGTATTTACACAAACAGCTTAAAACCGTTTTCAATGTACTGAACAGAACAGGGGTACAGTGTTATATGTTTTTCTTTGAGCCTGGATAACAAGCTGCGATAACAAAAACGTTAATAAACATTTATTTTTTTTTTGCTAAAATAAGAAATTATTCTTTCACATTGTTCCACAATACACATTGTTCCACAATATAAATACTTGTATTAAAACAAATTTTCCAAAAAAATGTTTGGTGTTGGCTTTTTTGGACTTAGGCTCCCATAAATTAGACTTAAACTGGATAAATATCCAGGTTTGTTCCGAAATTTTTAACATAAAATAATTTTTTCAAATTTTTTTCATAAACACGTTGATATTGTTGTTGGCGGAAATTTAAAAAAAATATTTTTATACCCTACACCACTTCGTGGACTAGGGTATTATAAGTTAGTTTTGCGCCAAATGTTTGTAACACCAAGAAATAATTGAGCTAGACCCACCTTTAAGTATACGGATCGGCCTAGAATCACAAGCTGAATAGATTTAACGATGTCTGTCTGTCCGTCCGTCTGCTGCCAATCTAAGCTTTTTCTCACTCTACAGGTCGCAATTGCTATCCGATTATCATGAAAATTGGCATAAGTTACTTTTTTGGCCAAGGATGATCGGTATTGAATTTGGAGGAAATCGGTTCAGATTTAGATATAGCTCCCATACAAATGTCGCTCCCGATTTGACTTTTTCCGCCCTATAAAGCACATATAGTATCCGATTTTCTTCAAATTTGGCTTAACACCTTATAATCAAACTAGAAATACCTGTGGCGAAAGCGGGTTAGATCGGTTCAGATTTAGATATAGCCCCCATACAAATGTCGCTCCCGATTTCACTTTTTCCGCTTTAGAAACCACTTATTGTACCCGATTTTCTTTAAATTTGGCACAACATTTTATAATCGAACCAGAAACAACTGTGCTGAAAGTGGGTAAGATCGGTTCAGATTTAGATATAGCCCCCATACAAATGTCGCTCCCGATTTCACTTTTTCCGCTTTAGAAACCACATATTGTACCCGATTTTCTTTAAATTTGGCACAACATTTTATAATCGAACCAGAAACAACTGTGCTGAAAGTGGGTAAGATCGGTTCAGATTTAGATATAGCTCCCATACAAATGTCGCTCCCTATTTCACTTTTTCCGCTTTAGAAACCACATATTGTACCCGATTTTCTTTAAATTTGGCACAGCATTTTATAATCGAACCAGAAACAACTGTGCTGAAAGTGGGTAAGATCGGTTCAGATTTAGATATAGCTCCCATACAAATGTCGCTCCCTATTTCACTTTTTCCGCCCTATAAAGCACACATAGTATCCGATTTTCTTTAAATTTGGCACAACATTTTATAATCGAACCAGAAACAACTGTGCTGAAAGTGGGTAAGATCGGTTCAGATTTAGATATAGCCCCCATACAAATGTCGCTCCCGATTTCACTTTTTCCGCTTTAGAAACCACATATTGTACCCGATTTTCTTTAAATTTGGCACAGCATTTTATAATCGAACCAGAAACAACTGTGCTGAAAGTGGGTAAGATCGGTTCAGATTTAGATATAGCTCCCATACAAATGTCGCTCCCTATTTCACTTTTTCCGATTTAGAAACCACATATTGTACCCGATTTTCTCTAAAATTGGCACAACATTTTATAATCGAAATTAAAACAGCTATGGTGAAAGTGGGTAAGATCGGTTCATATTTAGATATATCCCCCATACAAATGTCGCTCCCTATTTCACTTTTTCCGCTTTAGAAACCACATATTGTACCCGATTTTCTTTAAATTTGGCACAGCATTTTATAATCGAACCAGAAACAACTGTGCTGAAAGTGGGTAAGATCGGTTCAGATTTAGATATAGCTCCCATACAAATGTCGCTCCCTATTTCACTTTTTCCGATTTAGAAACCACATATTGTACCCGACTTTCTCTAAAATTGGCACAACATTTTATAATCGAAATTAAAACAGCTATGGTGAAAGTGGGTAAGATCGGTTCATATTTAGATATATCCCCCATACAAATGTCGCTCCCTATTTCACTTTTTCCGCTTTAGAAACCACATATTGTACCCGATTTTTTTGCCCATATGTCCATACTTTGGTATAACCCAAATGGGGCCCCATTTTGAACTATTACAGCTCCAGAAACTACATCTTACACCAGATCTTCATCAAATTTTGCAGATCATTATATGTTTCAACTACGAATACCTACCGTGAATGAGAAATATATAGGCCCAAGTTTTGGACCAGGCCCAAAATGTTGTTATAGGCCCCATTTTGAAATGTCGGTCCGATTCATCCTATTACTACTGTATAATTTTTATTTATAGTTCGGATAATTGGATCAATTACCATATTATTAACCATATTCGTTAAATATGACTAATGATGAATTTATAGTATTGTATATGAACTACATAAAATTGCTCCCATGAAATACCTGGGTTTGGTAATCAAATCGAGCTACATACGCAGGGAGTGGTGTAGGGTATTATATAGTCGTCCCCCGACTTTAGCCTTTCCTTACTTGTTTCCTATGTTGAGTGAAATTTTAACAGCTTATTATCTAGTCTTAAAGAAAAACGGCCCTATTATCCGTGCGGCTATAAATATTTTTTTTTTTACTTTTCAACAAAAAAAAATTGGGGGCCCCCAGAACAATATTGCTCCTACGCCAATGGGGCTAGAATGCATATTTGATTCTAATTGAATTATTTTAAAGCCACATTAATACACATATACATTTAAAATTGGACTAGTTTGGTATTTCTTGAAAGATTTCTTTTAAAAATAGTCTTTTCTAATATTATCAGTCTGTAATAGTTGTGTCGCTTCCGCAGACAATTTCAGATATGGCGAATGTAAATATTTGAGTCGAACAATTTATTCATTGCAACCATTTCCGTTGCATATTTTTCAATATTTTAAATACATATTTTATTATTGGAAATAATAACTTCAAGGATTACTTAAAATCTAAAGATCAATTGTTGATGTTGCAATTTCAGTATTTAAGAAAAATACCTCTACAGTATTATTACATTAGCGACTAAGAATCTTTGAATCGATTTTGCCATACATTGGTCCACTTATAATCAAAGTACAGATCGTAATTATCTCATGAAACTTGACACATATAAATTTGTCAAACGGTTTGACTTCTGAGAATCGATTAAGTTCAGATTTTACGGTTCAAATTTCAGACCGTAGCTTATTTTTAAAATATTGTCAGGCCGATAGCCTTAGTTATTGCTTATATGCTTATTATTAGTTTATTATAATTTTAATTGTAATAGATACTAAATAAATAAATAATCAAAATATTGTCCATAAAAACAATTCGGACATGCAATGGTGATAATCAAAAAATTGTTCGCTGGTTATTTTATTTTTCCCACACTTACCATATTGGCATCGTGCGTAAGCGGCCAGAAGAATGCTTTCCATTCATGATGTTGGTGACACTAGTGCTGCGGCGGCTGACGTTGCCGCTCGCTGTGGTTAGTCGCCAAAATCTTTGGGTGTTGCATGTTTTTTGTCAACGAAATTTATTGCTTCATTTGTTTCATCTTGTCTGCCATCCCCGCCATCCAGCAGCTTTCATTTAGGGCCAAAGACATTAACATTTCTTTAGTTTCGTCTTCTCGTCTTCGTTGGCTTCTTCTGTTCTTTATGAATTGTTTGTACAAATTTCTGAGTTGTTCCTTTTAATGTGTTTCTGTTGTGTCCATCAGCCGTCTGTTGTTCTTGTTGTTGTTGCTGCAGCCACAGATAATGTCGCTGCTGTTGTTGTTAAGTGGTTTAAATCAATTTACAAATTATGTGACAATAATTTCATGTTTCCAACGTATGTACGTACATACATCCATACGTACACAAGAAGTGGCGAAGATTGTCTGTGGTCAGACATTCTGGGTGTAAACTGAGTGGGTGTGATGGTGGTGGTGGTGGTGCGTCAAGTGATGGATATGGACGGCATGGTATGAAAGATTGAAGTCTTGCCAAATGTGATTGAATGAGGCAGTCATACAGAAATACTGATATGCTGTCGTGGAAAAGTTTCAAATACATATGTATGTTTCATTGCATTGCACTGGCAAGTTAGGGAAAACTCGTTGGTGTCTTATGGACCATGGGCTTTATTACAAGAGTTATTTGAGGCGGCGGGGTCCTTGGCTACAGGTTGCCTAGAGAACCGTTGGTGGGAAGTGTGCAGAACTTTTAGTCGATACCAGAAAAAGTTCTGGTCTATTTGTAAGGCATATGAAAAAGAAAAAACAATGTCTAACGCTGCACAGAGAGTTGAAATCGCCAAAAATGGAGATTAATTCAAAATTTATCTTTTGGATTTATTTTATTATACATTTAAAGAATATAAAATTGTACATCACTACCGAAAATATCAATGACATGTGTTGTTTATTTTCCCAGTTGCAGTGCCTTAAAGTCAAGAAAGTTTTGAGATTTACGCGATCAGCTGCGAAATGTTCAAATTGACATATTTTAAAGGTTAATATCTTTTTGTCAATTGATAAAAAGTAACACTTTGATTATGGAATCCTCAAGTTCAGTTATTTTAGAGAATTTTGTTTTAACGAAAGTATTTTAGAAATATTTTTAAAAAATTGTTTAAAATATGTCTATATTTGATGTATTTTCAAAATATATGTGAAGTTCTAAATGTGAATTCTGTAACATACCGCCAGATGGTGCTAGTTAAATTACAATGTGTTAGCTTCAATATACCGCAATTACATGTTGCACGTTTTTGCGCCAGTTTATTTTATTAAATAAATTGTGAAAATAGTCACTCTTTATTGGTGTTTATACATTAAGTTTTATTGTACGAAAACTTAATATTTAAGTATGTTGTAATTAAAAATAAGTCTTTTGATTTACTCATCACTTAAACGAAACAATTATTTCTCATGAAAAGCATTCACAGACGCACAATAGACCGATGTCAACGAATTTAATTGCAGCTGTTTGTAGGTGCAATATAAAGTTATGTGGCAAATGCGAACAACATTGGGTAAACAATTTTGTTCCTAGAGCGGAAAAGTCAAATCTGGAGCGATATTTGCATGGGAGCTATTGTTAAATCTAAACCGATGTGACCCACTTTCACCATAAATGTTTCTAGTTGAAATATAACGTGTTGTGCCGAATTTGAAAAATATCGTTTAAAATATGTGGTATCTAGAGTGAAAAAAGTCAAAACGTGAGTGACATTTGTATGGAAGATATATCTAATCTCTTAAATTTGAAGCAAATCAGTTTAGATGATTTGCTTCAAAATTAAGAGCGTCCGTCATTGATGCGAAAAAATTAGCTGTACTAAATTCTGTTGGGATTGGATAATAATTACGACTTGTACTTCGGTAACAAGAATATATACACTGACGGATTACACTACCCAACAAAATGAAAAAAATTTCATGTACTCCGGATGCGATAATTTTTTCTGTGTAGATAACCTTGACATGAGCTCGAAAAACGCAATTTTTTTTATTTTTTTTTTTTTAAATTTTAAAATTTTTTTTTTGGTTAATTTGTTTCGTCCGGCATAACTCGGGAACCACTAGCCCGATTTAATTGAATTAAATTTTAAAAAATTTAAAATTACAATTCCCTTAATCTGTTCATATATTGTTTTCCTATACAAGCAACAGTTTCCAAGTTAAAAATGAATATATAAAGGAAAAAACTTATTTTTTGCCTAAAGATTTAAAATTTTTTTTTTTAAAAATGCATAAAAAATCCAAAATGAAAAAAAATGTCAAATCTTATTACTTTTACGTAAAGCCACATAACCTATGAGCAAAATGAGACAAAGATCATGAAAATCGATGCACGCGTTTCGCTTTTATTCGCAATTGAGTAAAGGTATGAATTTCAAAAATTTGCTCGACATATGCACAACTTTGTCTATGGTAAGGTTTTTTCTTTTTTTTGATTCTCAGAATTAACAAAACGGAATAAACAAAGGGTTATTTAATTTTTATGATTGCGTAAGCAAAGCAATAAACGCTAATAAATGTGCGTGAACAATTAAAAGGAAAAAAGGAAAGGGGACTTTTTTAATTATTTGGGTTTTCCGTTGGCTACCTGTATGATTTTTTTACAGAAATGCAACCCACATTTAAGGGTGGTCATTATTCGGAAAATTTAAGACTCACACATGGTGAAACAGGTATGTAGCCACCGTAAAAAAATATACACCCATTTATAAGTACCTGTCAGTAAAATACTAAACAATACACAGTATAAATAGGTCTTCATTGATCGATTTTACTCATTCAACAAGTGTCGACGAACGCGATAGTTAAAATGAGCAAACGTTCGCGAGGATTTGAATGCAATACCAATCCACGTAATTTTTGTTACATGTGCGCCATGCTCGTCACTCACATCGCCCAGGTTGTCCGGAAAGAAGTCCAAGTGCGAGTGTAGAAAATGTATCTTAAGCGACATATTTGCTCTAATTTTTTCATAATTTTGGAGTAGTTGTTCGACGATCTCTCTGTAATTTGAGCTTTTGTTGTTTCCAAGAAATCCGGAAACAATTTGCCGAAATGAGTTCCAAGCTGCAGCTTCATTTGGTGATAAAATGTGCTCAAACTGTTGGTCTTGCAACAACTTTTTAATTTGCGGACCGTCGAAAACGCCTTCCTTAATCTTTGCCGATGAAAGGTGAGGAAAAATGGTTTTTAAATAGGCGAACGCTTCGCCATCTTTGTTGATAGCATTCACGAAGTTTTTTATGAGTCCGAGCTTTATGTGAAGAGGTGGGAGAAAAACATTTTCCTTTTTTATGAGTGGTGTATATTTCACGTTGTCGCTGCCGGGGATGAAGTTAACTCTTTCTGTCCAACTCTTCCTGGTGTAATGATGTTGACGATCGCGGCTGTCCCAAAGGCAGAGAAAACAACAGTACTTTGTGAATCCACCTTGTAATCCACAAAGGATACCGATAACCTTAAGGTCGGCACAAACTTTCCAATCGTGCCTCTCATAGTTAAGGAACTTTAGTAGATTGTCCATGACTTCGTATGTTTCCTTGGTGTCAACGGCATGAGCAATTGGAATCGAAGGTTTCTCGTTGCCGTTGTGCAGTAAAATTGCTTTAAGGCTCTGCTTGTTGCTGTCGATGAAAAGACGCCACTCTCCTGGATCGTAAGAGTACCCGAGTTCACCAAATAATCCGGGAATGTCCTTACAAAAACAGATGTTGTCTTTTTATGTGTAGTACCTTGCGTATGGTTCATGACGCTTCCTGTAGATTGTTGTCACCACACCAGGAGCCAAGAAACCGAACTGTTGCATGCGCGATGCATGCAACTCTGCATCTTCCTTGGAGAGTTTCAATTCTCTAACCCAATCGTTCAGTTCTGCTTGGGAACATAAGCGTTGACCTCCATGCAATGTATATGTTGACTCGCATTCTGATGTGGTTTCTACTGTCTCCGGATCTGATGTTGGATGTATCGCCTCATTATTAGATGCCCATCTTGAAACGGACGGTTGCGGGTCCACTGGTTCTTCGGAAAATGGCACTGGAAAATTCACTGTTGCAACAGCAGCGTAAGTCCATCGTATATTTTTTCCCACGCCTGTTTTTTGCTAAGACAGAAGTAGCAATCTGTTACATGGCAAAGCGGAGCTCTCCAAAGCATTGGCATGATGATTCTCGGCTGTCGTCTGAAAGAATTTCAATAATAAGTTATATATGTTCTTCAATTTCGTAATCTACACTTACCTTGAGTCAGCTAGCTGTACGTAGCACCTTGGACATAGAGCACTTGGTGTCCACCGCTCATCTATGTTTGAGACCTTTAAATTGAAGCTCTCTTCAAATGAATCTCTCAATTTAGGTGAAAAACAACGCTTGTTTTTTTCAGAAACGTATTCTCCGCACATGTAACAAAAATTACTTGGATTGGTATTGCATTCAAATCCTCGCGAACGTTTGCTCATTTTAACTATCGCGTTCGTCGACACTTGTTGAATGAGTAAAATCGATCAATGAAGACCTATTTATACTGTGTATTGTTTAGTATTTTACTGACAGGTACTTATAAATGGGTGTATATTTTTTTACGGTGGCTACATACATGTTTCACCATGTGTGAGTCTTAAATTTTCCGAATAATGACCACCCTTAAATGTGGGTTGCATTTCTGTAAAAAAATCATACAGGTAGCCAACGGAAAACCCAAATAATTAAAAAAGTCCCCTTTCCTTCTTTCCTTTTAATTGTTCACGCACATTTATTAGCGTTTATTACTTTGCTTACGCAATCATAAAAATTAAATAACCCTTTGTTTATTCCGTTTTGTTAATTCTGAGAATCAAAAAAAAAAAGAAAAAACCTTACCATAGACAAAGTTGTGCATATGTCGAGCAAATTTTTGAAATTCATACCTTTACTCAATTGCGAATAAAAGCGAAATTTTTTTTTACAAATGGCATGGTCACATTTATTACTTGGCTGCAGACTACCACTATCATGATTTCCACCCTGTCAAAGGTTTTCTTAAGTGGCTACGCAGCGACTTTAAGTAAATGATTCTAACAAATGAACGAGAAGCACAACTCACTATCCGTTTTTAAAAAATCGCACCAATCGGTTTTGTTGGTACCATTTTTATCCCTACCCCTTAAAAGTACAAATAAAACAAGTAAGGAAAGGCTAAAGTCGGGCGGGGCCGAATATATGATACCCTACACCACTCCCTGCATATATACCTCGCTTTAATTACTAATCCCAGGTATTTCATCGGAGCAATTTTATGGAGATTATATAAATTATACAGTTACAATAAATTCATCTTTAGGCAAATTTAATGATTAAATTAATGATTAAATTTTCCAGCAGATATTCCGAGTAAAGTAAATATAACATGATATGGAAAAATTGATCAAGATCCAATGATAAATACTATAATCTGTATTTAGCGGTAATAGGATGAATCGGACGGACATTTGAAGGGGCCTATAACAACACATGAGGCCTGTACCAAAACATACGCCTATATATTTCTCATTCACGTTAGGTATTCCTAGTTGAAACATAGAAACATGAAACATGAAGATGTAAGATGTAAGATGTAGAAGGTGTGATGTAGTAATAGAGCAGAATGTGCCCCATTTGGGTTATTCCAAAGTATGGACATATGGGCATCCCCCCATCAAGTCTGGAAAGGCTAAAGGCGGACGGAGCCACTATATGATACACCCCACTTTTTATCTCATTAAAATTCAAAAGTAAAATTGGGAAGGATTTTTGAATCCTATAAATGTATGTGTTTGACAAAAAATGTTAAATCGGAAATGACATCTGTACGGGGGTATATTGAAACATGGAACGATGTGACCCGCTTTCACCATGTATGTTTATTGGTGAAATATAATATGTAAAGTTTGGCCAAAATCGGTTAAAGATTTGGGAGAAACATTTGGCTATATATTAGGGCTATATCTAAATCTGAACCGATCTTACCCACTTTCAGGATAGGTGTTTCTAGTTCAATTATAGAATGTTGTGCCAATTTTAAATAAAATCGAGTACAATATGTGGTTTCTAAAGCGGAAAAGTGAAATCGGAAGCGACATTTGTATGGGGCCTATATTTAAATTTGAACCGATCTTACCCACTTTCAGCATAGGTGTTTCTAGTTCGACTATAAAATGTTGTGTCAATTTTAAAGAAAATCGGGTACAATATGTGGTTTCTAAAGAGGAAAAAGTGAAATCGGGAGCGACATTTGTATGGGGGCTATATCTAAATATGAACCGATCTTACCCACTTTCGCCACAGGTATTTCTAGTTTGATTATAAGGTGTTAAGCCAAATTTGAAGAAAATCGGGTACTATATGTGCTTTATAGGGCGGAAAAAGTGAAATCGGGAGCGACATTTGTATGGGGACTATATCTAAATTTGAACCGATCTTACACACTTTCAGCATAGGTGTTTCTAGTTCGACTATAAAATGTTGTGCCAAATTTAAAGAAAATCGTGTACAATATGTGGTTTCTAAAGCGGAAAAAGTGGAATCGGGAGCGACATTTGTATGGGGGCTATATCTAAATCTGAACCGATCTTACCCACTTTCAGCATAGGTGTTTCTAGTTCGATTATAAAGTGTTGTGTCCATTTTAAAGAAAATCGGGTACAATATGTGGTTTCTAAAGCGGAAAAAGTGAAATCGGGAGCGACATCTGTATGGGGGCTATATCTAAATCTGAACCGATCTTACCCACTTTCAGCAGAGGTGTTTCTAGTTCGATTATAAAATGTTGTGTCCATTTTAAAGAAAATCGGGTACAATATGTGGTTTCTAAAGCGGAAAAAGTGAAATCGGGAGCGACATTTGTATGGGGGATATATCTAAATCTGAACCGATCTTACCCACTTGCAGCATAGGTGTTTCTAGTTCGATTATAAAATGTTGTGTCCATTTTAAAGAAAATCGGGTACAATATGTGGTTTCTAAAGCGGAAAAAGTGAAATCGGGAGCGACATCTGTTTGGGGGCTATATCTAAATCTGAACCGATCTTACCCACTTTCAGCAGAGGTGTTTCTAGTTCGATTATAAAATGTTGTGTCCATTTTAAAGAAAATCAGGTACAATATGTGGTTTCTAAAGCTGAAAAAGTGAAATCGGGAGCGACATTTGTATGGGGGCTATATCTAAATCTGAACCGATCTTGGTGTTTCTAGTTCGATTATAAAATGTTGTGTCAATTTTAAAGAAAATCGGGTACAATATGTGGTTTCTAAAGCGGAAAAAGTGAAATCGGGAGCGACATTTGTATGGGGGCTATATCTAAATCTGAACCGATCTAACCCGATTTCGCCGCAGGTATTTCTAGTTTGATTATAAGGTGTTAAGCCAAATTTGAAGAAAATCGGGTACTATATGTGCTTTATAGGGTGGAAAAAGTCAAATCGGGAGCGACATTTGTATGGGGGCTATATCTAAATCTGAACCGATTTCCTCCAAATTCAATACCGATGGTCCTTGGCCAGAAAAATAACTTCTGCCAAGTTTCATGACAATCGGACAACAATTGCGACCTGTAGAGTGCGAACAAGCTTAGATTGGCAGCAGACGGACGGACGGACAGACAGGCATCGTTAAATCGTCTCAGCTGGTGATTCTAAGCCGATCGGTACACTTAAAGGTGGGTCTAGCTCGATTATTTCTTGGTGTTACAAACATTTGGCGCGAAACTAACTTATAATAGGGTATAAAAACATTTGTTACGTGTCTACTCAATTAGAAGAATGAACACACCGAATTTCGCGTACCTATTTCTTGTCTTTTCCCTGTTACCATTTTTATCCCATTTTCCCCATTTCACCTCCTAAAAGTACAGATCACAATCCCAACCTATCTACAACTATCAGACGTATTCTTACAAAATTTAGACGTCCTGGCTCTTTTCGTTTAGACGCTAGCGTGCTTTCAACAGACGGACGGACGAACATGGCTAGATCGTCTTTGAATTTCATGACGATCAAGAATATGTATATATTTTATAGGGTCTCAGATCGACATTTCAAGGTGTAACAAACTTTCGTTTCATACACCCCCATCCTGGAAGTGGAGGATATAAAAATAACATTTTTTGAAATTAAAATTCATTCAACCAAGCTTAAATATTTTCTCCTCTGGTATCAAGTTTATGTTCCAATTGTTTATTTTAGTGTATTAAATTTTAAACAATGATATAGCAACATATGACGACGACTCCAGAGCAATGGTGGTCCATTTAATGTGTGTTTTATTTATTAATTTAATTTCTGAAGATGAACTTCGAAAATGGTCGAAATATAAAATAAAAAGAACAAGCCTTCAGCTTGATTTGAGTTCCATGTTTCCAGCATCGGTCGTTTGATTGGTACCATATTTATCCCACTTGTCTTATTAACCCAATAAAAGTACTTGTTTCAAAAATTATATTTATTTTACGTGGCAGCGAAATTAGACGGATGAGAATTAATATGTGATAATTGCACCAACTTACTAGATAAATTGTCTGCAACTAATAGTTTGCCGAAAGGGATAGGTTGATTCAGAAAATCATAACATTTCTATACGCCACATTCAGAAATGGTGCAGAATTTCATTTGTTAGTGCACGAAGATTTGTCCCATTGATTCATTTCATTTATATATTTCTTGCTCATCAATAATTAAAAATTTGCCCTGTCACTCACTCATTTCCCGTTCCGTTTTGCGACAACTGTCTCTGAACTGACTGACCATCATCAAAACTCATCCGTCCCCGTTCACCCCTTTCCATCAATTTACCTTTTTTCTGGTCATTTATTTCTATTCATTGATTCGATCCCTTTTTTTGGACTGCATCAATTCATAAGTCGTCCATGCGAATGGTCTGCCTGTCATTATGATTTTTGTGACGTCGAAAACTCCTTCGGGGTTGTTTCCTTATCAACTTGTCTGTCTGTCTATCAGTCTCCCTCCCTTGGTGTTCATCACTCTTTTGCCAACAACAAAAATATATAATTTTGAATTGTGAATGTGACATTTCACTCTGGACGTATAAATGTGGCCACTGTCCATGATTCCAGCATGTAAGTCAGTGTGTGCGAGTGCGGGTGTGTGTGTGTGATTATGTTGGTATTTCATCCGTATGATTTGATTGAAGTCTGATATTTTTGCGAGTCATTTGACAGATTCGATTGAAAATCCTTTGGGTAGTTTGTATATTGGATTCCTTCTTTTTTAGTATTTTTTATGGCATTCACATTTGTATGGACATTGTTATGAAGGCTAAAAATGTGCAAATGTACAAACATACATACATAGATGTTATATGATTGAGTGAATTGTTGATTGAGTTGAAAAAAATATCTAATAATATTTATGCAAAGACTTGTCTGTCAGTATGTGAGGTGTGTCCTTTCTAGATAATACATATATGTACGTTTAAATTTAAATATGGAATTATATTTTAAGCCTGATGATAAGCTTTTTGATGAAACCAATGATATTATGTTCAGTGATCAAGAGTGGATAACGTGATTTAAACTTGGAAAGCGGGGAAAAATTAGCAGGAACGTAGAATTTGGCACTATTTTAATATTAATTTATATAATCAAAATCTCGACAGAGCAACAAAAACGAGATTCGTAAACAGATGGTTGTCTCCTCTCACAACTTATCTCTAACCTATAGCCCCTCTCTACATATAGAAATTCTCCAGAATTAATTAAACCAGCTGGTTGACCGAATGTGCCAGGAATAATGAGCTCACAGTTAATCCAGTCAAAACTGATTTGGTACCATCACCGCTTTAAACTTCATCCCGCAAGCTGCTGTTTATGGCAAATAACGGCTGATTGTTTAGCTATTATCTTTTTGGCAACACTGGTTTAAACAGCTGACGCACGTTTCGTGTTTTGTTTCACTGTCAAACATCTTCAGTTTGGTCTATAATTTAATCATGAATCGTCTTACAAACGAACAACGCTTGCAAATTATTGAATTTTATTATCAAAATGCGTGCTCTGTTAAGAAAGTTCATCGCGCGCGTCCATTTTATGGTCAGTTTAATCGACCCACTGAAGCTGGTATTCGGGCTGTTGTAACTAAATTTCGCACCAAATTTACATTGTTGGACATTAAACCACCAATACGCTTACGTAGAGTGCGAACTGAAGAAAATATCGCAGCTGTATCGGCCAGTGTTAATGAAGACCATCAATTATCGATTCGTCGCCGTTCGCAGCAATTGGGCCTCTGTTACTCAAAAATGAGGAAATGCCAAAATTGAACTAAGCGGAAGGACCATTTGAGGCGCAGTCAAGGTCAACATTTGCATGAAATAATCTTCAAACATTAAATTATATGGGCCGTACTATCGATTCAAATAAAGATTTCATGCATTTTTCTGAATTTTGTGTGTTTTTCTTTTTTGAAAAACTTTCCTATAGCTCTTAAAAAATCACCCTTTATAATGGATCGTGTGAAAATATGATCTGGAATATTTCACATATTAAATAATCCCTGATCCTATTAATAAAAATATGATCTTGATGAAATTTTTTCTTCAAGATTATATTTTTTCATTATGCGCGGCTACAATGAATGAGGGTCACACTGTGTTCGATTGTAAATTGGGCCCATCACATTACATAATGCAAAAACTGTTCATCAGTTTTGTCGTGGTCTTGAATTGATTTTAAGATGGACACTCGAAATTTGTTTCGTACATTCCTCTTGTAGTTTAAAAGCATCAAAAAGTAAATAAAAGTTTTAGCGGACGAAATGGGACAAAAAGGGATAAAAATGGTACCAATGATACAAACATAAAATTTGGAATGTACATCGCTTCAATTGCGTATATACGTAAAATAGAGGGATTTTTGATTTTTTCGTACTTTTAGAATGAAAGGGGATAAATATGGTACCAATGATACGACAAAAGCTAGAAACATGAAATTCCGTTTGTACATCCCTCTAGTTGCGTAGACACGTAAATAAAAAAAAGGATTTTTCGAAATTCGGATTTTATAGGGATACAATTGCCAAAGAGGGATAAAAATGGTACCAACCAAACCGCTGAAGTTGAAACCATGAAAGTCGTTATATATTTACATTCATCTGACTGTATAAACGCGAAATATAAAGGTTTTTTTCGATATTTATACTTTTAGGCGTAAAATGGTGGCGAATGGGGATAAAAATGGTGCGGTAGGATTAAATTCTGCACTATTCAAGCGGCTTAGCAAGAATCACGAAAGGTCATTTTCCAAATTCGTACTTTTAGGATCAAAATGAAAATAAGTTTGTACATTCTACATATGGGCATCTCCCAAAAAAGGTCTACCAAAAAAATTAAATCAGACCACACTAATAGCTTTTAACTTTATTTTTTCCTTATTTCGACAACTGTTTTATTATGAAACTTGTTCTCTTTTATTTTCATTAAAAGTTGAAGTGTTATAATGAAAATTACTAAATTTTTTACTACGAGTGGAAATTTTTGTCCCGTCCGTATTTCTGCTGTACCTAATTAAAAACATTTAAGAGATAATTCTCATATTTCATATATCTACGAACAAAATATATCCTCTGACCTTCATTAACATGTATATAAGGAAAAACAAAGTTCTCACAAAATCGCTGAACTTTGTATATTTCGATAAGACCTTCAAAAGTACTTCTGTTTTTTGTCGCGTCCGTTTCGAAGTAAAATTTTTTATAATTTTTTACTAATTTTTACTAAATCCTGACGATATATTTTTAAAATGTAGTACTCTTTAAGGGCTGATCGACTTTTTCAGTTTCTTTCTTGTTTTTGGCGTAGTTTAAGGCGTGCGAATTTCGCGTCCGGGCCACTGGGAGATGCCCATATTGGATCTTCAAATGGTAATGGTAGAAACAAGAAATTTGGAATCTACATCCCTCTAATTACGTAGCTATGTCACATGGAGAGATTTTTCAAAATTCGTACTTTTAAAGGAATCAAATGGAAAAAAGGGATAAAAATGGTACCAATCAAACCGCTGAAGTTGAAATCATGAAATTCGGAGCGTAATAGACTGTTTCGTCCTTCCCGTTTTCATGTACTCGAAAACAGTCATACATTTGTGAGAACTATACTTCACTTCCTCTCTTTGTTTTGAATAGAGTGCTGTGAAATAGAGACAAATGAGAAGGAGTACTCTGTTGTCGTTGTGCTTTAGAAATAGAGACAAATGAATGAGCCGTTTGGCTGGGCCTAGAATCTTGAAATCCGCGTATGGACATACCTCTTACGGCATGCCAAAAAGTGGCATTTGCAAAATTTGTACTTTTTGTGGGTTAAATGGGCCAAAAAGAACTGATTTGACCTATTTTCACCACAGGTGTTCCAAGTTTACATATAAGACGTTTTGTCAGATTTGAAAACAATCTGATAAAATATGTAGTTTCTAGAGCGGAAAAAGTCAAATTGGGAGCAAAACTTATATGGGAGAAATATATAAATCTGAACCGATCTAACACATTTTCACCACAGGTGATTCTAGTTGAAATATAAGATGTTTTGACGAACATGACTAAATCGATTCTAGAAGTGATTCTAAGTCGATCGGTATAATTAACAATGGTTCTATCTCGCTTCCTTTTGGGTGTTACAAACAAATTCACAAAGACATAATACTCTCGTGGAGTGTATAAAAATCGTACATTTTGAGGTTGAATTGGGTAAAAAGGATAAAAATGATACCAATCAAACAGATTGAGCTGGAATGATAAAATTCGGCGTGTACTTTCTTAAAAATGCTTAGAAACGCAAAATTAAGAAATGTTTCGAAATTCGTACTTTTAAAGGGTAAACGGGAAAAGGGGATAAAAAAGGTACCAAGAACACGGCTGATGTTATAGTCATGAAAGTCGGTTCGTACTTTTTGGAGGTGAAATTGGGTAGAAAGTGATAACAATGGTACCAATCATGAAATTCGATTTGTACATCCATAAACCACAAAATTAAGGTAATTTTTAAATTAAAATGGTACCCGTTATTCTATCGAATAAGGTATATATTCCCGAAAGGTAGTAGCCCCACCAAAAAAAAATATATATATAAATATGTTTGTTCTATTTATAAGAGTCATGCAGTGGGCGTGGCAAAAGCATTCATATTTTATAGGTTTAAAGTTATTATAAAATCATTTTTAATTAATATTGCTACTGATTTCGACTTTCCATATAGTTATATCAGTTTTATTTTGACAAAAGCTTATGCCAATTTGTGTGGGAGGTACCAGAAGGGGCGTGACAATATCAACTATTTTCATTTGCAGCCTATATGAAAGATAAAATTCCACGGAAGTTATAAAAGGTTTAATTTTACGTATGTAATGGTGCTTTGTGTGGCATTAAAATATTAGGAAAATAATTGTGATGTTTCATTGTTATAATTTTGAAATAATAATAATTTTGTCTTTCGTGTTCACTTTGGAATGTATATGAGTAATTCCATGTCAAGCGGTACGGTTTTTGACCTCCATAGCTTCGATTGTTTTAAAAGCTTGTGTATGTATGCTTTCATAAGAATATTGGATACGTATTTTTGGAAAAAATTAAATTTTTTCACGAGTTATAAGCAATTCAACACAGAAAATAATATTATTTTTTTCAAAAGGTGTGTTCATTCAATCTCTTGTAACGCCTGAAATACTTTTCAGATTTTAATTTGTTGTACCTTGTTTTGAAGGTAATTTCAATTACTTTGCAGGTTTAGATTTTTTGAAGTTTTTGCATTTTAAATTATTTTATTTTGATTTTCGAAATGAGTACACCAATCCATTTCGTTGAAATTTTAAAGTAGTGCGCTTAGGTCTACTTTTAAGCGACTGTGTAAGTTTGAAAGTGGTGAAATGATGGCGTCTATTTTTTACGATTTTTTTTTTTGATTTTTTTATTTTTTTTTTTCAAAAATACGTATACAATACTTTTATGAGAAGAATACATACACAATCATTCAAAAATATCGCAGCTATCGAGGTCGAAAACCATACCGCTTGACATTAAATGACTCATATACTTAATTTTACTATTTTAGCAACAGCCGTTTGCTTGGTACCAGTTTTATCTCTTTTGCCCTATTTTCCCCTAAAAGTACGAATTTGGAAAAAGACTTGTGTTTTATGCGTTTACGAAGTCAGTCGTTTGATTGAAAGGTACCAACCAAAAGAGTCATTATATTCAATATTTGCTTTCGTCTGTCTATATAGACGCGGAAAATAAGAGGTACGAATTTATCTAAATTCATACTTTTAGAGTCAAAATGGTAAACGGAGTGAAACTTGTACCAATAAATCATAAAATTAGGTTTGTTTAATCGATTCTGTAACATATTGGATCTTCACTCTATCTCTATTAGGCTGTAGCAGGAATCAAGGCTTGAGGGAAATTGTTTCTTGGGCAAATTTTTTGAAGATTACTGCAGTTTTTGGTTACCATATAGTAGAGGACAATTAATATTATCATAAGGGGAATCAAAATTTTCTAATATGGTAGTACACTTCATGCGATGTCGGCAGACTCTAATCCACCGGTAATACTGTGAAATGCACTGCGGCCCGGCCGAAATTAACGCCTTTTTACTTGTTACTATTTTGTATTCCAAATGAGTGTGTCTAACCTATTGAAGACGACTGTATGTCCAAACGCAGATAACCTTACTTTGCGAGTTTTTTTACGTTGACCGCCTTCGTACGAAGATTAACAAAATTAGTCCTTAGCATAAGTCCTTCAAAGAACGGAACTTAAGGCACTACTTACTATACGCCGTACTCAGCATTTTGAAAATTCATACGTTAGTGTCGAATTTCAATATAATGCAACGACGCCACTGTACATCGTCATCTGTCCCACAGATTCAGAATCTGAGCCAATTCATATACATATGCAAACGAAATGAGATGAAATGGACGAAAAAAAAATACCAAAGAAAAAAGTGATTGAATGATATCTGTCGCCTGGTTGCCTGCAGCACTTGATAATGCTGCTGCCGCCACATTCCTTGAACACCAACAAGCGAGAGCGACAACGTCGTCAACGACAACGACATCATCTTATATTGCAAATTTCTGCGATGTCGTTGTTGCTGTTGCATGCTTTATGTGAGAGTATGTGGCACTAGTGATGGCTGGTTGCACTTGTTGTCTTCACTCTAGCGTAAGATATGACGGCACACAGACACACTGACGAAGCTGAATGGGGAGACTCGTACTGAGTGATTTTTGTACGAGTTCAAAATTTGATGTGACAGCAACACTGACAATTTGCATTTGAACACGCATAATCACATCACAACTAATATGGACACAGACAGACCGACAGACGGATAGTCGGACGGGCGGACGGATCAACAAATAAATATCCTACTAACAATTAGGGATGCCCGAACAGGTCGGCTATTTAATCGTAGCACACTGGTCCCAAATCCATTTTTTATGGCATAAAGTCGAAAAACAAACACACAGTCTTGTAATTTTGCACATTTGCTAGACATATCATACGCAAAAAATAAAAATAAAATTGGGGCGATCGGACCACGCCCACTACCACCTCCCATATAAACTCAATATATAACCAACATAATTATCACCCTGTATTGGTACAGGGTGACCAAAAACAAAATTTTATGAAAGCTTAAAAGAATGAAGAGTTGTTTATTTTGACGAAATTTAATTTCTAAACATTATTACAAAAGCAAAATACAGCATACAAATAGTATACTTTAAACTGCAATTTAAATAATTATTTCAAGAAACAAAGTAAAATGTATACATGTGTACAAAAGAGTGAATGATGTTGAGTACCATTTTAAAGGTATTTTCAATACCTTTTAAATAAAATATCGAAGGGTCTCGTACACAAAACTCATTGAGAGATATAAGATATGGCTAATCAAAAACTGTGATAAAATAAAATGACAATTTTTGGAGTTTGCCGAAAAATGCTAACGAGATATTAATTCCACCATAAGTTTGTTTCATCTTTTGTCAGATTTAAATATAAGTGGGCCATTCATAGCAGTCGATATTGTGAAAGCTTACTTTATAATTGATTATTGAATTGAATCAAAGAATTAAAAAGGCGGTGAGTTCGACCGGGCTGAATCTTATATACAATTCCAGATTAGAGGCTGTGGACTTTACGTAGAAGTGCAGTCCCATAATAGGATAATTATGAAAATTTGTATGCGAATTGTGATATTTGCTAACTAATACAAACAATCACGCCCACTTTACCTTACTATTTTAACAAATTGTTGATGTTTCGTTTTTATAATATTAAAAGAAATACCTCAAATACCATGTCCACTCTTTGAGGTCCTATCCGTGGTCTGTCTAACGAAATGTGAAATTATTACCCTAAAAAATAATATAAAAATCACAAGAATATATTCCGAGATAGGGGGAATTTAGGAATCCTGAAGACGTTTGGACAACGGCATACCTGTTAATAAGCCAAAGATAAACCGGCGGACGGACGGACTGGGCTGCTTTCTCATATGAATAATATGAAAATTCTAGTTAGTTACAAGAAAATGCTGCATGTATTTGCAAATTGGAATGGATAAATGTGTGCATATGTGCACCATACCAATAGACAGGCATAAACACATCCGTACTATCCACCATGAGTGAGTGGCATTCCTCGCATCGTACGAAAGTTATAGACAAGTGGCGCAAATATACACAACGTGTACGAGTTTGTACGTCGATGCACTTAACAGAGATGTCGCCACAGTGTTGACATATTTTTGGCCAATTTTCAAATGCTTCGATGCATTCAGTCACCACTGCCACAAATGGCAACAATCGCTGCAACGAAGAATGCGTTGTTGTCTTCCTCTGCTCGATGTTGCTGCAACAACGTTTATCTTAGCTGTTGCTATTGTCATTGTTGCTGTTTTTGCCTTTTGTGATTTTTTTACATTTCCATTATGACATTTTTGGATTGTCCATTATACATTCGAATGAAGCTGTAGTAGTTGTAGACTTGGTACATTGTTAATCATTTTCATGTTAACACGTAGCAGCCTGATGTGCAATATTAGGCGTTTCCATGTATTAAATGAAATGAACGAAAAATGTAGATAATAGACCAATGATAGACTTGTGATCAGCAATCTCATTTGGGGGAGTGGAAATACATCTCATGAAAAACATTGCAATGTCAACACCAAATCCATAGACAGGATACCTCACCGAATTTTGGGCTATTCTTCGTATATTTTATGTTTAATTTAACAAGTGAGTGACATCTGGGTTATTAATATTCTGTGAATTTGTTGATAAAACCCAAAAGGAAGAGGCATGCATCATTTATTTTATCAATCAACTTCGGTCAATTTAATTGTCCAATGTGAGTACAATCGGAAGAATCGTGCAAAAATTTGAGCAAACCGGGTCTGTAGGAGATGTGAAAACACCAGTGCATGCTCGTACACCTCGTACTGCAGATAATATTGGTGCTGTTCGGGATAGTGTGGCTGAAGAGCCGTCCACCTCAACTCGTCGCATTCCAAACATCGTCAATGGTCAGAATGGTGCAAGAAATGGCAACAGTGGATGATCAATTTTCGAAGAAAATCATCTTCAGTGATGAGGCACATTTTCACCTCAGTGGATTCGTCAATAAGCAGAATTGCCGCATTTGGATGAATGATAATCCAAGAGTGATTGTCGAAAAACCAATGCACCCACAAAGAGTGACTGTTTGGTGCGCTTTATGGGCTGGCGGAATCATCGGGCCGTATTTTTTTCCAAAATGAGGCCGGTCAGGCAGTTACTGTGAATGGTCTCCGCTATCGTGAAATGATAACGAACTTTTTATGGCCCGAAAGAAACAATGGCTCTTTTGCGCGACAAATTCAATGCCGTGTTATCTCACGTGGTGGCGATGTCATTTGACCGCCAAGGTTATTTGAAAGAAAAGGTGTACGTCGACAAGCCAGCAACACTTTAAGAGGTAAGGGATGATATAATTCGGCACATTAACGGCATAGAACCTCAATTCTGCCTCAGCGTCATCGGAAATTTGGACCATCGGATGGAGGTGTGCCGCCGAGGTCGCGGCGGCCATTTGGCCAATATTTTGTTCCATACATAATTGAACCATACCAATATTATCACAATAAAAGGAAATGACAATAATTTCCTAAATAATTTGTGTTTCATTTAAAATCAACATCGGACCTTAAAATTTAACCACCTTTTATATAGGGTGGGCCATTTAGTACAATATTTTATACAAAAAGAGTCATTGTTTGGTGTATATTTTGGGCTGTAATATTTCTAATTTTATTTCAATACTTACTAATAGCATCCACTGCTTTTGGCTCTTTCCGAGCCTTCCTCTTTCTCTTACTATAAAATTATAAATTAGAATAGGCAATAAAAAACAAGTAAGGAAAGGCTTAAGTCGGGCGGGACCGACTATATAATACCATCCACCACTCCCTGTGTATATACCTTGCTTTTACTACTAAAGCGATCAATTTTATGAAGTTCATATAAATTATACAGTGTAATATAATTCATCAATTCGATTTGACTAAATTTAACGAATATGGTAAATAATAAGATAATTAATCAAAATATCCGGCAGATATTCCGAGTAAAGAAAATATAACATGATCTGGAAAAATGACAAATGTAGATTATTCAACGGTAATATGATGAATCGGACGCTCATTTGAGGGGGGCTACAACAACACTTGGGGCATGTTCCAAAACATGGGCCTATATAGTTCTTATTCACAGTAGATATTCCTAGTGGGAATATATCATGATCTGAAAAATTTGATCAAGATCCGATGTAAGATGTATTTTCTAAAGCTGTAATAGAGTAGAATGGGGGTTATACCAAAGTATGGACATATATATCTGACTTTCATAGTATATATTCTTAGTTGAAATATAATATAATCTGCAAAATTTGAAAAACTTCCGATGTAAAATGTGGGTCATAAAGGTGTACCAATAAAAATGGGGCCCATTTGTAAGGGCGCTACATTAAAAGTGGTTCCATATAGATCACTTTCAAAGTAGGTATTCTTAGCTGAAATATAACATGATATGCAAAATTGTATGAAGATCCAATGCACGATATGGGTTCTAGAGCTGTATTAAAGTAGAATGGGGGCCCAATTTGTATTGGGGTTATACCAAAATATGGACCCATATATTAGACTTTCATAGTATGTAATATTAGTTGAAATATAATATAATCTGCAAACTTTGAAAAACTTCTGATGTTAAATGTGGGTCCTAGAGAGGTAATAATTAAAATTGGGGCCATTTGTAAGGGCGCTACACTAAAAAGTGGGCCAGTGTGTATGACATTCAAAGTAGGTATTCTTTATTGAAATATAACATGGTCTGCAAAATTGTATCAAGATTCAATGTAAGATATGGCTTCTAGAGCGATAATAGTGTAAACTGGGGGCCATTTGTGTGGAGGCTATACCAAAACGTTGACCTATACAGCTGGCTTTCAAAATAGGTGGTTCTTGTATAAATATAACATTGTGTGGAAAATTTGATCAAGATCCGATGTAAAATGTGCATTTAGAGCAGAAATTTTGTAAATCGGAGGTACATTTGTATGGGGGCTATATCAAAACATTGCCCCGTGTGATCCACTTTCCCGTGAGCTGTTTCTAGTTAAAATATAATACGATCCTGAAAAATTGGTCTTGATCCCATGTAAAATGTGTATTCTAGAGCAGTAATAGGGTAAATTATAGGTATATTTGTATGAAGGCTATATCTAAATCTGAACCGATCTTACCCACTTTCAGCATAAGTGTTTCTAGTTCGATTATAAGATGTTGTGCCAATTTTAAAGAAAATTGTAAACAATATGCGGCTTCTAAAGCGGAAAAAGTGAAATCGGGAGCGACATTTGTATGGAGATTATATCTAAATCTGAACCGATCTTAACCACTTTCGTCACAGGTATTTCTAGTTCTATTATAAGGGGTTATGCAAAATTTTAAGAAAATCAGGTACTATATGTGCTTTATAGGGCGGAAAAAGTCAAATCGGGAGCGACAATTGTATGGGGGCTATATCTAAATCTTAACCGATTTTTTCCAAGTTCTATACCAATCGTCCTTGGCCAAAAAAGTAACTTCTGCCAAATTTCATGAAAATCGGACGACAATTGCGACCTGTAGAGTGCGAACAAACTTAGATGGACAGCAGACGGACGGACGGACAGACATCGTTAAATCGATTCAGCTGGTGATTCTAAGCCGATCCGTATACTTAAAGGTGGGTCTAACGCCATTATTTCTTGGTGTTACAAACATTTGGCGCGAAACTAACTTATAATACACTAGTCCACAAAGTGGTGTAAATTTCTGGTTTTATTGGAAAGGTTGAACTTTGTCATTTAATAATGGAACACAATATCATTCATATCACTACCACGACTTGTTCGGCAATACCTCAGCCGATTACTCAATTTAATTTTTTCTCAAAGAAGTACGAGAACTGTTTAATTCCTGCGAACGATGATGAGTTGACGTAGATGGACGTTTTTGGACATTCTCAGCCACAGCAGCAATGTTTTCTATTGAACACACTGGACGAGAACGTACACCGTTTGTTCGAATACGATCCATTTTTATAAACGCTTATATACCCTCCACCACGGAGTACATTCCACAGTATTACCGACAGATTAGAGGCTGTCGACTTTACATATAAATGCAAAACCATATTAGGAAATTTGAGATACTTCATTATTATAATATTAATAGTCATCTACTATATATAAATATAAAACATCAAGTGTAATCAAAAGCATGAGGTACCGCCTCTTCAAAAATATACACTAAATATTTTGTGTATTGTCAGTCGTTATTAGGTAGCAACAATTTCCCTCAACCCCGATTTCCCCATTGGCAACTTTCTGATTCCAGGTACTGCCTATATGTCTCTACCGTCGTGATAGCTAAAGTTATAATATTGAAGATCCTATAGATAGCTACATGATTGTAGCTACAGCCGTTTGAGTGGTTCCAAATTTGATCCCATTTAGATCATGAAAGCACAAATATCGAAAGATCTTTTTATTTTTCGCGTCTACATAGTCAAAGCAATGTGCACACCGAATTTCATTATTATAGATGCAGCCATTTTGTTTGTACCATTTTTATCCCCATTCGCTCCATTTTCCGCATAAAAGTACAAATTTCGAAAAAATCCTTTTTATTTCGCATTTTCTGAAATCATTATTTCAACCTCAGCGGTTTCGTTGGTACCATTTTTTATCCCTCTTTTCCAATTGTAGCCCTTAAAAGTACGAATTTTGAAAAATCACTCTTTTTACGTATCTACGCAATTAGAGGGATGTACATTCCAAATTTCATGTTTCTTGATGTTGTTGTATCATTGGTACCATTTTTATGCCTTTTTGTCCCATTTCGCCTGCTAAAACTTTTATTTACTTTTTGGTGCTTTTACGCTACAAGAAGAATGTACGCAAAAAAATTCAAGTGCATATAAAGCGGAAAAATTAAAATAATTGCTTAAATATTCGAAATATTAGTGGGTATTTTTAGTCCTTGTTAGTGAAAAATGTTTCCCTCTGGGCCGATTTCGCCCACTTTCACTTTCGGACAGATAGACAAGTGGGCACATCTAGATCGTTTTAGAATTTTACCCCGGCCCAGAATATATATACTTTAAGGAGTCTCCGATGAATATTTCAACGTGTTACAAACGGAATGACAAAGTGAATATACCCCCATCCTTATTCTACCTTTCAAAGTCAATGTAATCTGTAATTCAAATTAAAAATTTTAAATGACCCACTCTGTAGTGTACCAGGCGAACGCTGTAGCCACTACTCGAATTCACATTAAAACATTTTTCATTCGTGTATATGTATATTAAGATGGGTTTCCGTTTGTGTGGCAGAATAGATTATTTACAGACGAATTCGCGTACATAATTAACAAGTAAGGAAAGGCTAAAGTCGGGCGGATCCGACTATATATTACCTTACACCACTCCCTGCGCTTTGATTATTAACACCAGGAGTTTCAGTACTTATGGGACCTATGGATTTTTTGTAGTCTATATTAATTATACAGTGCACTAAAAATGAAACTTTAATCAAATTTGACGAATATCAAAAAATGGATTGACTTTAGCATTATATTATTATATATATATAGTGATTAGTATATATATTTGATTCTCTTTAGCTGCGTCTAGGGAAGAATGCAACGTTCATTGAAATATAACGTCTAAAATCGTATCGGATGCCTACTTGAGTGGACCCACTTAAACAGTAAGTGTTTCTATATGAAATAACCCATGATCCGGAAAATGGGGACTATACCAAAAGCTGAACCCATATAGATCACTTTCACAGAAGGCATTCTTAGTTGAAATATAAAATGATATGTAAAATTTTATCAAGACCTGATGTAAGATCTGGGATCTAGTGAGGTAATAGAGTAAACCGGTGCACAGTAGTTCAGAATCAAAATCCATCGGCCAAAATTCATTAACTTTTGTTCTAGTAGACATTTTTGAGTTCTGAAAAAAACAAAGTAGAAAAGGACCCAATGATTGTTTTTAGATATTAACATTAAAAATCGGGAAAACGGATATAATTTAGAAACAAGTAGGGAAAGGCTAAGGTCGGGCGGGGCCCACTATATGATACACTCCACTTTCTATCCGAATATAATTCAATTCGATAAAAAAGTGAAAACGGGAAGAATTTTTGTATGTTTCCTAATCATAGGCTAATATGACCTGGTGCAATTTGTCAAATCGAAAAGAATATTGGTATCGGGGATATATCCAAACATGGAATGAAGTGACTTTCACAATAAGTTCTTCCAGTTCAAGTATAATGTGTTACGTGGTTTCTGAGGCGGAAAAAGTCAATCCGGGAGCGAAATTTGTATGGGGGTTATATGTAAATCTGCACCGATCTGACCCATTATCACCATGGGTGTTTCTAGTTGCAATATAATATATTATGCAACATTTGAAGAAGATCAGTTAAAATATGTGATTTATCTGTTAAAATATGTAATTTGTATGGAGCTATATATAAATCTGAACCGATCTACTACATTTTCACCACAAGTGTTTCTAGTCGAAATATAAGATGTTTTGCCAATTTTGAAGAAAATCTGTTAAAATATGTGGTATCTAGAGTGAAAAGAGTCAAATAGGGAGTGAAATTCGTATGGGGCTATATCTAAATCTGAACCGATTTTCTTCAAATTAAATGGCGTTCGCCTTTGTCCCAAAAAACGTCGTTGTACAAAGTTCCGTGATTACAAGAATAGATGGACAGACAGACAGACGGACATTGCTAAATCGATTCCAAAAGTGATTCTTAGTCCATCGGTATAATTAACAATGAGTCAATCTCACTTCCTTTTGGGTGTTACAAACAAATGCACCAAGACATAACACTCTCGTGGAGTGTATAAATATGGAAGTTATTGCGCTTTTTATAAAAAAATGCAACAAAAATTGAACAAAGATGTTAAAATTCCACCTTCTATTCTGGGTTAAAATGCGAGTTTTTGATATGGTTTGATAAGGCTCTGACCAGATTTTAATTTCCAGCAGTTTTTTTCTAATACTATTCTCACCATGGACTTTATTCAAAAAATTAATTTATAGTGGTTAATTTGAACGCGTCCAGAGAAATGTATACACTAAGTTTCACGTTTCAAGATTTGATAATTTGGTGGGTACTATTTTTACGCCTTTTTTCAGGCTCTTCAATGGACAGAGGAAAAATATCACTGAATTAAATTATTCTTTCATATAATACAAAATATTTGTTAAAAATATAAAAAAATATAGAATGTTGGTTTTCACAGACATATTCATAATATAGAAATCAGACTATTGAAAACTGACTCTCAAGTTGTATCAATTTTCATCCAAAATTAGAAGCATTTATCTTTAGACATAGACTTATTTATTTAATGGCCCCGCAAGAATTATTTCATTCAATATTTTTCCTCTTCAATGAATCTTTAAAATATGACAGTGTCCCATCATCAAAATTAAATACGGAGAAATCAAAGTTTATCAATTCCTTGCCAGTTTATCAAAAATGTCAACTTCAAACTCCAGAGGCAAGACTCACTCATCCACTTGTCGACTCATACTACTCGTACTTGAGCAGATTGTTGTTAAATATCGAGACAACTCAAAAGGAAACTAGTCCTTCGTCAAATCCAATCATTCGGTAACTAACAGTGGATCTCAGGACATCAGTGGAACATTCAAAGATATTTGGGTTGATTACATTTCTTTTCGCAACAACAAGTTCGAATCAAATCAAAGGGACAAAGCCACAGAGAGATTTCGTCTGCCGTTGATGAATCTAAAAACATAAGAATGAATACGCAAAACAAAAAGAAAATGACAAAAGATAAGAGACAAATACGATATGCTATGATGCTTCTGTTGGCCCAGACGAAGATGTGTTGATGACGAACGAATATGATGACATGTTGCATGGTTTTGATGTGGTCTCCGGGTGTAGTTGTGTTGGCCTGGGCTTTCCCTTTGCCTTCAATTCACTTGTTTCTCTGCGACTTATTTCTTTTTCATCATCTGAACTTTACTAATGAAGGACGTTTTTTGTGCCTATGGAAAGGTTATGGGACGGCTGCGATGACATGGTACAGGGACATCTCAGAGGCATAAGATGCAAGGACATTTTTAACACTTATTCTCACATAGATTTTAAACTATTGTTTGGGTTGGGTGGTGTGTGTGGGTGAAAGTTTAGTGGGGGAGTGCAGTACATATTAGTCGGACACAGTGGTTCCTTTCGATACAACTTTCGAATTGGCATATTATTTAAATTTTTGAGATAGGAACATGTATTGATATAAGTCCCCAAAATAATGTCTATCTCTGCTTCACTTCTTAGCGCTCTATCATAATATCATATATACAGCCCATATCATATAATACAGCCCACTGTTGCAGGTTGTGTTAGGTTAGGTTGTGGTGGCAGCAAGGAAGTAAGCATCTGACTCACTTAAACCAGAAAATGTAAATTGTCCGATGCATCGGAGCCCAAAGCTATTCTTATACATATCCTCAAGAAATGTGCGGCTTCTCTTGACGTAACTAAATCCATGGATCTGATGGCAGCATGACTATCCATGTAGATGTTGGCGCCCGTGTTAGTCCCAACACTACGCAACTTCTCTAAGAACTGAAGCTTGTTCTGCTTTGTAATATATAAGAGTAGATGTTATCGGATGCTTATCGACTCGAAACTCAGAAGGGGGAATAGGTGCCTTCTGGAGAAGACAAATCGGGTGAGATACTTGAATAGGAGCTATGTCTATAAAAAGTAATAATTTATGGATATTTTTTATTTTTTGGAAATTTGGAAATAAAGGAAATAGCTAGAAATGTTCCAATTTCACATAGAAAGAGCGGTTTACAGTCTCGAAAAATTAAGATTTTTTAGTTTTTGTTTGCTGCACGAAAAAAGCGTAAAAATAGAAAAAAATCGGACAAATATTGGGGGATATTTTAATTCCTAAAGTACTTATTTTGAATATACTTTATCTCTTAAGTGTGCAGTGCAAAATAACCTTACTTCATAATTTTTGACTCATTTCACCCACTTTAAATAAGAATCACTTTATGGTACCCCCAAGGTCTTTGTGAGGGCAATTTTTCCCCTGTCAACGAATTTCGGTCACTTGCAATCCCATCCGATCTACAACTATAAGACGTGTTCATGCTAAAATTTAACGTCCTAGCTCCTTTCGTTTATATGCTAACGTGCTTTCCACATACGGACGGCTAGATCGTCTTAGGATTTTTTGACGATCGATAACATATATACTTTATAGGATCTCAGGTCGAAATTTCAAGGTGTTACAAATGGAATGACAAACAAATGGGTGTATACTACCATCTTGTGATGGTGGGTAAAAAATCATAATTCTCGTGAAGACAACATGTACTTTTAAAAGAAGGGCTATAGCTTCAACATGTATTCATATATTTTCATAGGCCTTGTTTTCGTCGTTAAAATGACATCTAAAATAAAATATTATCCAAAACATTGAAGACAATATTTGTTTTTACTTCTTCAAAGAAGGTCATAACTTCTACATTTATCCATAGATTTGTATACCCTTCACCTCCAGGATGGGAGTATACTAACTTTGTCATTCCGTTTGTAACACCTTGGTGTGCAGCGAATATACAGCTTCTCCACCTCAATAGGCAACCTCACCCACTGTTCCAAGCGAACTTGGTGCTCCCTGTTACTCACCAGCGAGACACTGTAGATCGAAAATGGGCGGTATAACCTCAACATCCGCATGTTGGAAATCTTACTCTATACGCCTGTCTGGAGGCTAAAGTTGGCATTCCCGACACTAGTCTCGGATGCGGTAGCCCAATCAGCTGCTCATCTTTAACACTATGATTACTGAAACCACATGTGACCCTATGCTCCTCATAGGAGTTAAAAAGGAATAAATATATACATATATATAACCAAACGGCTGCACCTAAAATAATGAAATTCAGTGCATTCAGGGATTTTTCCAAATTGGTACTTTTTGTGGTTAAAATGGAAAAAGGATAAAAATAGTACCAATCAAATGACCGCAGCCTTGAAAATCAGAGTATACATTCCTCTGACTGCGTAGACATAAAAAATATTTTTTTTCCAAATTCGTACTGTCAAGGGATAAAATGGGTGGAGAGGGATAAAAATGGTACCAACTAAACGGCTACACCTAGAATGATGAAATTCGGTGTGTACATCCTCCTAATTACGTATACACACATAATAAAGAGATTTTATAAAGTCGTACTTTAAAGGGGGTAAAAAGGGGATACAAATTGTACCTACCAAATGGCCGCAGCTAGAATCATGGAATTGGGCAAAAACAAAAGATTTTTCCAAATTCGTACTTTTTTACTTTTACGGTACAAATTGGCTGAATCATAAAGTTATCTTGTACTGTGTACGTGAGATTCAATGAATTTTCAAAATTTGTACTTTTGCAATTAAAATAGGATGAAAATACACCCACTATCTACCAATATTTAATATTTAAGCTTTTTTGAAGGTTGCTGTCTTATGTTTATTTTTTGCATTGACTTGAAGTATTATTTCGATATACATATATAATGTAAACGTATTGGTAGCCTTGCTTATAGGTGTGGTTTGAAATGATAAATATTTTATATTTATTTATGAATTATTTTTTCAATATTTTTATTTGCTTTGGTTCGGCTATATTAAAAAACAAGTAAGGAAAGGCTAAAGTCGGGCGCGGCCGACTATATGATACCCTCCACTTTCTACCCCATTATGGGTACTATATCATGATACGATGTGACTTACTTTCAAAACGTGACATATAACGTGTTCTGCTAAATTAGATCAAAATCTGAAATGCTTGGAGAGAAAAAAGTTAAATCGCGAATGACATTTGTATAAGGGTTGTATTAAAACCTGAAAGATGTGGCCCACATTTACTATAGGCTTTCTAGTTGAAATATAATGTATTTTAAAGAACATCGGTTAAAATATGTGGTAGAGCGAAAAAATACAAATCGGGAGCGACATTTTTATGATCGACCCACATAATGTTTCCAGGTGAAATACCAGTTAGTATGGCAAATTTGAAGAAAGTCGATAAAATCTGAGGTTTCAAGACGCAATGGATATCGAAATTTGTATGGGAGCTATATTTAAATCTGAACTGATCTGGTTTGTGTGTCAAATATGAAGATAACCTGTTAAAATATGTGGTTTCTAGAGGGGAAAAAGTCAATTCGGTGTCTGGAGCGCAAAATATAAATGGTGGCCGTAGTTTGTATGGGAGCTATATCTAAATCTGAACTAGGGTGTCCAAAACCGAAACCAGTTAACCGGTTTCGTCACCTGCAACCGTCGGCCGGTTTTTGTAAATTGACCATTTTCGGTTAACCGGTTTTTGGTAAATAAGTGAACATTGCACCAATAAAAAACTTCTGCACAAAAACACTACCATTTTACATAAATTGTGACATTGTGACAAATGCGTCGTACTAGTTTGCACAATGAATTATTAACAACAATTTCAAAAATATATAAGAATACGCTCATGATTTGTGCCAAAGAAAGAAAGAAGAGTGTAAACATTGAATACACTTTTGCTGTTTTTAAGTTCCGGAAATTTTCCGTTAAACGATGGCGTATTAAAATAATCATCAAAATCGGATACAAAGGAATTTGCAAATAAATTATACAAACGTCTTTTCCCCGAAATTTCTAGATTTAGACAACAGTTCATATTCGGATGTAAGTTGTAATATCGAAGAGTCTCGTAATTTAGCCCTACATCAAAATTTAGCAAGCATGTTTTTTCCACGTCAAGTTTTATCAAAAACAAACAAAACCAGTAAGGAAAGGCTAAAGTCGGGCGGGGCCGACTATACGATACACTCCACTTTCTATCCGAATACAATTTAACTCGGTAAAAAGTGAAAACGGGAAGAATTTTTGTATGTTTCCTTATCATAGGCTAATATTACATGGTCCAATTTGTCAAATCGAAAAGAATATTTGTATCGGGGCTATATCCCAACATGGAATAAAGTGACTAACTTTCAAAATAAGTTCTTCCAGTTCAAATATAACGTTTGGTGGTCACTTCAAAGAAATTCGGAGAAAATTTGTGGTTTCTGGGGCGGAAAAAGTCTATCCGGGAGCGAAATTTGTATTGGATCTATATGTAAATCTGAACCGATCTGACCCATTTTCACCATGGGTGTTTCTAGTTGAAATATAAGATATTTTGAAAGATTTGAAAGAAATCTGTTAAAATATGTAGTTTATAGAGTGGAAAAAGTGAAATCGGGAGAGAAATTTGTGTGGCAGCTATATATAAATCTGAACCGATCTGGCCCATTTTTACCACAGGTGTTTCTAGTTGAACTATAAGATGTTTTGCCAATTTTTAAGAAAATCTGTTAAAATATGTGGTATCTAGAGCAGAAAAAGTCAAATTGGGAGCGAAATTTGTATGGGAGCTATATATAAATCTGAACCGATTTGACCCATTTTTACCACATTTGTTGCTAGTTGAAAAATAAGATGTATTGCCAAATCTCGTGGAGTGTATAAAAATCGCTTACAAAATAATCACTTGAATTGTATACTGGTATTGCGATATTATTATAAGAAGGATTCTACGTAAACTTTTTATTCAAGTTTTTGTACGTGAAAAAATGAATTATTTTATAGATTTGCCTTTATTTTTAAACGATATCAAAAAAAAAAAACAAGTAAGAAGGCGTTAAGTTCGGCCGGGCCGAATCTTATATACCCTCCACCACGGAGTGCATTCCACAGTATTACCAGCAGATTAAAGGATGTCGACTTTACATAGAAGTACAGTACCATATTACGAAAATTGTGATATTTTTATTCCACTTTTTCAAGTATATCCCTTAAAAGTACGAACTACGAAAATCCCTCTATCTTACGTGTCTATGCAATTAGAGGGATGTACACACCGAATTTCATGATTCTAGCTGTTGTCGTATCATTGGTACCATATTTTATCCCTTTTTGTCACATTTCGCCCACTAAAACTTTTATTTTCTTTGTGGTGCTTCCAAGCTACAAGAGGAATGTCCGCAACAAATTTCAAATGTATGAAAATCAGAAATTTAATTAATAAGCCAAGGCTACAAATATTTTTATACTATGTATATATAATGGAAATACTACTTCAATTTATAAAGTAAATATAAGAGAGCAATCATAAATACCCAAAATATTGGGGGATAGAAAGTGTATTTTCAGCTACTGTCGTTTGGTTGGTTGTAAAGGGTGATTTTTTAGCTATTATCTTTTTGGCAACACTGGTTTAAACAGCTGACGCACGTTTCGTGTTTTGTTTCACTGTCAAACATCTTCAGTTTGGTCTATAATTTAACCATGAATCGTCTTACAAACGAACAACGCTTGCAAATTATTGAATTTTATTATCAAAATGCGTGCTCTGTTCAGAAAGTTCATCGCGCGCTTCCATTTTATGGTCAGTTTAATCGAACCACTGTAGCGGCTATTCGGGTTATTGTGACTAAAATTCGCACCAAATTTACGTTGTCGGACATTAAACCACCAACACGCTTACGTTGAGTGCGAACTGAAGAAAATATCGCAGCTGTATCGGCCAGTGTTAATGATCACCATCAATTCGTCGCCGTTCGCAGCAATTGTGCCTCTGTTACTCAAAAACGTGGAAATGCCAAAATTGGACTAAGCGGATTGACCATTTGAGGCGCAGTCAAGGTCAACATTTGCATGGAATAATCTTCAAATATAAAATTATATGGACCGTACTATCGATTCAAATAAAGATTTCATGAATTTTTCTGAAAAACTTTCCTATAGCTTTTAAAAAATCACCCTTTATTTCCATCCTGTTTTAATTTCAAAAGTATACATTTTGAAAATACCTTATCTCTCACAAACGCATTATAAGACAACATTTATTGTAGTAAAAGCAACAAAATAAAGTACGAATTTGGAAAAAAAAAATATTTTACGTGGCTATGTATACACCGAATTCCATGATTCTATCTGCGGCCATTTTGTTGGTAAAATGTTTATACCATTTTTCGTATTTTGCCCCTCAAAAGTACGACTTTCGAAAATCTATGTATTTAACGTGTTTATGCTATTGCAGGGATGTACACACCGAATTTCATCATTCTAGCTGTAGCCTTTTAGTTGGTACCATTTTTATCCCTCTGTTCCCATTGAATCCCTTGAAAATACGAATTTGGAAAAACCTTTTTAATTTTCGTGTCTACTCAGTCAGAGGAATATACACAGTGAATTTCATGGTTCTAGCTGCATCCATTTGTTCGGTACAATTTTTATCCCCTTTTTCCATTTAACACCCTAAAAGTACGAATTTCGAAAAATTATTTTATTTTATGTGTCTACGCAATCAGAGGAATAATACCCCGAATTTTATTATTCTATGTGCAGTCGTTTGGTTGGTACTATTTTTATCCTTCTATCCCCATTTAACCCCTTAAAAGTACGAATTTAGACAAAATACTTTTATATTACTATTAGAAGAATGTACACTCCAAATTTCGTGTTTCTATCTGTTGTCGTTTGATAGGTACCATTTTTATCCCTTTTTGCCCATTTCGTCCCCTACAAATAAAAATCACTCTATGGTGCCCTTTTATGCTATAATGGGAATGCCTTCCCTCTGGGCCGATTTCGCCCACTTTCACCCAACCGATCTGCAACCATAATGCAACCACATTTAGGAAATATTTGAACCTCCTAGCTCATTCGGCCGCTATCGTGCTTTCAACAGACAGACGAACATGGCTATATCGTCTTAGAATTTTACCATGACCCAGAATATATATACTTTATGGGGTCTCAGTCGAATATTTTAATGTGTTACAAACGGAATGACAAAGTGAATATAGCCCCATCCTTAGGTGGAGGGTTTAAAAATCCCTACTGAAGTTCCTTATTTAAATTTACTAAAAATGAACTGTATTTACTTTCGTAATAAAAATTTTAATTTAAATATTTTCGAACTTTGATTTAAAAAACCGGTTTTAATCGGTTTTGTAAAAAAACAATAATCGAAAACCGGTTTAAAAAAAATTAATTTCCGGTTTTTTGACACCCTAATCTGAACCGATCAGACCCACAGATGTTTCTAGTTTTAATATAAGGTTTTGTGCCAAATTTTAAGAAAATATGTTGTTGAGCGCCTCGGTAGTCGAGTTGGTAGCGTGCTCGGCTATCAGCGTGGGGGTCGTGGGTTCGATTCCCAACAGAGGCTCTGGTCTGTCGCTGCAATAACTAGTTACAATGGTCTTAGTCACCCCGTCTCAATCCCTGCACCCAAAATTAGAATATAAATTTCCTTTTATTGTAATTCATAATAAATAAATAAAAAATAAAAAAATATGTGGTTTCTAGAAGGGAAAAGTCAAATCGGGAGCGAAATTTGTATGGGAACTATATCTAAATCTGAACCGATATGGTCCAATTTCACCATAGGTATGTGTAGTTGAATTATAAGATACTGTGCCAAATTTTAAGCAAATCTCTTAAAATATGTGGGTTCTAGAGTGGAAAAAGTCAAATCGGGAGCAATATTTGTATGGGGGCTATATCTAAATCTGAACCAATTTTCTTCAAATTAAATAGGGTTCATCACTGGACCACAAAACTCACTTGTGCCAATTTTAGTTAGGATCAGATAATAATTGCGACCTGTAGTTTGATTACAAAAATAGTTGGACGGACGGACAGACAGACGGACATGGCTAAATCTGTTCAAAAAGTGATTCTAAGTCGATCGGTATACTTTCCTATAATGTTACTGCACTTATATGAAAATCGACAGCCTGTGTGGAATGCAATCCATGGTGGAGGTTATATTAAGGCCGAACTTTTCGCCGTTTTTACTTGTTTGTTTTCATTTTTAAAATGTTTGCTATTGAAATTAAAACAAAATAGTTTTCAGATTTTTTCTATTTTATGGGCTTTCTTAACCGCCGACTCTATATGGAAGTGAATTTCTAGCCATTATAAGTACTTTTAATCGAACATATAAGCGGGAGTGATCGGACAATTATTTCCGAAATTAGTGTTAAAAATATTAATTAATTTTAGTAAAAAGTAAAAATATATATAAAATTTCTATTGATTTCAGGAATCATCATACCTCAATGTGTATATTTAATTGATTCGTGGTGTTGTATGATAACACCGTACTAGACTTTTACCCCTACGAGACTAAAAGGAACTGAGACTATAGACCACCAGTAGCAAAAATTCATTCTCAGTTTTTTAGTTTGTGATCGTTTGTCCTTCCTGCATGCAAAGGATATAGATGTTCTAATATTGTAATTTCCTCTGCCACATGACATGTTACCTGATTCTATATTATAGTTTGTATATTGTGTATATACCTCCGTAAAATATAATATTAATACCTTAACATATGACATAAACCACTGTGCCTCAGACATACTTATACATCAATATGCCTGGACACACCATCGTTTATTGTTGTTGTCCACAAGCAGCCCAGTCGTCTCTAAGGCTCTTGGCCTTTACTGTTGAAAGACATTTTTCTCATCCAAACAACTGATGGATTTTGTGCGGATCTGAAGGTGATGGTGGTTGGATGTTCGTTCGTTGTCAATCTGTTGAAGGATCTTTGTTATCCGCTTCAGTGCACACATAAGTTGTGTCCCCCACGAAATGCGGGTGTGAGTAGAAGCGGCATTCCTCGTTTTTTGGGCTGCTCCACAGCAGATGCTGCTGTTGCTCTCGCTATTGATGATGTCGTTGACGGTGCCTGTTAAATGTGGGAGTGGGTTTACTTGAACACTTTTGATGGCTGAATGTTTGAATGATTTCTGAACTTTTGCAAATATAAAAATAAACCAAAACACATACATACGTTGGCCAAAGTTGTTGCTCAAGATGAAACAGGAGATGCAAAAGAAAAAAGGATTTATTTTGACCCACCATAAAGGAGGGCACTTTTTTGTGAAAGAAATGATGATATGATGCAATACTGAAAGTCAAAGGCAAGCGTAATAAATTTTGAATTCTAAGGTCCTAATTTTTCACAAAATATAATATCTAATGCCAATTTTAGTGAAAACAATTTAATTCGATAAAGTTGATAAGAAGATGGCTTATTTTCCTGGTCAATCATATAACCAACGTATGAGTAATATTATCCTCAATAATTATAGCTCATACGCTCCCATGAAATTTACAAATTTACTGATATTTCTATGAAAGTTTATTTGTTCCAGACTGCTCTCTTTTCTCTTTCTATTACAAAAATAAAATGAGCTAGATATTCGAGAGGCCTATATTGGAGTAATACTGTGACGAAAGATATAAAAATCATATCAATTGTCAGAATAAAAACTTGACTTACAATGTTACACTTTGACTTTTGTCAAAATCTAATCTAATTTCATAATTTTGTTAAAATTTTCACATTTATTCAAACTCAAGACCATGTTGCATCTATATTGAATAGAATGCAAATTTATTTACAAATGGCATGGTGACATTTATTACTTGGCTGCAGACTACCACGATCATGATTTCGACCATGTCAAAAGTCTTTTCAAGTGGCTTCGCAGTGACTTTTCAACATCAAACCCGGCCTCTATAAGGAGATGATTCTCACAAACGAACGAGAATCACAAATCACTTGCCGAATTTGCGTTTAAAAAAATCGCACCAAGTAATAAAGCACACATGCCATCTTACAAGCATCTCATTGAGTTGCATATGTAAGTATGTGTATATGCAGGTATAGTTACCCAGCAATACTTCTGCCGTGCAAACGCTCATTTATTTTAGTTTTTTCGCATGTGTGCTTTATTACTTGGTGCTATTTTTTTAAACGCAAATTCGGCAAGTGAGTTGTGATTCTCGTTCGTTTGTGTGAATTATCTCCTTATAGAGGCCGGGTTTGATGTTGAAAAGTCGCTGCGAAGCCACTTGAAAAGACTTTTGACATGGTCGGAATCATGATCGTGGTAGTCTGCAGCCAAGTAATAAATGCCACCATGCCATTTGTAAATAAATTTGCATTCTATTAAATATAGATGCAAAATGGTCTTGAGCCAGGACAATATCCCAGTTCAAATCAAATATTGATTACAGACCAAAAAAATACAAATGAAAAAACTAAAACAAATGAGCGTTGGCACGGCAGAAGTATTGCTGGGTAACTATACCTGCATATATATATACTGAAACGGTACCAACTAGAGTTTTTCTTGTGTAATTCACGTCCCGGGAAAACATGGAAAAATCGCCTAATTGTCAATCCTGGGAAAATGGTACGGGATTTCTCTGGAATTTTTAATAGAAAAACACATAATTCAAATTGAATCCACTCTTTATTTAAATCAAATCGCTTTTAGTTTACTATAATTTAAGTTGGTCCTTCCTGGAGATGTCTCCCAAAAAAGGACGAAATATTGGAAATAAATAACTATTAAAAACTAAAATTGGCCTCGAGCTTGAAATTTCAATAATACAACAATATATTTTTAGCACAAAATTAAAATTTTTCGAAAATAACAGTGTTCTGACAACAGATTCTGATTGAGTGGATAAATAAAGAATATACGTTTATCGGTGTTTTGAAAGTTAACATATGTTGGTAATTTTAGAGGGGATGAATATTTTTCCCATTTGCACATTCTTATGATGAATCGGCATAAGAAACCTTGTGATCCTTGCATTTTAAGTATCGGTTGTGTTCAGCAATATTAATTAAAATGCTACGAGTAACATTTCAACCCTCTAGCTTCTCCATTTAGGGGTGTTTTTAATCCCTTTTGTGAAAAAGGGTAAAAAACCCCTGACCTAACGGGTCAGAATGTTCTAAAAAATATTTGCTGTAAAATTCTACTATAAGTCTCTGAAGACAACTCAAATAAGTGAAAACTTAAAATTTATTTTAGGGATAAAATCGAACTTTTCCGAATTGGTGCTAAACTGGATTCTACAGGAGCGTCGGCAAAACTGAAACGATCCTACTTTAACTTATTTTTATTAAATAAATTACTCAGGCTCTATGTAAAAAATATATCGGCTCATTCCTTAAATTTTATTGTTGTAGCTCTTACAGCGAAATTTGACGTTCAGTTTTGTCGGACAGTTTAGAACCAAATTTTATGTTTTGACTTATATCTGGAATTTAGGTTAAGCTTTGGGGTTTCTGAGACTTATAGTCGAATTTTACGGCATATATTTTTGAAGAACATTTTGACCTGTTGAACCCTTATTTAAGGATGTTTTTTACCCTTTTCGAAAAGAGTCCAAAAAAGCCCCTAAATTGAAGGCCTAGAAGATTGAAATGTCCCACAAAAATGTCCCTCGTAGTGTTTTAAGTAATATTGATAAACACAACCTGATCCTGAATGATCCCATACGTAAACTTTCAAAACGCCGAAACACGTATATTCTTTTTTAACACCTCTATCACTATCCCTTGTCAGAACTTGTTATTTTTTGTTTCACAGTGTAATTATACCCTCCCCTATGGTATTATGTATTTGTACATTTGTTTGTATCACCTAAAAAGAAACAAGATAGAATCATTCTCTGAGTCGATTTATCAATGCCCCCCGTCCATCTATTCTTGCAATCAAAGGAAAGGTTGCAATTATTGTCCGGTCGCACCAAAAATTGGCTATTTAATTTGATGTAAATCTGTTCAGATTTTGACATAGCCCCCATACAAATATCGCCCCCGATTCTGAGTTTCATAAAGTTTTGCAGAAAACCTTATGTTTCCGAGGTGAAAATGGGACAGATCGGTTCAGATTTATATATAGCTCCATACAAATTTCGTTCCCGATTTGACTTTTTCCGCTCTGAAACCACATATATTAACCGATTTTCTTCAAATTTGACAAAATACCTTATATTTCCACCAGAGACGTATAGAGTGAAATCGGGTCAAATCGGTTGAGATTTATATACAGCTACCATACAAATTTCGCTGCCGATTTGACTTTTCCGCTTTAGAAATATATTTAAATATATTTAAACCGATATTCTTCAAATTTTCCACAACACCTTATATTTCAACTTGAAACATACATTGTGAAAATTGGTCACATCGATTCATGATATAGTACTCAAACAAAAATCGTTGCCGTTTTCACTTTTTGCTCCCCATTCATAATTATTATATTCATAATTCTGTAATAATAGCAAATAAAAACGGAGTGTTTACTTGCGGAGTTCGGCCGGTCCGAAATTAATATACCCACCACCATGGCTTGCAATCTACAGAGACTGTAGATTTTTATAGAAGTGCAGTGACATTACATGAAAATGTTCAATATAGCCAAACCAAAACAACTAAAAATATTGAAAAAATTATTTAGACGAGTCTTATAAGGCAAGGTTACCAATATGTTTATACTATATATATATATATATATATATATATATATCAAAATAATACTTCAAGTAAATTCAAAAAGTTAATACAAGGCAGCAATATTCAAAAAAGCTTAAATATAATAAATATTGGGGGATAGTGAAAATCATTTTCAGCTGGTGGTAGTTCCATCCTATTTTAATCCAAAAGTAAAAATTTTGATAATGCATTATCTCCCACGTACACAATAAATGATAACCTAACTTCATGACTCTACCAATTTTTGCCGTAAACGTAAAAAAGTACGAATTTGGAAAAATCGTTTTATTTTTTCGAGTCAGAGGAATCTATACACCGAATTCCATGATTCTAGCTCCGGTTATTTAGTAGGTACCATTTTGATACACATTTTTCCATTTTATCACCCTTTTAAAAGTACGACATTCGAAAATCTATTTCTTTTACATAAGCAATTAGAAGGATGTACACACCGAATTCATCATTCTAGATGTAGCCTTTTAGTGGGTACCATTGTTATCCCTCTGTTTCCATTGTATCCCTTGAAGGTACGAATTTGGAAAAACATTTTTATTTTGTCGTGTCTATGAAGTCAGAGGAATATATTCTCCGAATTTCATGACTCTATTTGCCGCCATTTGTTTGGTACAATTTGTATCCCTTTTTCCGTTTTACCCACAAAAAGTACAAATTTCGAATTGCATTAATCTAGGTGCAGCCGTTTGGCTGGTACCATTTTTATCCCTGTATTCCCATTTTACCCCTTGTGAGGGAAATTTTTTTACCACTGGACCGCTTTCGCCCACTTTCAATCCGAACCGATCTACACGTATAAGACATATTTATGTCAAATTTGGGCGTCCTAGCTCATTTCGTCTTAGAATTTTATCACGATCATGAATATATATGCTTTATAGGATTCAGGTCGATATTTCAAGGTGTTACAAACGGAATGACAAAGTTAGTAAGCCCCCATACTGAAGGTGGAGGGTATAAAAATTGAACCTCTTCGATTTTTCGAAATATTTTGTATTGACAGTAATAGTGTCAGTAGGACGCATCGTAAGTTACATGATGGAGTTCCTGGTACTCTACAATAATTGTTAGAGTGAAATTTAAAAATGCAGTTGAAATTAAAAATATTTAATGGAAATAATTGAAACAACTTACTTTAAGCTGATAGCAAAAAGTTGTGGATGTTACTTCTTAAAATTAATCTTTGCTTTGTTGAATAAGTTGTTGCAAAATTGTTCGGACCATTCCTGAACTACCCAGTTTCTTACGATTTTTGAACTATTTTTAAAGCTTTTTATGAAATTCGCTTTATAACTTCCATATTTTTGATCCGATTTGTGTTTTTAAGGGCTTTCTGGAAAGGTAATCACTAATATTATTCTTGGAATTGCTTAACCAATTTAGGACCTCAACATTTTCTTTAAATATGATGGTCGTCAAGTGGTTTAATTTTGAAGTAAAAACTAATTTTTTTTTTTCTATTTTTTTGGTATTTGAGATCGAGATGAAAAATAAACCGGAAAAAATGTCGTCCTGAAATTTAAAAACAAATATAATCTTACTATTATTCCTATTACTTACTATTATTAAATGCAAAAGGAGACGGTCTCTTCATTTCCCATCACGCCAAAATATAACCTATGTATATCGACATAGAATTTGAACCGGGTATAAAGGCTGCATTGTTGTCGCTGTGACGCTTCATCGACGTCATCATCGTCGTCAATTTAGCCTTTCTTGATGTCGCTTCACTGTCGACTTGTGTCTTCTTCTTCTACTTCGTTTTCTTCAGAGTTGTTTTGTTGCTTCTGTTGTGTTCACATCTTAAGTTTTGTTAACTCTAAACACAGTTGACATTGTCGCTTTACTTCTAGTCACTGTCCATCCATCGATTATTTTGTCTACAGCAGCAACAACAACAACAACGGCGACGACGAAAAACGACAATGAGAAAATATAAAAAGAAACTACAGCAGCAACAACAAAGTCCAGTTGCCAAGGATAATCAAACACATGGGTCTTTAGTCGTGGATGCATTAGTGTGCGAACGTCTGTGAGGCTTTGCATCTGTTGGTGTGTTTGCCCACAGAGACGAAAGCGAAGAGAAAGAGAGTGACAACATTTACTCAAACTCATCATTATCCGATGCGAAGTAGAGCTTTCACATCGATGGCGGCATTACCGTCATCATCACTATTATCTCTGTATCTATCAACTTTTATCTCTCACTAGTTTTACGACAACATTCGCTTACGTTGGATATTATTCATGGCTGAGTGTGTGTGTGTGCTAGTGGCTGTTGTTAAGTCCATCTGCCCCACATCACCGGTCGGTCTTCTGTTGCTGACATCTTTCGCCTATTTGCCGTTTCTGGGGATATCAGCACCCGGTTTTGGTGTGTGGTGGACTATGCACATACATAAATATGTATGTATGAGTGTTGCTGTCGGTGTATGTGTGAATTTAATTAAGTTGGAACATTATTTGAATATTTTTGCTTATGTTGACTTTTTCCCGTGGTGTTTTGAAAGTTTTGGGCTGGTTGTGTGCGGTGTCCGAAACGGCAGAGTGGGGGTGGAGGGATATTGTACATATTGAATAGATGGAGGGTTTCCTGTTTCTGTAAAGAAAAGGCGATATTTTTACATAATCTTTAATTAGTTTAAAGTTTTCGGTTGCGTTGCAATTGTTTGCTTTTATTTTGGAAAAAATGAGTGTGATTACATGTGTATTCGTACCGTAGTTTACATAGTAGGGGGAATTTTTGGAACAAAATTTACATATTATTAGATACTATTTTAAAATATATTCGATTAATCGAATACAGTTTAATAGGTTGGATACCCTGAAATGAAATTAAAAAATTTGGTATGAAAAATGATTTTTTAACATTAAAGCGATAATTTGAAACTGTGCTTATTATGCAGGACTATGTCAAATAATTTTTTAAACTAAATTTTTTACTTTCATTCTAGCTTAATTATCGGTTCGTACAATAAATCACAGCGCCCACTACTGATCTTTCATTGCCGGACTGAAGTGTTTATACCCTACACCACTTCGTGGACTAGGGTATTATTTCTTTATTGGTTTGTTTTTCGGCTGCAGCATCAAATACTTACAGCTAAGTAGATGTATACAGCGTGTACCTTGGTATATCTGGAAGTCCATCATATTTTAATCATATTTTATGTAGCCGTGAAACAGTAGTCAATGGTCATTGTATTTTATTACACAAACGTAAGTCGTTTTTATAATATAAAGACAATATTTGATTTGCACTGGAATATTATCCTGGCTTTTTTCATCTTTAGTTTATAGACTGCAAATTTATTACAAGTGGAACACTTCTTCATGAGACTTCTCAGAAATTTTTCAACGAGATACCCGCACACTTTACTTCAATAAATCTCACCAAACGAATGAGAACCACAGCACACTTTTGAATATCAGATAAAACAATAGAAAATTTCCAACATAAATGTCTTTTTCGAAATTCGTACTTTTTGGGGTTCAAATGGAAAAAGGGATACAAATAGTACCAACCAAATTACCGCAGCTGGAGTCATGTAATTCGGAGTATACATTCCTCTGACTGAGTAGACACGAAAACTAAAAGGTTTTTTCCAAATTCGTACTTTCAAGGAATATAGGGGTATAGGGGATAAAAATAGTACCAACTAAACGAATACAGTCAGAATGATTAAATTTGTGTGTATGTCCCTCTAATTGCGTAGACGCATAAAATAAAGAGAATTTAGATAGTCGTAATCTTGACGGAGCAAAATGGGAAAAAGGGGATAAAAATGGTACCAACCAAATGGCCGCAGCTAGAATCGTGGAATTCGGTGTATACTTTCCTCTGACTGGCACGCTCGGCCCGGCCGAACTTAACGCCGTTTTTCCTTATTTTATTCCTGATTTCCTTTGCTTGCCTAGTGTAATATAACCCTGGATGCACAAAAAGTGTGGATTTTTGACATATTTCAAAATGGTAAAATCGAAAAGACTGTCAACAATTACGTGCGATCCTCTCACTAAATCGTTTGTTTTTATTTACACTATGCAACTTTTCACCCGACCTGTCATTTTTTTACATATCGTGCAACTATATAACGTAATGTAACAGCAGCTTTAGTTTGAATGGAAAAATGTTGAAATGTTATTAAGAACTTTAAATCCATTTTCACAATGTCTGCTTAACGTAAAGTTCGAACTAACCGGCAGTTATAGATGTTAGTTCGTGTGGAGTTAAACCTCTATAACTGTGGTTATTTATTAAAACAATACGAACATCGTAATTAAACGTTTTCCATTTCCTGAAAACTTATGAAAATGTGGGTTTCGTCATTTTACATTTCAGGTAACGATATGTATAAATTTCTTTTCTATAAAAAGTGTCACATTCCGCACTAATTAAACCAAATTAAAAAATGTATTCAAAATACAATGGCATCAATAACTAAAAAGGCCGGTAGCCTAGGAAAAATATTTTTTATCTTTCACATATTCCCACATATGTATGTTATATACGCAAAGTTCATGCCGCGTATCATCATTTTCCAGGTCCATAGAATATGGGTGAATTTCTTATAATGTATGCTATTTATTATGAGTTATGATTTATCATACAGATTATTCAAATATTTTGTTTGTTTCGGGGAGGCAATATATCATCAATAGGACATTCCAAAGAACAAGTTATATAACAAAAATTCATTGATTCTTTCGGAACCATATATATAAAGGAACCTGTTCTAGAACACATAATGTTTGGAACCGGTTCTAAAACATGTTGCTGTGATATGTCTCAGATCGATAAATTCATTCGACTATATTGTTGGTAGATTAATTAGATAGTGTGGATATTGTCTGAAGAACTTTCAAACGCCCAAATCCAGATTTGTTATTAACAAAAACGAAGCCAATTTAACGAATTTCAACATTTCAGAAAAATTGGAACAACCAAAGGAAATGCTCTTTAATATCCAGCAAAAAGAGAGCAACTACACTCAGAAAAAAATGAACCCTATAACGAGTTAAAATGAACTAAAATTTAGGAAAGTTGAACATCGTATAAAACTAAAGCAATATTTCCTCATATCAAGTTCAAACCAGTGAAAGTAGCACATACTTTGAACTTGATTCTAGATCAATTTTCCTCGAACCAAGTACATTTTTACTAAATCTAAGCAACATTTTGCTAAAATTTTCCTAAATCTAAGTAATTTTTTTACTAAAACCACGTAAATTTTTACTAAATTCAAGTAAAATTTTCCTAACTAAGTGATTTTTTCCTAAAACCAAGTAAATTTTTATTAAATCTTAGTAAAATTTTGCTGAAATTTTCCTAAAATTAAGTAAATTTTTACTCAAATCTTTTCCAAGATGAACAGTTTACTTGATACAAGAAAAAATGAACTTAAATAAGTTCAACTTATCTAAAAATAATTCAAACAAATGATTTTGCTTCAGAGTATATATAGTGATACAAAAATTGGCAACAGGAAATATTTCTCAAAAAAAAAAACATTATAGCTCTGCCATAAATAGTTCAGCTATTCCATGATCGCAGTGGTTGTTTAGTATAATACATGAATTATTTAAGAAATAAGTCTCAGCAAACGAACGAGAATTGCTTCTTAGATTAATATTCAAGAATTTTTTAAGTAATTTCAAATGTCTTTTATAAGTTCATTAATACTTAAATGTATGAAGAACTCGGCATACATTTCAGTAAACATTTTAACTTCATTTTAAGAAAAAACACATTTTTAAGCTAAAACTTCCTAAATGGAATTTTTTTCCATACAAAAAATTTCAGATTTTTTTCTCACTTAAAAGCTTGGAAATTTTCTACCACACATGTATGAATTTAATTGAGTAAAGATTTTTTATTAAATCCAAGGGAATGTTTTTAAGTAAATTTACTACCCTATTTCTAATAAATGAACTATTTGATGTGACTGTGAAATACGGAAACATTACTCATACTTAGTTAATTTTCCTATTTTAAAGGAAATTTTTGCTAAACGGGAGTGAAATTGTTGAACTAAATTGGAGTATGGATTTTACTCAAATTTTGGAATGTTATTTTTCTGAGTGCAAGTGGATCTTGTGATTCGAAAATAGTGAATATTGGGATCTTCACCAATGAATTTAACATGGAGTTGTCATAGGAGGGATGCCTTTATTTTGAAAAAAAGTAAAAGAGCTGATCTTCTGTTTGCTAATATGGCACTCTAACCGACTCAGCTATCTTCTGTTGTGAGTGGTGATTAACTAAAGCAAACCAATTTGTTCTGTACAACTGACAATAGGAAAATTATCAAAATATTTATTTAATACGAGCTAATATATAATGCAAATTAATATAAATTAGTATTAAATAAATTAACACTACTTAATTTTACTTATATTAAGTATATATAAGTACATTAATAATAATAATTATAATATAAAAATAAAAAAGTTTTTTTCCCGACGATTCGCACCCGAGACCATTTTGGTGCAAAGCAGACACCGTACCTCTGTGACCCCATACTAAAACAAGTAAGGAAAGACTAAAGTCGGTCGGAGCCGACTATATTACACACTCCACTTTCTATCCTATTAGAATTCAATTCTGTAAAAAAGTGAAATCGGGAAGGATTTTTGTATCCTGTAAATGTATGTGTTTGACAAAAAAGTTTAAATCGGAAAGGACATCTGCATGGGGGTATATTGAAACATGGAACGATGTGAACCGCATTCACTATATATGTTTATAGATGAAATATAATAAGTAAAGTTTGGCCAAAATCGGTTAAACATTTGGGAGCAACATTTGATTTGATTTATTTATTTCAACTTGTAATTCAAAGCCATCGGGCCAATTTAAAACAAATTACAAAATGCATATATAATACTTTTTTAACATGGCTAAAAAAACTACTCATACTGTATATATAAAAAAATTTATATCTTAATCTGAACCGATCTTACCCACGTTCACCATGGGTGTTTTTAGTTGAATTATAAGATGTTGTGCCAAATTTAAAGAAAATCGGGTACAATATGTGGTTTCTAGAGCGGAATAAGTCAAATCGGGAGCGACATTTGAATAAGGGCTATATCTAAATCTGAACCGATTTTACCCACTTTCTGCATAGTTGTTTCTAGTCGGATTATAAGTTGTTGTGCCAAATTTAAAGAAAACAATCGGTACAATATGTGGTTTCTAGAGCGGAAAATGTCAAAGAGGGAGCGACATTTATATGGGGGCTATATCTAAATCTGAACCGATTTACCTTAAATTAAATAGTGTTCGTCTTTGATCCATAAAACTTACTTGTGCCAATTTTTGTGAAGATCGGGCTATAATTGCGACCCGTAGTTTGATTACAACAATAGATGGACAGACAGACGGACATTGCTAAATCGACTAAGAAAGTGATTCTAAGCCGATCTGTATAATAAACGATGGGTCTAACTCGTTTCCTTTTGGGTGTTATAAACAAATTGACAAAGCCATAATACTCTCGTGGAGTGTATAAATACCTTCCCATTCACTTGTGAAAATGCTAGTCGTAAAATACTACGGAATATTAACATGTTATCGACTTTTTGAAAGTTGTTTAAAATAACTTCCTCAAAAGCGGGAAAAATGCGAATTTTGATTTTGAGATGCGATTAAAATGTGCTTCCTACGGACAGCTAGACACTCCTAACTATAAATTTCTTGCATTCTAAGAGGTCAGAATACTGCACATGTAGACATCAGTGTTTTAGAACAAAGTAAAATAAAAAACATATAATATTGAAGGTCCACACTTCATTTAAACCGAGGACAATGAACCCAAAAAGTCTCATTGATTTTTGGAAAGTTGATCAGAAACATGTTCATCAATGGTTTTTGATTTAATAAAAAATCTACGTTGGCAATTAGGTCATATTTAACTTAAAACCCAAACTGAAACTACCAGCATGGAACTTTTTTAATATGAGAAATTCCAATAGAACAGTCAAACCCACACCCAAAGACACACCAACTCGGAGAAACAAACACCAACATATTCGCACAGGCTGACTGACATACATACATACATATATGTGTAGGTAGATACAACATATAAACGAAATGATAAAATAACATCAGTCACGTAGAAATGATTGACAAAACTATTGCAACGTGAATTACAAATACATACATGGACATACTCATTGAAACGCACACAGACAGACGGGCGCAAACACAAAGTTCAATGGAAGTTTTTGATACTCACTTACACACGTACATACAGCCATACATAAATACCTTTCAACCCAAACCCCACATTAAACACGGACCCAGACACAAACATTCCGAGATACTTACAGACTTACTTGTATGTATGTATGATGCATGTGTGGGTACATGCTCAGATACACTTATACAAGCACAAATAATGCATGTGTTTGTTATAAATCCTTGATTTCATTGACACACACACACGTACAGATATCCTGGCACACGGACAGTGCGACTGAAACAATCACGTTACATACATACGTACAATTGTACATGTGTGTGTGTGCGTTTGAATGTCTGAAACATGATTGTGCATGGATGGATAAATAATTTTCTTAAAGTTATTTTATACGATCTGTCCATCATGCTGTCCATCAATTTGTCAAAAAAGAAAAACTGTAGCAGTCCTTCTCGCCGGCGTCGTCAACGTCATCGTTGTAGCAGCACAAGTGTGAGAGGATGTGGAAGCGCTTCAATTTGTAACATTTTTGTTGTTGCCGCTGTTGTAGTTCTACACAAAGAGTTGTTAGCGACGAGGGTAGTCTAAATGAGTTGGCGCATAGCCCACTTTAAAAGATCAAAACTTCTGAAGGTGTCAAATTGACAAAATCGCATAAAAGGATACATTAGGCGCTCCTCATCCTTGAAAAGTTGCACTGCGGTGTGGTCACATCATTAAATAGTCATAGAGGATTTCTAGCATACATATAATAAGACTACTCAACAAAATGAAAAAAATTTCATGTACTCCGGATGCGATAATTTTTTCTGTGTAGATAACCTTGACATGAGCTCGAAAAACGCAATAAAAATTTTTTTTTTCGTTTGGTTTTTTTTTATTTTTTTTTTTAATTTTAAAATTTTTTTTTGGTTAATTTGTTTCGTCCGGCATAACTCGGGAACCACTAGCCCGATTTAATTGAATTAAATTTTAAAAAATTTAAAATTACAATTCCCTTAATCTGTTCATATATTGTTTTCCTATACAAGCAACAGTTTCCAAGTTAAAAATGAATATATAAAGGAAAAAACTTATTTTTTGCCTAAAGATTTAAAATTTTTTTTTTAAAAAATCCATAAAAAATCCAAAATGAAAAAAAATGTCAAATCTTATTACTTTTTCGTAAAGTCACATAACCTATGAGCAAAATGAGA
>OX377619.1:137475701-137634776 GCA_947397865.1 Polietes domitor
TCCTTCCCGATTTCAATTTTTTACCGAATTGAATTGCAATGAGAATTGTTTGGTTGATGCCCATATGTCCATACTTTGGTATGACTTTGGTTAACTGCTGTATAATTTGTATTTGTCTGTCGGACCATATTCGTTAAGTTTGACTAAAGATGAATTTATAGCATATACATTATATGAATATAATTTATATAATTTGTATGAACTACATAAAATTGCTCCCATGAAATACCTGGGTTTAGTAATCAAAGCGAGGTACATACGCAGGGAGTGGTGTAGGGTATTATATAGTCGGCCCCGCCCGACTTTAGCCTTTCCTTACTTGTTTTTTTAATTCAATATTTATTTACAATATAATGTTTTACAAAAATTATTGTGCCCCGCGCCAATAATGGCTTTTTGGAGTAAGTTGGCAACAAAATACTAAAATTTACTAATTTAAATACGTATTTTTAAATTATATATAAAAATATATGGTAAAATTGAACTATATTAATTCATTTTATATTCAATATTTTAAATTTGAGTTAATAATACTACTGTTCATGCGAACACAGAATGTTTGCTGGGTGGCATCCTTTCTCTCCTAGCGTCTATCTCCATGTCCATGCAATTGTAAGATCGACTTGGCTCTCCCCCTTCTCTCTATGTGTGCTTAGTTCAGTTGTCAACCTAACGCTAAAAGAGCAGGCAGTGCGATCTACATACCCATCACGGGAACAACATAAAACATCAACACACGTCAACAGCAGCCATAAAAAGTTCCTCGAGCAATCCATACCCAACATATAAGTGGATACCAATGAGAACAACATTTACCCAACCTACATAGTTATCCTCACAACACACATTATATACTACAGTGAAACATACCTACTTAAACTAAAGTTTACTTGTAATGTAACTCAACAAATGAATTATTAAATCACCCAACATAAGTTCAATACATATTAAACACAACACTTGCATTGTAACACATACATACACTCGTGCCAATAAAATACACTACCCGGAATAATAATTATAACGTTCACCGAAAATACACAGTGTTATTATTCTATGAGGGAAAGGTAAATGAGACAACCCCATCTACCCCCTCTAACGCGTATAAACAACTACAGAAGCATTTCAATATTTAAAAGGAAGAAATCTTTTATTATTTTTTAAAAATAGACTTTGCCTTATAAGCAAGGGTAAGTTATTAAACTCAACACTGCCTGCGTAGTCTGAGATCCGAGAAGTTACTCGTATTGAATATATTTGTGTTTAAATTAAAAGAAATGGATCTGTGCCCAATTTGATTGATGGATTTGTAAACATACATTAGTAATTGCTTTTTATATAAACAACGTATTGGCAAGATATTTTTCGCATAGTCTCGGTACAATGTGCCATGACGAAGATGCAAATTATAAACACATTTGAGAGCCTTATTTTGAGCAGCTTGAAGTGATTTCAACTCACTGCTTATTCTGTGGCCATATACTACCACCTCAAGATGGCTATGGACCAACGCTTGATAAATCAAAAGTTTTGTCTTAATATCCAATTTCTTCCTTAATTTGAAGATTATTCCAATTGCAGAAGGAATTTTTGATTTTACGTATTTTATATGTTCATCCCATTTTAAATTACTTTTTAATTTTATTCCCAAGTATTTAATTTCACGGTCTTCCCTAATAAAATTCTCATCTACAAAAATGCCAAAGTAATTATTCATAGTTAAGGACGGTCGAAATCTTAATAATTTCGTCTTGCTAGAGTTCAAGACAAGTCTGTTCAGCCTCGTAAATTCGCACATCAGAGCAGCATCTTTTTCCATTTATAAGGGTAGAATATTGCTATATCATCTGCAAACATAACAACAGTAAACCGAGATAATTTATGTCATTTATATATATCATAAACAGAAGCGGGCCAAGGATACTACCCTGAGGTACTCCGCAACTCACAGGCTGTGCTGAACTTCTTCCCTCTCCAACTTGGACAAATTGTCTCCTATTTGACAAATAACTTTTGATAAGTTGCAAATCATTATCTAGAATGTCATATGCAAATATAAGTTTTTGTAACAAAATCTCGTGATCAACCAAGTCAAAAGCTTGAAAACGAGAAAAATATTGAAACTTCTGACCCATACGTTTTATTGTATTTTGTTTCGAACACTTTTTTGATTGCAGTTCATAAATAGAGGTCAGTTATTTGCTTCTCAGGCAAAAGCTCGCAGTAATAAGTGTTAATTTAAACAAGTAAGTAAGCTTCAGTCGGATAAACCGGCTTATATATAACCTCACTCTCAGAGGACATATATACGGAACATATAAATTTAACGTAGGCCTGGATAATTTGTGTGGGACCCAGCTTCCACATTTATAAAACAACTGTAAAAACATGATCAAATAGCAAGTCATAGTAAATCCCATGTACCAGTATAGAAGTTATGAAGGATTTAATATTACTAAGAATAGAGACAATTGTGTGGGAGGTACAAGAAGGGGCGTGGCTAAAGCGTAAATATTTTTTAGGTTTAAAGTGATTATAGACACATTTTTAAATATCAAATTGCAAATGATTTTGACTACCCTTATGGATGTTGTATAGGTTTTATTGTAACCTAAGTTTATACCACTTTGTGTGGGAGGTACCAGAAGGTGTGGGGTGTGTGGGTGTGTCATATTCTATGTGAATGTAACCACTATAAAAGCGCTGCAAAATATCAAATTTCATAGTGTTCTGATCATACGTATAGAAGTTATAACAGCTTTAATTTTACGTAGTTTTGAGTGATTTGTGTGGGAGGAACTTGAAGAGTCGTGGCAATACCCGCTACACACTTGAAGTAATTATAAAAAAATTATCAAATACTAAAATATAGCTGATTCTGAGTATCGGTGTGGAAGATACATTAGTTTTAATTTAACATAGGAATATGGGTTATATGTGTGGGAAGTACCAGAAGGGGCGTGGCAATTTCGCCCATCTTCCAACTTAAACTAAGCTTGAGAAAATATTACATGTAAAAAGTTTAAATTGATTCCTTAACTCCTTTCGAGAGAGATATCGTGTACACCAGCCAGACGGAGTGAGGATATCATGAGTCAAATCGGTTCAGAGTTATATATAGCTCCCATACAAATGTCTCTCCGATTTGCCTTTTTCCGTTTTAGAGACCACATATTTTAAGCGATTTTCTGCAAATTTGGCGCAGAACCTTATTATTGAACTGGAAACATTTATGGTCAAAATGGGTAAGATCTGTCGAGATTTATATATAGTTCCCATACAAATGTTACTCTGGATTTGTCCTTTTCCAATGTAGAAACCACATATTGCGCTAGATTTTCTTAAATTTGGCAAAACATCTTAAAATCCAATTAAAAACACCTATGGTGAAAGCGGGTTAGATCGGTTCAGATTTAGATATATACGCCCCATACAAATATCGCTCCCGATTTTACTTTTTACGCTCCAGAAACCACATATTTGACCCGTTTTTCGGGTCATATCGCCCTTTCCGATTTAATTTTTTTTTGTCAAACACATACAGTTACAAAATCCTTCCCGATTAATTTTTTTACCGAATTGAATATCAATGGCGTAGAAAGTGGAGGGTATCATATACTCGTCCACGTCCGACTTTAGCCTTTCCTTACCTGTTTTATTTCTAAGGTGTAGCTTCATAAACAACTTCTGTTTCTGTCTTAATACTTTGCAAATTATGGAAGAAAATCACGTCTTTAGTCAATAAGAGCAGTGACAAGAGTGAAAGAAATTATAAAAGTGTAAAAAAAAATAAAAATAAAAATTAAAATATTGAATTGGGACCACCTTAAGTGTTGACGATTGAGGAATGTGGGGCTAAACATGTCGGGATCGGTCATATATTTGACTCCCCTAGGGGCTTCCCTGAGACAGTCAGATCGAATTGGCCTATCTCTTTTCCTTTTGGATGTTACAAACAAATGCACAAAGATACTCACAATACCCACCCTGGTGGGGGTATTGAAATTGCATTATACAATATTTGTAGCTCTTGTTAATGTTCTTGTGCATAATTCATAACCATTACCCGATGATGATGCTCGCTGCCAGTGCAGATTCAGTGCACCCATCTATTGGCCATTTCCGTAATTTGCTCAAAAATAAGATCTCATTTATTGCCTGCAATTATTTTCCATTCATTAATTTTCGTGTAATTTCTTTTTTAATTTCCAGGTAAGTCATCAATTGTTCTCCAAAATGACTCTTCCTGCTAATTCTTGCCGAGCGCAACAGCGTTCGAATGCAATTAACAACAACACAATGAATGACCCACACCCAAAACGGGCACCTTCCATCCACTGGGCGTGAGTATAAACAGAACCGCTGCGCTTCGCCTCGAATTGAACTGAACGGAGCGGAACGGAATTGAATAGACTAGAATACAGCAGATTTTTAATAAATGATTTATTAGCTTAACTTTTAATAATCAAACTCATAAATCGCTAGTCAGACAAACGTACACGGGTACCTGTCCATGTCCATGGATATGTGGCAGTGTGTGTGAGTGGTTTGGACATAGTTTCTACGTGGCCGTTTAGTATGGATTTTGTTTTGGCCTATAAATTGGCCGCGTAACCTTGAGTCTCGCTGGCAATTGTGTTCGATAATAAACAACGATATTTAATGGGTGCTAAATGTAAAGTACGTACGTGTACGTTACGTTACCTCTGCAGCTACATGTGCGAATGGGTGTGCGATTACGCATACCATTCGAGCCGTCCGAGAATTTCTACCTTCCCATTGAGTGGATGATTAAACGCTCTGCTGATGTACATGATCGAGTACTGATGCCGGTGATGTTAAACAGAGAGAGAGTGCCTGCGCGTATTTATGGCAACTGCATTTGATTGGACAGATTTATGTGTTCTCGTTGTTGTTTGCAAAAAGTTAATCATAATTTTCGCCTCGAGTTTGTTTAAAATCAAAAATAAATTCCCAATGATCAGCAATTAAATTAGCGGCATGGTTTATGCGATTGGCTGTGAATGCAGCAGCCAGCCACAACAAGTTTAATTGGTTCGTAATTAGTCTAGAAATAAATCTGATTGGTAATGTTATTCAAAGGCGTGTTGCGAGATTGTTTTTGTCTCACAATCGATCCATGCTACAGAGAATAGACTAACTTAAATGTACCCATCGTAGTATTTATGTTGTGTTTTTCATTCTGTTTGGCATGCAAAAAATTGAGATCATGAATTAATTTTGATAAAAAATCACAAATTTAAATTTTATAGAGTACTTTGTATAGGGTGGGTCATTTAAAATTTGAACTACCAATTACTACGATTGGGAAATATTAAAAACTTCTTCCAAAGTATTGAGTCTTTAACGCAAACTGAAAGAAATTTACGTGGAATTTTTTGTGTTTTCAGCTGAAGCTCATTTTCATTTCAAATTTGCCGTATATTAGGTTCAGAGAACCCACATGTGACTATTGAGAAGCCAATGCATTCACAACGAGTCACTGTTTGGTGTGGATTTTGGGCTGGCGGAATCATTGAGTCCTGTACTGAAAAATTGGGTTGATCGGATGAGGTATTGCCAAGTCAGTCGTGGTAGTCATATGAATGATATTGTTTTCCATTATTAAATGACAAAGTTCAAACTTTCCAATAAAACAAGAATTTTGAAAAAGGGGCCAACCTATATCTTTCCGAAACTGAAAAGAGGAATGTCCTTGTGGCTCAGACTCCAAAAATTAAAAATAATCTTAATCCTTGAATACCCCGAAACACATATCATTAATAATCATATTTTTATGTATTTTAGTTTTTTTATTCTCCCCAATATATGTCTAAAAAAATTAAAAAAATTGGAGTGGGGTGACAATAGTTTCAGAAATTATAATTGCTTTTCAAAACGATTTTCTCTTTCAGCAAGGCAACGTTGTAGTTTTTGCAGTATTGTAAGGTAGGCAGATTTTTTTGCACAAAACGTCAGCCAAACCCGTAATCTACAGAAAATACTAAGAATATTTCTCCAAAAAACCACGGGTCTAATATGAATTCCAATCCCGCGAAAATCGACATCAAATTTAAACAAGTAAGGAAAGGCTAAAGTCGGGCGGGGCCGACTCTATGATACACTCCACTTTCTATACTATTCTCTTTGTATACTATTCAATTCGACGAAAAAGTGAAAACGGGAAGGTTTTATGTATCCAGTAAATGTATGTGTAAATGTTAAATCGGAAAGGACTTTTGTATGAGGATATATTGAAACCTGGGACGAAATAGGTGAAATATAAATGTATAGTTTGGCCAAAATCGGTTAAACTTTTGGGAGCAACATTTGTATTTGGGCTATATTTAAATCTGATCCGATCTTACCCACTTTCACCATAGTATTGTTTAGTTAGATTATAAGATGTTGTGCCAAATTTTAAGAAAATCGACAATATGTGGCTTTTAAAGCGGCAAAAGTCAAATCGGGAGCGCCATTTATATGGGGGCTATATATAAATCTGAACCGATCTTACCCAATTTCTGCATAGGTGTTTCTAGTTGGATTATAAGATATTGTGCCAAATTTAAAGAAAATCTGAACATCGGGTACGTAAATCGGGTGGGTTCTAGAGCGGAAAATGTCAAATCGAGGGCGTCGTTTGTTTGGGGGCTATATCTAAATCTGAACTGATCTTACCCAATTTCTGTATAGGTGTTTCTAGTTGGATTATAAGATGTTGTGCCAAATCTGAAGACAATCTGATACAATAAGTGGTTTCTAGAGCGGAAAAAGTCAAATCGGGAGCGAAATTTGTATGGGATTATAAATCTGAACCAATCTGACCTATATTCACCATGGGTGTTTCTAGTGGAAATATAAGATGTTTTACCAAATCTGAAGACAATCTGATACAATATGTGGTTTCTAGAGCGGAAAATGTCAAATCGGGAGGGAAATTTGTATGGGGGCTATATCTAAATCTGAACCGATTTAATCCATTTTCAACACAGATGTTTCTAGTAGAATTATAAGGTAATGCAAGGTAATTTGAAGCAAATAAAGTGAAATATGTGGTCTCTAGAGCGGAAAAAGTCAAATCGGTAGCGAAATTTGTTTGGGAGCTATATATAAATCTGAACCGATCTAACACATTTTTACCACAGGTGTTTCTAGTTGAAATATAAGATGTTTTGCCAATTTTAAAGAAAATCTGTAGAGTCAAAAGAGTCAAATCGGGAGTAAAATTCGTATGGGGGCTAATCTAAATCTGAACCGATTTTCTTCAAATTAAATAGCGTTCGTTTGTTTCTTTCTGGGTTAATTATACCCTCACTCTACGGAGTAGATATGCATATAAGCATTTGGGATAGAAAAATGTGTAACTCAGAGTGGTTAAGATCCTTAATCCACCTCCATCTATAAAGTACACATTGTGATCCAATACATTTGTATTGCACGTCAGAGTAATTATGTATATACCTTATTCGATACATTGGTGGATACCATTCTAATCGCTTCTTGTTCCGATTTCTACTTAAAAGTATAGATTTTGAAAAATCCTTTAAAGGTCAGTGAAATATACACACCGAAATATTACTTCATTTTTCGTTTGTAAGCATTTTGAGGTATATACCCGCCGAATTTCATGATTCCAGCTCCATCTGTTTGATTGGTACTATTTGTATCCCTTTTTACCCGATTTTGCCCCAAAAAGTACGAATTTTGCAAAAATATTTTCTTGGACGCATTCGTGCAAAATGTGCGTTATTAAGAAGTACGAATTTCGAAAAATCGTTCATTTTACGTTTCTAAGCATTTTGAGAGATGTACACGCCGAATTTCATGATTCTTGCTTCGTCTGTTTAATTGATGCCATTTTTATCCCTTTTTACCCAAAATCATTCACAAAAAGTACGAATTTTGCAAAATGTTTTCTTGGTCGCATTCATGCAATAAAAGTAATGCCAGTTCCGAATTTCAAGATTCTAGGCCCAACCTTTAGGTCATTGTAGTGGTACCATTTTTATCCCTTTCAACCCTATTTTACGCCTTAAAATACAAATTACGAAAAAGTCTCTTCATATCTGATCCCTACGATGTAAGAGAAATGTACACACCAAATTTCATGATTCTAGCTTCAGCCGTGTTATTTATAGGGACAAAGATCGATTTTTTTTGGAATAACTTCATTCATTTTGTACATAGTCTTAACAAATCAAATCCTTAACTCTGCGAAGTCGGCGTACCCCAAAGGAGAAATTCTTTAAGCCCGGCTGAAGTTCGCCAACGCAGGAAATTGTACTCTGCGTAGCCGGAATTTTTATACCCTCCACCTTACCCTTTAACGGACACACTTATAAAAGAGGGATAAAAATGGTACCAACCAAAAGGCTGCAGTTAGACATGTAAAATAAAGAATTATTTCGATAATATATCAAAATGGAAAAAATTGGTACCAAGCAAGTGAATGTAGCTAGAATCATGAAATTCAGTGTTTACACTGAATCTGACTGCGTATACACGTAAAATAAGAGTACTTCTCCAAATTCCTACTTTTAGGATCAGCATGAAAAAATAATAATACCAAGCAAACGTTTATAGCTAGAATAAGAATCAAATTAGTACTTTCCTAAAAAATGATACAGATATTTGGTATGTAGCTGGAATCAGGATGTTGAAATCTGTCATGGGATTCATGTTCACTTTATGATTATAATAATGAAGCATAACAATTTATTTAAAATAAAGCTCATGAGTGTGCCTCATTGTTTGAAATATTGCTATGTGTAAAAAATAGCACAATTTGCCTAATACTTACCTACATACTACTAATCCAACTTCGAGTTTTTGATTGACAATAGTGCTTTATGCCAAAATAAACATCTTCGCCAAATTTTAGCCTTCTTTTTTAAAAAATGGCGACTTTATGAGCGAAAATTAAACAATCCGAAATATAAATTTCTTTGAAAAACATAACTATTTTTACTGTGTAGTCTCAATTCTTTCGGTAATTGCAATTTTGTGTTTTGAAAGTATCTAGAAATATCACTATTGTTAGTGGTTTTCATATTATTCAGGGCGCCAGGTCGATATTTCAAGATGTTATTAATAGAATGACACACTTATTACCTCCATCCTATGATCGTGGGTATGAAATAATACAGAAAAACATGATTTTTGGAACGAAATATTTTTCAACCCATTACATTTTTCGAGACCCAGCCTAATGTATAGCAAAATTCTTCGGGAAAATACGTTTTTCATTATCTAATTGATTGAAATGTACCTCCTTCTTGACTCCTCGTCCTTAAGAAGATCACATACCCTATCATATACTCTAACCCATCAACTTAAACTAAACGCACAAAAGGTGCTGATTAATTTCCAGCCACATTCTTGGTGATACGCATCACCACACCCCATCATCCAACACTTGCAACATCAGCGTTCTTCTGCTCGTTGCTGCATATAAACGTTGACAATTTAACCAGGTTAAATACAACATTGTGAGACTGGTTACATCTTTTATCTCTGGTACTTGGGGTATTGTCGGTCTATGTGTGCGAGAGTGTATCAACATACATCTATACACATATACAAACACACACACACTCAGAGACACATCTTTCTTTTTTCACTTTTCACTGACGACATTGTACACCAATTTGTCAAATGTTAAATGGAGGCTTAAAAGCAGTACAAAGAAACTACAGCCAACAACACATTCGTACACCGAGAAAAAAGTGCGAGCACAAAGAAAAAAGAGGAAAAACTTTACAACTTCAGACTGTGATGAAAAACCAACACTTCCGCATGAGTAACTCATCATTTAGCAGCGCACAAACTGTTGACACTGCCGCTTTGTGGACACAAAGGAAACAGCACAACTTGCACTCACACACACGCACACACCACCATCAACACACATCGACAACGGCAGCACAGTACAAACACACACACACACCCAAACATAAACAATCGACTGAGTGATATGGAAAACTTCCCATTCCCAGACGCCCGGTGAGGGAAACTGACAGCGAACTGAAAGAGTAACATTTCGCTGAAGCAACAAGTTCCGCCGCGCTTGTGAATGATCAAACAACGGCAACAAAAACAACAGCGGCGACAGCGACAACAAACAAAATTGAAATGAATTGTGGCACAGCTTTGAGTGAATACACAAGACGAACGACACATGCAACAACGCCACAGAATAAAGTGTAACAACACCAACGGGAGGTTGGTATGCAAAGTACGGGAAACGATTTTAGTCAAGTAATAATTGAATGGAGGCTCTGTACTCGAATAGAATGCCCGTACTTGAAATATCGATATGAGACCCTAGAAAGAATATATATTCTTGATAGTCATAAAATTCGTCCATCTGTCTGTTGAAAGTACCACGTGAAAGTCGTGTACATACCACTAGTCGCATAGACACATAAAATAAAAATATTTTCACAATTCATAATTTTTAGGTTTAGAAAGGGGGGAAAGAAGGATACAGATGGTACCAACCAAACAACTGAATGTGATGAGAAGGAAAACTTTGAACTTTCTATTTGTAACCACTTTGAAGCCTGCAGCTAGAATAGTGAAATTTAGTTTGGATATCGCTCTGGCTTTTAAATAGATCTTTCGAAATTCCTACTTCTAGAGTCAAAATGGGCGTAAAGACCTAGAATTATTACCAACCGAAAGTGAAATCAATTTAATTTACTCATTTCCCTAGTCTGTTATCATTCATCATTCATGACTAGGCAAAAAACCACATATATTGAATGGTTGCTATATCTAAATTTGAACCGATTTTACCAGATGAAATATAAGGAGTTGTGCCACCTTTGAAGCAAAGAGAGTAAATTTTTTTGGTTTCCAGAGCGGAAAAAGTCAAATCGGTAGTGATTTTTTATGGGAGTTATAACCAAATCTGAACTGATCGGATTTTCACCAGAGATATTTCTAGTTGAAATATAAGGTGAAAAAGGAAGAAAATCGGTTAAAATATGTGGTATCTAGAGTAGAGTGATCAAACCCGAGACCGATCATCTGAGACCGACCGTAGGGATTTAAAAAATCGCGGTTTTCGGAAGACCGGGTTTTTTACGCCGGTCTCGACCGGGTTTCCGGTACTATATTTTGAGTAATTAGCTGAAAAAAACTTCGAACACAGCTAAAATGGCGGCGTTCATCCCAGGCTTGTCAATATTTCATATGAGACCAAATGCAGCCAGATTGCTTGGTGACTCTGACACCAAGTTCATATTTATCGTATGTACTAATAAACTGGGAGACAGCATCGCATTATACTATACACACCACGGTTATAACTTTTGGGACCCTCATATTAAAAAAGTCTTGCAAACTTTCGGAGATAACTTTTGTCTTTAAAGACAAAAAATACGGTTACTTATGTTTTTTTTACCAGGCTGCACAAAACGAACGACTGCAGCCACACAAAAGTAATGAAAATACACATGCTTATTAATTTAATTACAAATAAATTCAATAAATATTAATTGAATTAATTAATACATCGATTGCATTTTTTTATACCCTCCACTAGGGTATTATGTCTTTGTGCATTTGTTTGTAACATCCAAAAGGAAACGAGATAGACCCATTGTTAAGTACAGCGATCGATTTAGCAATGTCCGTCCGTCTGTCCGTCCGTTTGTCCTTCCATATATTCTTTTTTGATCCTAACAAAAATTGGCACAAGTGAGTTTTGTGGCTCAAGGACGAACCCTATTCAATTTGTAGAAAATAGGTTCAGATTTAGATATAGCTCCCATACAAATTTCGGTGTCCATTTAACTATTTGCGCTCTAGAAACCACATATTATAACGAATGTTCTTCAAATTGGGCAAAATATAATATTTCAGCTAGAAAAACCTATAGTTAAAATCTACATCTTTTGAGATTTCAATACTACCCTCATACAAATGTCCTTCCCGATTCATTTTTTTTTTCTCAAGGTATTAAAGATTTTTATATAATTTAGCAGAAAACGTTATATGTTAGATGAAAACATAAAGGGTGTTTTTTATTGGGGTATAGAACTTTAAGTTGGCATCACTTTTTTAACTGGCGGCCATTTTGTCAGCTGTCAAGTGATTAATATTTAGTTTGGTTTGCCATTTCATCATGAATAGGTTGACAAAAGAACACCGCTTGCAAATCGTGCAAATTTATTTCGAAAGTAATGGTTCAGTTCCCGAAGTTCACCGCAAGCTCCGTCCATTTTATGGTCGACATAATCGTCCATCAGAGCAATTAATTCGGTTAACCATGGATCGTTTCCGCACTACGTTTACTCTATATGATAATACGCATCCGCAGAGACGTCGAACAGTGCGCACCGAAGAAACAATTGCCGCTGTAGAGCAAAGTGTTGAAGAGGACCCGAATGAATCGATTCGCCACCGTGCACAGCAATTGGAGCTGCACAGCAATTGGAGAAAGTGGTTGAAAATTGGACCTGTAGAATTGGCTATATTCGAGCCAGCCGCGGAGGCCACATGCCCGAAATCATATTTAAACATTAATGGCATAAAATTATCCTTCCAATAAAGCAAAATTGATGGACATTAAAACGATTTTCTTGTGTTTTATTTCAATTCGAAGTTCTATACCTCAGTAAAAAACACCCTTTACATTGTGAAAATAGGTCACATCGGTTCATTATATAGTACCCATACAAAAATCGTTCCCAATTTCACTTTTTTCCTCGCCGGCCCCGCCACTAATACTAATACTAATACTAATACTAATACTAATACTAATACTAATACTAATACTAATACTAATACTAATACTAATACTAATACTAATACTAATACTAATACTAATACTAATACTAATACTAATACTAATACTAATACTAATACTAATACTAATACTAATACTAATACTAATACTAATACTAATACTAATACTAATACTAATACTAATACTAATACTAATACTAATACTAATACTAATACTAATACTAATACTAATACTAATACTAATACTAATACTAATACTAATACTAATACTAATACTAATACTAATACTAATACTAATACTAATACTAATACTAATACTAATACTAATACTAATACTAATACTAATACTAATACTAATACTAATACTAATACTAATACTAATACTAATACTAATACTAATACTAATACTAATACTAATACTAATACTAATACTAATACTAATACTAATACTAATACTAATACTAATACTAATACTAATACTAATACTAATACTAATACTAATACTAATACTAATACTAATACTAATACTAATACTAATACTAATACTAATACTAATACTAATACTAATACTAATACTAATACTAATACTAATACTAATACTAATACTAATACTAATACTAATACTAATACTAATACTAATACTAATACTAATACTAATACTAATACTAATACTAATACTAATACTAATACTAATACTAATACTAATACTAATACTAATACTAATACTAATACTAATACTAATACTAATACTAATACTAATACTAATACTAATACTAATACTAATACTAATACTAATACTAATACTAATACTAATACTAATACTAATACTAATACTAATACTAATACTAATACTAATACTAATACTAATACTAATACTAATACTAATACTAATACTAATACTAATACTAATACTAATACTAATACTAATACTAATACTAATACTAATACTAATACTAATACTAATACTAATACTAATACTAATACTAATACTAATACTAATACTAATACTAATACTAATACTAATACTAATACTAATACTAATACTAATACTAATACTAATACTAATACTAATACTAATACTAATACTAATACTAATACTAATACTAATACTAATACTAATACTAATACTAATACTAATACTAATACTAATACTAATACTAATACTAATACTAATACTAATACTAATACTAATACTAATACTAATACTAATACTAATACTAATACTAATACTAATACTAATACTAATACTAATACTAATACTAATACTAATACTAATACTAATACTAATACTAATACTAATACTAATACTAATACTAATACTAATACTAATACTAATACTAATACTAATACTAATACTAATACTAATACTAATACTAATACTAATACTAATACTAATACTAATACTAATACTAATACTAATACTAATACTAATACTAATACTAATACTAATACTAATACTAATACTAAACCAGTTCTTAAAATTCCAACAAAAAATCTCTATCGATTGATGTTGACAAGTTACCCAACTTCACCAATCTTAGCAGACCACTCTGCAAATTGGACAACTGCAACAAAAGAAACGAAACTATTTGCAACAAATTGCAGTGAAAAAAGAAATCGAAAAATCTGATGATTGAAAACTGATGGTGAATAGCAACATTTTCACTCTCTGCTGATGTCGCTGAAGTAGCGCAAAGAATTTCATTCACTACAATCATCATCAGCAGCAACAACAACAGCGACAACATAATGAAAAACCCAGATGACTGCAGTATTTATTACTGTGCGAAAATGAGTGTTTACCGCCACCGAAATAATGACAATGTCTTTTGGTCGGGGCAACAGCTCAACAACACAAATCGAGCAACAAATTGCACGAAAAGGAACAACACCAGCAAAATATGGAATCATTCGAAAATGTGTTCATTCACATCGGTTTGATGCCATGGCGTGGTACGACGACCATGGTTGTATGGTTATGTTGTGTTTTGTTTTGTTGTGCTTTCCAGAGGAGGGCTGTCACAAGACATCAACACTTCATTTGTGGTTTCCGTAACAAATTGTATTCACTCATATGCGAAGTGTTGCTGTTTGGCGCTTGTTCTGCCATTGTTATTGCTGTTGTTGCTGATTCTTCTGTTTTTCATTTTGATTGCTGAAAAGTAACGCCTGTTAAATTTTCCTTAATGTATATTGTTCTGTTTCGAGTGGCCAGATTTATTTGTGCTGGTTCTGGCTAGCGTCCATTTATTATCATAGGTTCTCATAGGTGGACTGAAAAATGAAAATTTTGCAAAAATATCCAATTGGTATTTCATTTTTACCGAGCTCTACTGAAATACCCACATTTTTTGATGAAAAAGATCGATCTTGCAAAAAAGGACCAACTTTAACACTTGTAATTTTATTGTATTAGCTGGTGTGTAATTTTGCCATTTAAGCGGGAAGAGCTTTATTTACAACCAAGTCTTCAGTGACCCCCACTGAAATTTTCCGACAATTTTTGTCGAAGAACATTTTAATCCTGAAATGTTCTTTTTGAAAGGACTTTTTTGATTTTCAATTCCTCATAAAATTCCACAATATAGTTCTGACAATAAGAATTCTCTCAAACATTAACTTACAACACTTTTCTCAATCCCTTCGACCATAAAATGAAAACTAGCTGCATTATAAGTTTATTCTACCAAAATTATCTACTCAACATGCACTTTCAGAATTATGGGGTCGCTACTCTGTTCCAAAAATTGCTCTTGGACAGTGTATTTGTACTATGGTTTTGCGATCATATCATATCTTATCAACAATTCAACTAATCAGCGCTGTCACAGAACACAATTTCGTTCGGAAGTGAAATCATTGGTTGATCATTTATGATTAGAAATGAGTGGCAAGACTATTCGAAAACGTAGAAAGCAACACAGAAACAATTTCTGTAGAAATGTCTACGTTTTCGTACAGTATTGCCACACAACTTTAACCATAAATGATTAATTCATGATTTAATTTTCGTACGAAATTGCGTTCTGTGACAGAGCTGATAAACTGATTTTCTGCACTTAACAAATGTCTTCTGTTATATTTTATGGCCACATGGTCACAAACTGTAGATGGACATAAAGTAGGTCTTACGGTAAGACTTCGTTAGTTCGACTCAGCTGGTGATTGTAAGCGGAATGATACAATGAAAAACTGAAAAAAAACGATAAAAATGATACCAACGAAAGTTCCCTTCCAGAAGTTCGTTTCATGATGTTCGGTGTATACCTTTCTCTGCAGTTAGCATCATGAAATTCGGTGCATACGACATTCATGATTTTATTTATAAATTCGTAATTTAGTTTCAAAAGGAAGAAAAGGACACAAATTGTACCTACCACATGACTATAGCTGGAATCATGAAAATCATTGTAAATGGGTAGAATTTGTATAGAGGGGAAAGTATTTCACTAACAAGGTGTGAAAATATCCCCAACAAATATGCAAATTTTAGGCACATAGATAGCTGTGTTATATCCAGCTTTAAATGCACTTGAAGTATTATTTTATCTTAACGCTGTACAAACATATATTTATATATATAAGATCGCGAATATCCGAAGAACAAACACCGGGAAAGTATCGGTAAAGCAAGGACAAACAACCCACATTACAACAATGTTCAAGGGAAACAATAGAATTGGATATCCCACCGTCACCTATCAAGACCACCTGGGCGTCCTATCAAGACCTCTGGACACGGCCAAGTAGTTCCAGTGATGAAGATGGAGCACCACACCATACCTGGGAATTGTATTTCATCTTTGGTCTGATATAGGTAGTGCAGATATTGAGAAGGTCAGAGGGAGTGAAATATTTCTTACACCGGTTTAAGAATCCTAGACACGAATGCCTCTTTCGACACTTCATTTTCATGCTTAGAACTTCAAGAGTATCTGATTGCTCAATATCCACACCGTTCATTGAAATCGGCGACACCGTTGAGTCTTACGTGCATTAAAATCTACTCTTTTTCTCTCAACCCCATTCGGAAATGGCGAGTAAATCTTGGCCGAGTCACTCATCCATCAATCACCTCAGTTTCTTGATCTATGATCGAATGAGTATGAATGACAGAGGTTGCTGTCATCCGCGAATGAGTAGATTGGATTCAAAGTCCGATCCAAGAGGTCGTTGATGAAAATAAGAAAAAAGGGAGGGAAAAGGACAGAGCCCTGTGGTACTCCTGCGGTTAACCTATGCTCATCGGATGAGAACCTATCTACAACAACTCGTATAGTGTGATCCTTGATCTCTCTCAGGAAACTCGATATAAATCGAGAGAAGTCACTACCAATACCAAAAGCAATGAGTGCGCCGCACGTGGAATATTTTCGTACAAACTGCGGCAAAAATTAGAACGGGCTAGACCTTGAAATTTCGCACACATCCCTTATATCATCAAATTAGATTCAAAACAATTTTTTGTTTTTTTGTCATAAATTTCTTATTTTAATATATATATATATATATTACTAGTTATTTCATTTGAGTCCATAATTAAATGAAAACTGTCAGTGCCACGCCCAACGCCCAAATAAATTTTGGTTTTTTACGATTTTTTTATAAAAATTATTTTATTTTTTAATCAATGACACACAGCTATTATAGTTTTATACTTAACTTAAGATTAATATCGACCCAATATTTACATGCGAGTGCCATAAAACATTACATCCCTAAAGTATGATTTAAATATATATTAAATATGACATATTCAATTGCTGTAACTGGTCACCTCGTCACCAACCAACAGTCTACAACAACAATTGCGAGAATATGTTTGCAATTAATTCATAAAACACATTGGCCAATTTTGAGTTATTAATAAATATGTCAAAAAGGAACACTACAAATGTCCATTAGGAAAGCTGCCACAAAAGAAATTAAAGAAAATCTTACAAGATTTTTTCAATTTATTTAACAGAGGCAGAGAGAGACATTTTCCACCAACAGCACATTGAGGGGCAGCAGCTCCACATGGCGACGTCAATAATAAAATGTTTTCATCTTGTTTGTCATGAAATCTTAAGTAATTTGCATACACTGACTGCATCATACTTATAGTTTTGTCACGGAATGCACGAATAGGTGGAATGGAGAACCAAGGCGACAAGCCAACGGAATTCCATGGAAAAGTGTAACCCAAACAACAACAAGTGGTAGGTACTACGTACTACTCATCTCAGTTAAGCCATTCGCTACGGTCGTGATTTTCAGTTGTTAACTTCAATTATGCTCCGACTGCTGCTGCTGCCGCTGGCAAAGCTTCAAGGAGTGTATTCAGGCAGCAAGAGTGGATGGTTGGATGGATGGATGACTGGTTGGTTGGCTGGTTGGACGGATGGCGTGGAGTGGAACAAATCACAACAGAATGGTTAAATGGAAGCGGGTGTCTTTATGTTTGTTTATAAATTGGCTATTTTGCATATCTTGATTGTTTGTCTAGTATTTGTTCATAAAAGCTAAATGCAATCTCTTAAGACGCGGAAAAAGACATCACATTTAACGAAAAAGAAACCAAAGAAAACATATTTATTAGATGAAAAAGAAAAAAACGAAGAAAATGAATTTGAATATTCAACGCAATTCTTATTCAACTATTTTGAGGTTGGCCAGGTGGTGCCAGATCTCAGTTAAATAGATAAAATAACGAGAACAATTTGGAGCAAAATCGCCAATTAAGACTATCGGCACTCAGTGGAATTGGCGGAGAGAAGGGTTACAAACTTCTGAAGTTTTGAAAGAGTTGAAATATTTAAATACGAACTTAATTCTTGGATTAGGTGATATGTATCCAAAATATTGACTTATAGAAACACCAATCGGATTTCGCTCGATCCATAGATCTTCAAATACCAACTAGGTATTTGATATATTGCGCGTTTAAGACACAAAACAAAATGCAAATCAAAATAATTGGTAACCGTTATATTTCATAATTATAAACAAAAACACTTCAGTTTATAAGAAAAAATTATTGGCAACACTTTTTTCACTATTAACAACTTTATATTTTTTTGGTCCGAAAATTACGCGGTTTAATAATATCCCTTTTAGTGTAAATAGCTTTATGCAGATCATATGGAATGCGTGTACCCAATTCCATGGTTCTATAGAATCTCAATAGAGAGAATGAGCTCTTTGATTGGTATAAATTTTAACCCTTTCTGACCCTCCCCTCCAAAGGTACGAATTAAAAAATCGTTTATTTTTATTCATATTTGTCCTGATTCCCAAAAGTGAGAAATCACATTAGGGTGAGTTTTGATACGTGATAAACAATGATGTTACCTTTCTTAAATACATATGTGCCAGTTAGTATGATAGTGGTCTAAGTCACACTTTATCCGTTCTGAGATATGCAATGGTTTATGTTTGGGTCAATTGAAAAATATTTTTCAACCGAAGCAAAACATTTTTTTTTCTTAGAATATCCTACTACTACATCGAACTTTTATAAAAAATCGACAACGTAGGTACCTCTAATAGAACCACTACCTTCAGAGGATGTACTGACTTAGACCACTTTCATTCTTCTCAAATTTGAAAAAATTAAACACACAAAATTTTGATTTTTTTCGCAAAAGTATTATTTCCTTACCAGAAATGAAAGACACCACAAAATATTTTATTAAAAAAAATAATAAACAAGTAAGGAAAGGCTAACGTCAGGCGGGGCCGACCATATAATACCCTACACCACTCCCTGCGTATATACCTCGCTTTGATTACTAAACCCACACTCAGAAAAATAGCATTACTAAATTTGGGTAAAATCCATACTCCAATTTAGTTCAACAATTTGACTCCAGTTTAGTAAAAACTTCCTTAAAAGTAGAAAAATTAACTAAATATGTGTAAAGTTTCCTTATTCCAAAGTCATAGGAAATAGTTCATTTACTAGAAATAGGGTAGTAATTTACTTAAAAACATTTCTTTGGATATAATAAAAAATTATTACAAATGATTAAATTTATAGTTGTGCGGGAATAAAATTTCAGAGCATGCAAAACTAATACAAAAAATGACAACATGAAATATTTCTCAAAAGTTTAATGATACCTCTGCCATAAAGAGTTGAGCTATTACTCCATGAATTTAAGAAAAATAAATTTTTACTTAAAATTTCCTAAATGGAATTTTTTCCATACAAAAAATTCTTAATATTATTCTAACGTAAAACCTTGGAAATTTTATTCCACACAACTATAAATTAAGAATAAGTAAGAATTTTTTATTATATCCAAAGAAATGTTTTTAAGTAAATTACTACCCTATTTCTAGTAAATAAACAATTTCCTACAACTTTGGAATAAGAAAACTTTACACATACTTAGTTAATTTTCCTACTTTTAAGGAAGTTTTTACTAAACTGGAATCAAATTGTTGAACTAAATTGGAATATGGATTTTACTCAAACTTAGTAATGCTATTTTTCTGAGTTCGGGTTTAGTAATCGAAACGAGGTATATACGCAGGGAGTGGTGTAGGGTATTATATAATCGGCCCGCCCGACTTTAGCCTTTCCTTACTTGTCACTAAGTATTAAATATGTTTGGGCCGCGCCTGAGATAATGAAATTCGGTGTATAAATTCCTCTGATTGCGTAGACACATAGAATAAAGGGAATTTTTGTAATTCGTACTTTTATGGGTGTAAAAATGATAAAAGGAGGATACAAATTATATCAGCCGCTGCTAGAATCATGATCAAGATTTTTCCAAATTCGCAGGGATGCAAGCCGACCGATTTTAAGCCGAAAAGCCGCCGCCGCCGCATGTTTCTGTACGAGCCGCGCCGCCGCCGATTTCATCGGCTCACATCGACTTCAACCACGCCGCCGATTTCATCGGCTCATATCGCCGATGTGGTTGAAGGCGAAATTTACAAAAGTCGAACATTACAAAAGAAAATATAAATGCCGACTTAGACAAACAACTACTGTGATATATGGATCTTTCTTTAAATTTGGGATCCCACTAAATGATGACGTCTATAGAAAGTTGAATGATTGTATTTTGATTTGAAAGTCGCATTTATATAAGTCAATTCCAAAATGTGTCAAAGTAGGTAGAGCTTTTCCATCTTTGGAAGGATTATGATATTCAAGATGTCTGGTCAAATATGCCTCATATTTATTAAAGTCATCCATATAAATCCATTATAAATTTTAGAAATGGATTCCCACTCTAAACAAACAATTGTATGGAATAATAATATGAAATTATGGGAATATTGGCTAATATTTACGAATATTGAATTACTTGCCAAAAATAAAAGAAAAGGTATTAAAAACCAATACAAATTGTCCCTTCTCTTATCCCAAAATTGTCAAATAAATAGGGGTGATCGAATGACAGAACGCGCCGCCGCCGCCGACCCATTTTGGGTAGCGCCGCCGCCGCCGATAATTCTGGTTCGACTTGTAACTCTGCAAATTCGTACTTTATTTTGTACTTTTAGGGCATAAATGTTAAAGGTTATAAACGGCTATAGCTGAAAATGCACCCACTATCCCCTAATATTTATTTAGGTTCAGCTCGGCCGAACTTAATTCGCACTGTTTGAGACAAAAGGAGATAAAACTGGTGTGTGATGGAAATGTAACTAATATCGATATGTATGCTCCCTTGAATGCATGGAAGGTTGGAATTGAAAATTGGACAGAACCGGTCCGAAGGGAAAAACTTCATCCTTAATTTTAATACATACGGTATTTACGTACATTTCCTTGAAGATTGTTGTCTTTATGACGAATTATTTTGATATATGTAATCAAATACTATTAAGCTATAAAAAGCATATTTGTAGATACATCATATAAGTGGGAGTGGTGTTATTAATTAATTAATTTTAATTCAAAAATATATTAATAAAATATATAATAATTGGGAAATATTAAAAACTTAATTCCAATAGTGAGTATTTACAAAAAATATATGGAAAAATTTTCAGAAGAGATCGGCCTCCAGTTCAGTTTGTGCGTCAATTTGTGAAGCGAGTTCATGAAGGTTAGGTTAGGTTGAGAGGGTTGCCCGCTGGTAGTCTATACAACATCATGTGTATACGCAACCAAGCGAGTTCACTCGGAGACTATTTGTCCATTGTGTTACCCTTGATAAATGATAAAGGAAGAGATGTGTTAGTGAATAGAGGAGGAGGATTATAGTGAGAGAAGAGAAGTTGATAGTATGGAAAGTCCGAAGGATTCGTTTTGTCAGTCGTTATTAGATTGCCTGTTGTTTCTACTGGAGAACCAGCTGGCCTTGTCTATGAATTTATACAGGTGGTTCAGAGGAACATTTGCTATTTCTGCCAGACTGTTAAAGAACCTGCTTCCAAGATAATGTAGCCTGAGCTCCTGCAGTCCGTGGCATGAGCATAGCAGATGCTCCACCGACTCCTCTTCTTCTTCGTCGAGGCAGCTTCTGCAGTAGTCCATATGAGGGATTCCCATACGCTCTGCCATACGGCCTATTGCGCAGTGCCCTGTAAGGACTCCCATGAGGATACTTGTGTTTCTTTTGCCGAGTGTCAGTAGTTCCTTTGTTCTACTAGGGTTGATTATCGGCCATAAGTTACGTGTTATTCTGCAGTTATGACCGGAGTCCCATCGCAACTTTGTTTCTCGGTCTGCTATTTCGTCTATTTGGTTGAGTATTTCGATGAAAGGCGTGCGTATGTTCGTATTACATGGAACTTCAGTCTCTTTGGAGCCTTTCCGTGCACATTCGTCTGCCATTTCGTTTCCAGGTACATCCGTATGACCCGGTACCCATACAAGTGTGACGTCATGCATTTGGAGTCGGTCCAGAGACTCTAAGCAGTCATGTACGCATCTTGATTTTACAGTCTTGGAGTTTAAGGCTTTAAGGGCTGCCATACTGTCCACGTAAATTCTGAATTTTGACGGATCGAAGTCCCGTTCCAGAATATTTTTCGCGGCTATGTTGATGGCATATACTTCTGCCTGAAAGACTGTGCAAGTAGTTGGTAGTCGGACGGATATTTTAAGGTTTAAAGGTTCAGAAAAGACTCCCGATCCCGTACCTGTCTCCATTTTCGAGCCATCAGTGAAGATTGCGTTTTCCCCGTCGGTCATGACCGTGTTGGATGCCCATTCTTCTCTGGTGGGTATTTCCAGTTTGAAGTTCTTATGTAGGTGCATACTGGGCTTGAGAAAATCTGAATTTTTATCTAGCCTCCCGTATGATTCCGTAGCTCCTAAAATAGAGCTGTGCCCAAGTGTATCGTTTTTCAGCATACCGAGTTCTCTGATACGCAATGCTACCCTTGCTGCGCATCTCCTTACGAAAATGTCCATGGGTTGTATATTGAGTATAGTCTCTAGTCCGGCTTGAGGAGCTGATCTCATTGTCCCAGCAATGCCCAAGCATGCCAACCTCTGTACTTTGTTGAGATTTGCTAGGAGTGATTTTCTTTTTACGGCGCTCCACCAGACCAGTGCCCCGTATGTGAGTATTGGCCTTACTATTGCCGTGTACAGCCAGTGTATCATCTTTGGTTGTAGTCCCCATCTTTTTCCGAACATCTTTTTGCAGGTATAAAAGGCGCAGAGTGCTTTCCTTCCTCTCTCTTCTGTGTTTCTTTTCCAAGAAAGTTTCGAGTCCAGGATTATGCCAAGGTATTTTGCTGCCTTTGATAGATGCAGTATCTCCCCATCTAATTTGGGGAGGTCGAAGTCCGGAATTTTATATTTTCTTGTGAACAGAACTAACTCTGTTTTCCTTGGGTTAACTCCTAACCCATTTCTTGTCGCCCATCTTAAGAGCTTCCTTAGTGATCTTTCCATGACCTCACTAATCGTTGGTAAGAATTTGCCTCGGACCAGCAGTACTAAGTCGTCGGCGTATGCCGTCACCTTAATTCCGTCTCTGTTGAGGTCAAGTAGGATTTCATTTATCACCAGGTTCCAGAGCATCGGCGAGATCACACCTCCTTGCGGCGTGCCTCTTGTAACACGTTTTCTCACAACTTCCTCGCCCAATTTCGAGTTAATAATCCTGCTTTCCAGCATGCTGCCCGTCCATTGGGTTATGCCTTGGTTCATTTCCAGGCGTCCGAGAGCGGATGTGATCGATGTTATTTTGACGTTATTGAAGGCGCCTTCCACGTCTAGAAAAGCTGCCATCGTATAGTCTTTGTACAGCAAGGAGCTCTCAATATAGCCTACCACTTCATGTAATGCCGTTTCCACTGACCTTCCTTTAAGGTATGCGTGTTGTGCCTTGCTGAAGTTGTCTGGATTTAGTTTCTCTCTGACATGTAAGTCCAACAGTCTTTCCATGGTTTTTAGTAAAAACGATGATAGACTGATGGGTCTATAGTCTTTTGTCGTGTTGTGGTTTATTTTTCCCGCCTTGGGGATAAAGACCACCCTGACTTCTCTCCATGCCCTTGGTATGTAGGACCATTTTAGGCTTGCGGAGAAAATTAATCGTAGCCATGGCAATATCCGGTCCAGGGAGACCTGCAGTTGTGCTGGTATAATTTCATCTGGTCCTGCTGACTTGTATGGCCTGAAGGATTGTATAGCCCACATTATTTTTTCGTCATCAACTATTGTGTTAATGAACTCGTCCGTGCAAACGGAGGGAGGGGCTTCTGTTTCGTCAATGCTGTCGTCATCATCTTGGCATCCTGGGAAGTGTGTTTCCATAAGGAGTTCTACCGTTTCTGCACTGCTTTCTGTGAACAGTCCATCCGGTTTCATCAGGAATCCTGGGGTGCTGGGCTCCTTAGAGAGCGCTTTGCGAAATCTGGCGACCTCACTAGTGCTTTCCAATTCCTCGCAGAAATTTGTCCAGGATTTCCATTTTGCTTTTTTGATCTGTTTTTTGAAGTCATTGAAGACCTCTTTATAGTCGTTCCAGCCTTCTGGAGTTTTCTCCCTTTTTGCTCTGTTAAATAGCCTCCTACTTTCCTTCCTGAGTGCCCTGATCTCTGGTGTCCACCAGGTTTGGTTGATTTTCCGAGGGGGGCGTCGTTCCTGGCAGGATTTTTTGAAGGATTCTGAAATGGAAGATGTCAGCTGATTAACTGCACACTCCAGTTCATGCACGTCACTAATCTCTCTGTCCGGAGGAGGCAGTGACTGCATAAGATTACTGAAGAGGTTCCAGTTGGTCTTTTTGGGATTTCTGTAGGGTTTCCCCCTAATTAAATCGTGCTCTATATTGAAAAGTATTCTAAAATGGTCGGAGAAGGAACATTCTGTAGATACCATCCAATTTGAGACTCTAATCGTTTCACTATTTGATACTAAAGTTATATCTATAACCTGTTCCCTAGTTCTATTATAGAACGTCGGCCTGTTGCCCTTGTTACATATAATTAGATCAGTGGAAATAATATAATCAAAAAGTGACTCACCTCTTTTGTTTATGTCAGTGCTACCCCAAAGGGTGTGGTGCGCGTTCGCATCGCCACCGAGTACCAGATCGTGCCCCTTTCTTCTGCACCAATCTACCAGGGCCTGGACCTTGTTTGACGGGGGGTTGTCCACTTCGTAGGGTAGGTACATGGAACCTATTACCAGGGTTGGTTTGTTATGGCGTTCCATGGCCACCACTGTTAAGTCGCCATCGCTGTAGTGAGATAAGAAGGTTAGATTCAAGTCTTTCTTGGCTACAATACAGCTACGGATTTTACCTTCGTTATGTGGCGATATGAGCTTAAGGTTTCGTGACCTCAGTCCACGTACTCTGTTCCCTGTGATCCAGGGTTCTTGCACCAGAGCTACGTCCGTGCCCTCCTTCCCCATGTGTCGCAGCAGTTCGTCCGATGCTGCTTCGGAGTGGTGCAGATTAATTTGCACCAGCTTCATGCCTCTCTTGACGTCGGGCATTGGTTTCGTCTTCGGGGATAGTGATCTTCAGTCGGTTGAGACCGTACCTGATGACCCCATCCGAGAGACGAAGAAGACGGAGAGATTCCGATCCTATCCGGATCCATAGATCTTTTCCGTCTCCTTTGTCCCTCGCGCGTCCCCTGATGATCTTCCAGTCATCAGTGCCTAGCGGCTTGTTCTGCCTTTTTACCAGTGTAAGTATGGCTTCGTCCTCCAGGATTGGAGGAGGAACCCATACTTTCACTGTCGTCCAGCAGGGGATCTGGTCAATAGGTACGATCTCTAACCGCATATCAGGCCATAGGGTATCAAGATCGCCAACTGCAGCAGTAAGGAAGTCTAATGCTTTCCTATTTCCACAGCAGACGATCTTCACACCCTTCTGCCACCCGGCTCTGTCGAATTCGGTGAAGGAGTCGTCTTCGCTGGTTTTGAGGGCTTCAAGCAGAGATCGGAGTATCTGCTCCTCAACCAGTAGCCATCTGCTTGTCGTCATTCTACCTTCTGGGTTACTGCGGTCAAGAATGGCAACTTGCAATTCGGGTGCTGTCGTTAGGCTGGGTACGGTTTTCGGTCGCTTGCCATGGGGGGCTTGAGCTTCTTTTGACCTCTGCCTTTTTATCCCAGTTTGGGTGCTGTGCGCCGGGAGGTTGACCCTGTTGGGAAGTTCCGCTACCGGTCTCTTATGTCTGTTGCAGATTGCAGGGCCTACACAAGGCTTGATATCGGCTTTAATGACCTTGGACGGGTATGGTGCCGGTCTGCGCATCTCTCTGCTGGATGAAGGTCCAGCTTTAATCGGGGCTGGCTTACTTTGTATACCAGAGTGGCCCCGAGGTCCAGTATTACCCGAGTTCATCGGATTGGCCTTGCTCTGGTTTGTAGTCGTAGTCGTAATTGTTTTTGTACCGTTTGTTTTGGTTGTGTCCTTTGTGTCTTTTGAGGTGGAGGGTTTGACCTCCACGACGGTCGTGTTCATCATTGACTCATACTTCCGTACGTGGTAGGTATGCTTTCGGTATAATCGCTTATCACGACCCGAAAAAGAAGATGGGTCTTTCGTATCCATCTTCTTAAGGAATCGTAACGAGCGCTTATACCCCGCCTCCCTCCTTTCCTCGTCCGTCTTGGTCCTATTGTCGCCTGGTGCCGATCCTGAGGCATTTTTGCCACTTATAGGCACTTCCTCCACTACCGAGTCAGAAGCAACCATGCGATTGTCTTCTTCATCAGTCTCGTAGAGGAAGAGCTTGCCTATACCTGACAGACCGTCATTTGTGTCGTCACCTAGGGACACGTCTGAGTCAATGTTTTGTTGTCGTTTGAGTATTGCCGTTTTCGTTTGCGTAGTTGTTTCGTATAGTATGGGATTTAAGTGTGATTGTTGTTGTGGTGATGATGAGGTTGGTGCCTGCAAATATTTTGCACCTGCCTCGGACGACTGTTTGGGTGGATTTCCAGGTCCAGCCTGGTGACCACTTGCAGAGTTTATAATTTTGTTTGTACTCATCATGGGTTTGTCGGTGGGTAACTTTTAGTTCGGGATGTTCCGGGAAAGTCTCCGCTCTCTCCATAGGAAGGACTCAGGTTCCTTCCTAAGTGATAGCAGCTACCCATCGGAACAGCCCTTAAGCCCCCGCATCGCGTCAAGATTGTTACCCGCGACGGGGGTCACGAAAATGGATCGGTTTTTTGGACAAACCAACCAGTGTATGTTCTTGTCCAGTGTGTTCAATGGAAAACATTGCACAGCAGCAATGAGAATGAATTCTCAGGAACATTTCTCGCACTTCTTTGAGAAGAATTTTGCATAAAGATCTCGGTATGAAGGTTAATAAAGTTCAAGTGGTCCAACAAATAAAGCCTCATGACCATCCGATTCGTTTCCGTTTCGCCCTATGGGCTGAAGATTGTTTGGCAGGAGATGAAGAATTTTACCCAAAAATCGTGTTTTCAGATGAAGCTCATTTTCATCTCGGTGGCTAAGCCAATAAGCAAAGTTGCCGCATATGGGGTTTAGAGAACACACACGTGACTATGCATCCACAACGAGTTTGTTTCGGATTTTGGGCTGACGGCATCATTGGAGCATATTTCTTCGAAAATGAAGGTTTCCAAAAATTCAAAAGAATGACATGGGTGACATTTGCTTTCAACAAGACGGGGCCACATGTCACAAATCATACGCAACCAATGATATTTTACACACAGTTTTTCAAAATCGAATAATCAGCCGAAATTGTGATGTCAATTGACCGCCTGGGAGCTGATATTTGAACCCTTTGGATCTTTTTGTGGGGAGCCATTAAGGATAATTATTGCGCAAAACGTCCAGAGACAATTGAAACATTCAATTGAAGTTGTCATTGTAGATATTCGAGCTGAAACAGTCGAAAATAATTAGTATTGACAGTTATTTTTTGTAATTTTATATGCTATTAACTTCATCTCGAATTTTGTCTAATGTTTGGGAAGTGTCTATAAAAAACCAGACTGCCATCGAAAATCTGTAAAATTATTTGAAATAAAAAATAAGGAACCTTTTTAATTTGTACTTCAATTCCAGCCGTACTAGATTAATTTTCAATCCATCCCAGAAATTTTCCCTTTAATGAACTACTGGAGAAAAAACTGAGTTCGCTATAGATTAAATGTAGTATAGAAGAAAATGTGGTCACGCTTTATTTAGAAGAGGATATTAATCAGCTTAAGTTACACCATGCTAAACATTTTTGTCGAAGGCTTTCTATAACACTCTGAAGCTTTTTGGCGTTCTAAACTCGAAAAAGATATTAATTTCTTTAGATTTTTAAATTTATTATTAAAATTCCAATTTTTCATCGAAGGCACCTTTAGTATTTGTACTGTAATTAAGTCCAATCATGCCCAAATCTTAGGAATATTCCCACATAGATATAGTGGTTTCGTTGGCACAAAAACACATCCCCAATATAATTTATTGCTGTTCTTTTTTAATATTCTAAAAAAGAAAATAATATTTATTCCGAAAAGAATGCTTATTTAAATCATTTTTTGATTTAAACTGCCAAAATATCAAACGGTAACTTCCACAAGAATTAGAATTTTATTTAAAATCAGAAAAATATATATTCATATTTTTTTCGCGTTGATCAGGTTGCCTCAAACCTCATTGTATGTTGCATAGTGAAAGTGTTTGGAGCCACCGTTGCCTTAGACGTAGTTCCTTTTCTCTGACTTAGTTTCATACTCCCTATTGTGCTGATATTTTTTGTCCAAGATTACAAATCGATAAATTTGAAAATGAATGAAATTTTCAAATAGAAAATCTCAATTTTCGATGGTTGTCCAAGTTGACACTCAGTGCCAGTGTGGCTTAAATGGCTTTACCCAGGCTTAACCCTTCAAGTACTAAAGCAACACCACGGTTTAAACAAAATAAAAACTTTCCCTTGTTTTAAATTATAAACACTCTGGAGAATTTGTCTGGCTAAAACCACTACTTCCGTTGCAATCCTATTCACCAACCACTCAAGGAAACCATGAGGCTAAACCAAGCAGTCATCCAACCAGCCAGCCATCCAGTCAGTATAGCCGTATTTAAATATCTTTGCATATTTGCAAATTTGCATAACATATCACAACTAATGTGATTTATATCAATTCCGAAATCTCATTATCATCACTATAATCACAAACTATCACTTGCATGTCACTCGAGGTAATGTCTCCAACAACGAAGACAAGCACTTCTACCCGCATACATCCACATGCACACATACACTCCTTCATATGTGGTGGCCACTCTACTCTCTCCTCCCAATCTATCACTGGCAATATTTCTAATACAAGATGATGTCGGTTGTTGCTGTTGTTTATGGAACACATTATATGCCTCATCATCTTCACGTACATACATTCGTTCGTCGGGATGGATGCAACTGAGAGGAGTCACCAAAATAAGTATGCAGAGATATGCATGCATCCAGTGAACATGATTGTTCCTCTCCTTCAAGGAAAATGTATGTCACCATCACCATCATCATCGGTGGCAGCGACGGCACCATCATAGCGCCAACACACAAGATTCTCTGTTTATGAAGTCTTGAACCAGAAACAACAATACCAACAACGTCAAGCACCAGACAACAACAACACCAGGGAAAATGGTGCTACATCTATCCATCCATCCGTAGTGGCACAAACAACAATATTTCATCAGTTATTTGAAGCTCATGCTTAGATTTGGCATCGGCGTTGGCGTTGGCGCTGTTGCATGTTGCTGGTGTTGGGGCTGGTACTGGCGCTGATGCTGTCTTACTGCATTTCGTTGCACACATTTGTAAGTCATTATTTTAGCCTTCTCTACTACATTAGCATCATCTCACATCACATTATTATCATCATCATTGTTGTCGTCGTCGTCGCTGTCTCCGTCATCGTCGTCATCCGCATCACCATCATCATCACTGGGGGAATGCATTTTGCATCGCATCATGTCATTTCATATTTACTTCAAAATGTTGGTAATCTACATTATCATCTGTTTGTATGTACACTGATTATGCGAGAGTTGATAGGGCGGTGTTTAGGCCACTCGTATCAGAGACATTATTTGCATAGATACAGAGAGAGAAAAACAATGTTCGATACAACAAGTCAAAAGGCCTCGGCATGGCCGAACTTTATATACCATGGATTGCATTCCACAGAGGCTCTCGATTTTGCGTAGAAGTGCAGCAATATTACAGGAAACATATTTTTTAATATAACCAAATTAAAACAAATGCAAATATTAAAAAAATAATTTTATAAATAAATATAATATTTTTATTATTTCAAACCACGTTTATAAGGCAGGGCTACCAATACGTTTACACTATATATTTCGAAAAAAAACTTCAAGTCAATTCAAAAAATAAATATTCTTAAATTTATATTTTCAAAAAATACAATAAATATTGGTAGATGGTGCTACAGTTGGGTGTCTTACCATTCCATTTTAATTCCAAAAGTACAAATTTTGAAAATCCATTATCTCAACTAATTTTTGCCGTAAAATTTAAAAGTACGAATTTGGAAAAATCTTTTTATTTTGCTTGTCTCTGTAGTCAAAGGAATGTATACACCGAATTCCATGATTCTAGCTACGGCCATTTGGTAGGAAAAATTGTTGTCCCTCTTTTCCTATTTTACCTCCTTAAGAGTACGAAAAATCTCTTTATTTTACGTGTCTACGCAATTAGAGGGATGTAACACCGAATTCCATCATTCTGGCTGCAGACGTTTAGTTGTATCCCTTGAAAGTACGAATTTCGAAAAATCCGTTCATTTTCCGTGTCTACACAGTTAGAGGAATGTATAATCCGAATTTCATGACTGATTGGTACTATTTGTATCCCCTTTTTCCATTTTAACCCCAAAAAGTACGAATTTTGAAAAGTCCGTGTATTTTACGTGTCTATGCAATCAGAGGAATGTATACACCGAATTTTATTATTCTAGGGGCAGTCGTTTGGTTGGTACCATTTTTATCCCTCTATTCCCATTTTACACCTTAAAAGTACGAATTTGGAAAAAACACTTTTATATTATGTATCTCCTCAATAAGAGGAATGCACACACCGAATTTCGTGTTTCTAATTGTTGTCGTTTAATATGTACCATTTTTATCCCTTTTGCCCCATTTCACACCCTACGAATAAAAATCACTTTATCTTGCATGTTTTTGTTATAGGGGAAATGCGCATACCCAAAAAACATGCTTAAAAACTCAAAAATATTAGAGTATTCCCCTTTGTTGCATACGGAATCAAAATTATTCAATTCCTCTAATAATTTTACGAAGTGCCTTTCACAAAAAATTTCATTTTCTTAATTATTCAGAAGTATTTTTGAAAGCTACAGTTATAATTTATACAATACCTACTTTTCCAATTTCCAGTCTATAAAACCTTCACACACTCAGAAAAAAACCATTCCTAAATTTGAGTGAAATCCATACTGCAATTTAGTTCAATAATTTTACTGCAGTTTTGTAAAAATGTCCTTAAAAGTAGGAAAATTAATTAGGTGTGAGTAAAGTTTCCTTATATCAAAGCCATAGTAAATCAGATCGTTAACTCCGCTTTTGTAAATGAAGGGAAATCAATCTTCAGAAAACGACCCAAAACCATAAATTTGGATATTCATCCCAACCTATTTTGATGAAATTTAGCACATATAGTCTACTAGTAGGTGCGGGTAATATTACGTTTTATGTAGCTCAAAGAACTGCACGGTTTGAGTTTTACAGTGGTCCAATGATGGCATTCTTGGAGGTTTTTGTAGCTTCATCAACAATATCATAACGTTGGATCGTGTCAATTTTAACGATATTGGTGTTCACCTCTTTCCGAATCTGTATGAAGAGAGAAATGTCCTTGTGAATCAAGGACTCCAAAAAATTAAAAATAATCTTAATCCTTGAATATCCTGAAAAACATATACATAACAAAAAAATAATAAACATATTTTCTTAATTTTCTACAAAAAAAATATCAAAAATACAGAGTGGTGTGACCAAAGTTTCTGAAACTAAAATTGTTTCATAAAATGATTTTTTATTAGGGAAAACTTGTGATTTTGGGAAAAATAATTATAGGAAGAAAAGTAATTATTGGGTTCGATACTTAAACTCTAAAAATTGCCAATTGTTGTGGACAAAAGTAACAATGTGTGTAATTTTTTATTCATGGAAATATAACCATATACGGACACCACTACTTGATAAACGACCAAAAAATACCCGTTTTGTCCAAAGTCATGCAATTTTTATAGGCTGGAAATATTTGTAGCCTCGGTGTCATTTTTGCGAAAAAGTGATCATTTTCTCTGGCTAGTATCTTGCACACCGTTGGAATTTTGATTTACTCGCTGAGGCAAAGTTGTAGGTCGTATCATAAAGAACAAAATTGCGAACATATAAAGTAAAAAAATTTCATCTTCAAGGTCAAAATCGCAAAAAAAACTTAAAAATCGATTTTTTAACATGGTAGAAAACAGTTCAAAATTCAAGGAATGTACCTAAGATCTCAATAAAGAACTTTCTAGAACATATGAACTTCCTGTGAATGATTCTTAATACCGTTTAGGTAGCCACAAAAGTGAAAATTTTCCCCAATTTGTTTTAATTTAATTTTGAAACAAATAATTAGTTCTGTTACTATTTTATTCGACACACATGTATGAATGTATAATTTCGAACCACTTGATAATATTTACATTCATACAACCTGTTAATATTCATTATGCCACATGTTGATATTTACATTACTTGTTCAATATTGTAAGCTTCTAGATTATTTCTATCTAAATTTGTGTATGAAAGGCAGAGCAGTTGCTCTGGAAAATCAATTCACATCGAACAATAGAAGCGAGCATTTGTAGTTATAAGCGACCGTGTCTTCTAAATAAAGAGTGAAAAGAATTTTATAAAACCTTCGAGCTGTTTCCTTTCATGAAACTTTACAATCTTAGGAACAAGATTGTTTCAATTTGTTTTTTCTTTACTTCAACATTGAAATACTCTGTACCCATTACAAAAATACGTACTTATATTATGTCATAATAACGTATACGTACTCCGGTGTCAGGTGTGTTGGTATGTTTTTCATACGATTGACATTGGGGTAAGATTTTGAGATTTGAATGAGAGTTTGCACTTGCCTTAAAAATACGTGGGCGTATACATACAATTATTACATTATATTTTAATTACGTATACGTAATGTTAAGTTATATTATATACTGTGTGTAATTTTTTAATTCATGGAAATATAACCATATACGGACACCACTACGTGATAATTTTTGTAATAGATAGCAGAGGATCTCAATGTTGAAGTAAAGAAAAAACAAATTAAATTAAAAAAATGTCGGGAGCGCTATCTAAACGGTGTTAAGAATCATTCCTAGGAAGTTCTTATATTCTAGAGAGTTGTTGATTGCGATCTTAGGTACATTTATGTAGTTGAATGTTTCCTTAGATTTTGAACGGTTTGCTACCTATGGATCTTGAAGATGATTTGTAATGCTTACTAGTTGTGTTCTTTATGACAAGAGCTACAACTTCGCCTCAGGGAGTAAATCAAAATTCCAAACGGTTTGCATGACATGAGACTGAGAAAATAATCACTTTTTTGCAAAGATGACACCAAGGCTCCAAATTTTTTGGGGGCCATAAAAAAGTGAATAACTTTGGGCAAAACTGGGAGACACTGGAGAGGTGTCCGTATATGATTATATTTTTTCGTGTTGCACTGTGTAATCCACAGGGCAAGTCATTTGCTAGACAAGAAGCCAATTTCGAAAATTTTAGTGCACTGAATCCGAATATGACATCAAAATTATCAATTCGCTTTTTTGCGATACAACAAAAGTGTGAAATTTTATGAGGCTAATTTCTGTTGAAGATCTTAACCTTCTATCTATTCTCTTTATGGGCCAACTTGACCCTTTTTCGATAAAATTAAAAAAAAAGTAAATTCAAACCACCAAAGTTATAAATAAAACTCTTCACGCCTAAATAGCAAAATTACACGACAAAAACAAATTACTTGGATTAAAATTCGTGCATGTTTTTTTGGAAGATCGATCTTTTTTGAAAAAATGTTGGTATTTCGGTAGAGCACAGTAAACAAAAAATACAAATTGTATATTTTTGCAAAATTTTAATTTTCGCGGGAGATTGGCTAAAATGATTTTGTATATATGACATTTTTGTTTTGAAATTTTCTCGCGATCTATATTAAGAACTAAAGTCGCTTGTAGTTTATATGTAGTCAGTCAAAAAAGCTGCAAGTCCTGGAAAATTCCCCACTTAGTGGTTGGAATTGCATTCATTTCAACATTTTATACACTCTACGAGATAGACCTTGTTTTTTTATTTATTATGAATTACAATACAAAGTAAATTTATATTCTAATTTTGGGTCCTGGGATTGAGCCGGGGTGACTAAGAACCCACGACCCCCACGATGATAGCCGAGCGCGCTACCAACTCGACTACCGGGGCGCTAATAAACCTTATTAATTATACCGATCGACTTAGAATCACTTTTTGAATCGATTTAACAATATCCGTTTGTCGCTCCGTCCGTAATCAGAGTACAAGTCACAATTGTTGCCAGAACCAAATGAAACTTAAGGACGAACGCTATTTAATATCGATACCAATTTGATTTTTTCAGCTCTAGAAACAACATATTTTATAGCATTGTCTTCAAATTTGGCAACGGAGCTTATATTTAAAGTAGGAACTCCTATGGTGAAAATAGGTCAGATCGGTTCATATTGATATATAGCTCCCATTCATGTTTCGCTTCTTTTTAACAGATCTGCTTCAAATTTGGCAAAATATTTTATATTTCTACTAGAAACGCCAATGGTGAAAATGGGTCAGATCGGTTCAGATTTATATATGACTTCCAACCAAATTTCACTGCCGATTTGTCTTTTTCCACTCTATACCATACATATTTTAACAGATTTTCTCCAAATCTAGCATAATACCTTATATTTCAAATAGAAACACCCACGGTGAAAACGGGTCAGATCTGTTCAGATTTATATGTAGCTCCCATACAAATTTCGCTCCTGACTTTTCTCGCTCAGAAACCACGTATTTTCACCGAATTTCTTCAAATTGAGCATAGCACATTATACTTGAACTGGAAAAACCTATTGTGAAAGTGGGTTACTTCATTCCATGTTTTGATATAGTCCCGATACAAATATTATTCTCGATTTGACAAATTGGATCAGGTCATATCAGTGAAAGTGGGTTACTTCAGTCCATTTTTTGATATATTCCCTATACAAATATTATTCTCGATTTGACAAATTGGATCAGGTCATATCAGCCTATGATTAGGAAACATTAGGACACTTTTCACACTACTTGACTTTACAGCCAAAAGATATCCTATATGAAAAATGGTCTTCAAATATATGCTTAAAGCACCAATCAAAAAATTTTAATTTGTTAGGATCGATTTACCGATGTCTGTCTGTCCGTCTGCTGTCCATCTAAGCTTGTTGGCCCTCTGCAGGTCGTAATTGTTGTCCGATTGTCATGAAATTTGGCAAAAGTTATGTTTTTGGGCCACGGACCATCGGTATTGAATTTGGGGGAAATTTAGATATAGCCTCCATACAAATATATCTATAATTTACGCTATTACTGCTCTAGAATACACATTTTACATGGGGTCATGACAAAATTTTCAGGATCGTGTTATATTTGAACTAGAAACAGCATGGTTTCATGTTTTGATATAGGCCCCATACAAATGTACCTCCGATTTACACTATTTCTGCTCTAAAATGCAAAATTTAAAACGGATCTTGATAAAATTTCCCACACCATGTTACAATTGGACTAGAAGCACCTATTTTGAAATCCAGCTATATAGGTCAATGTTTTTGTATAGCCCCCATACACATGGGCCCCCAGTTTACACTATTATCGCTCAATAACCCGCATCTTACATTGGATCTTGATAACATTTTGCAGATCATGTTATATTTCAATAAAGAATACCTGCTTTGAAAGTGATTTGTAAGGGCCCACTTTTCAATGTAGCGCCCTTAAAGGTAGACCCTCGTTTTTATTATTACCCTTCTAGGACCGACATTTTACAAAAAAAAAAGTTCAAAGAATTATTGTATATACTTCTGTGCACGGTATTAGTGAGGAGAACATCTATTAAAAATACTTAAAATTTCATAATTTTTTTGTATTAGTTCAGCATTGACATCTATTTCAAATTTATTTTCAAGTTAATTCATATCTTGTCTTTAAAAAAAGCAACATTTTAAATGATTGTTAATACTGAACTAATACAGATAGAAACTAGAAGTTTAAAGTGTTTTTAGCACACACTCTCCTCTTTCACCTATTTCTATTTCACCAATAGTTTTAGATGTATACCAGTTGGCCGTCCGATTCATCCTATTATTGTATTTGTCATTGGAACTTGATCAATTTTTCCAGATCATCTTATATTTACTTTACTTGGAATAACTGCCGCAAAATTGGATCAATTACCATATTCGTTAAATTTGACCAAAGATGAATTACTATAATACTGTATAATCTATATGAACTACATAAAATTGCTCCCATGAAACAACTGGGTTTAGTAATCAAAGCGAGATATATACGCAGGAAGAGGTGTAGGGTATTATATAGTCGGTCCTGTTCGATTTGAGCCATTCCTTACTTGGTTTTAAATATGAAATATGAACAAAATGTTACCGTGCGTACAGCCTTTTACTAATAATCTTAATTTTCTACAAATTACATTGTATGAGAAAACATTTGTATTGGGAAGATATCAAAATTTGGACCTATGACGTCTACTTTAAAAAATGTGTATCGTCGCCAAATCTCAACCACGGAGTTCGAATAGGGAGCGGGGTCTATATAAACATTTGGGGCCACATAAAAATGTTGACCTATAAGGTCCGCTTTCAAAACAGCATATGCCAAATGCCATTAAAATCCGATATTATACGAGGATTTTAGAGCGATTCTAATTCAAATCGGGAGGGACTTATGAGGCTCATTTCCAAAACATGATTTTCTGAAACAAAAAAAAAACCAAACCAAAAAAATACATTTTACGTTTTTTTAGTTTTGATGTTCGTCAGACCTATATGCACTGGTAGAATGTATGTGTCAAATTTCATCAACATCGAATAAATATCGTGGATTAGTGTATTATAAGTTAGTTTCATACCAAATGTTTGTAAATCTAAGAAAAAACAGATGTATCCAATTTTAAGTATACCGATGGGCTTAGAATCACCGGCTCAGTCTATTTATTGATGTCTGTCGGTCCGTCCGTCCGTCCCTAGGTACAGCTAGATTGAGAGATGGTCAAGATTTTTTTTAAACTTCAACTAATTTTCAGGTGGATCTTTTTTGCAGCTAGAAAGAAAACTTGGTTGGTTTGATTTCATATAAATGATATGACGTATGACTGTCCAACTGTTATTAACGTTTTAAATAATTTACCAATTTCTTTCTATTCTGGAATTTATGGAAATTAATTAGGTGCTCTGCTACTTAACGAACTGGTTCCTAACAAATTTTGTTTCACCTTAGAGAATTCATCATAGCAGCGATGGAGCACTAGGTCCTAAATGACAATAACATCCCACGTATTTTTCGTTGGGGGGCAGCTTATTTTGTTGGCAGTTCTTTGTTAGCATGAACTATGTAGAATCTGCAAATAGTGCAGAAATTCCACTGGGTGTTTGTTTAGGGGCAAAAGAAACAAAAACAATACCATGTTAATGTGTATGTATGTCGAGAGAGTGAGAGCGAGAAAATATAAACATAAACTCACAATGAATTAGATGTAATTAGAATAATTGCGACAATGCATATTTAGAGATATCCTGTGTGTATGGCATGAGTATTGGCGGTTTTGAAACTCACTTGTATGAGCGAAGGAACAAAGAGACGGAATATCAACATCAGAGATGCGAAAGATGAACAAATACGAGAGGTCAATAACAACCAAGGACGTGTTGTGTATGACCTGTTTATTAATGACATAATGCATACTATTTGCACTGTTATAACAGGGGTACATAAGTTGACTTTATAAATTAGTAGGTTTTATATAGTTGAGTGAAATGCTCAGAGCTGTTTCACAATGAGGGGTGACCAAATGGGCCAACGATGAGGATGCTGATTCAGAGGGAGACTACTCACACACGCTCCACTGGGCTCATAGCGTTTGTCATGTATGGAAAATTTTACTTTTAAATATTTGTGACATAATTCCATTGCGATCTAGGCACTATACGTCAATTCGTTGAAACCTCACCCAAAGGAACTATTATAAAAAATAAACATACATTATAACAAGTAAGGAAAGGCTAAAGTCAAACGGAGCCGACTATATGATACACTCCACTTTCTATCCGAATACAATTCAATTCGGTAATAAAGTGAAAACGGGAAGGATTTTTGTATCCTGTAAATGTCTGTGTTTGACAAAAAAAATTAAATCGGAAAGGACATTTGTATGGGGGTATATTGAAACCTGGAACGAAATATGTGAAATATAATATGTATAGCTTGGCCAAAATCGGTTAAACATTTGGGAGCAACATTTGTATTGGGGCTATATCTAAATCTGAACCGATCTTATCCACTTTCACCATAGGTGTTTTTAGTTGGATTATAAGATGTTGTGCCAATTTTAAAGAAAATCGGGTACAATATGTGGTTTGTAGAGCGGAAATTGTCAAATCGGGAGGAACATTTGTATGGAGGCTATATCTAAATCTGAACCGATCTTACCCACTTTCAGCATAGGTGTTTTTAGATGAATTATAAGATGTTGTGCCAATTTTAAAGAAAATCGGGTACAATATGTGGTTGCTAGAGCGGAAAATGTCAAATCGGGTGCGACATTTGTATGGGGGCTATATCTAAATCTGAACCGATATTATCCACATTCAGCATAGCTGTTTCTAGTTAGATTATAAGGTATTCAGCCAAATTTGAAGAAAATCGAGTATAATATGTGGTTTCTAGAGCGGCAAATGCCAAATCGGGAGCAAAATTTGTATGGGGGCTATACCTAAATATGAACCGATCTTTCCTAATTTCTGCATATGTGTTTATAGTTGGATTATAAGATGTTGTGCCAAATTTAAAGAAAATCGAGTACAATATGTGGTTTCTAGAGCTGAAAAAGTCAAATCGGGAGTGACATTTGTATGGGGGCTATCGGTTCAGATTTAGATATAGCCCCCACACAAATGTCGCTCCCGATTTGACTTTTTCAGCTCTAGAAACCACATATTTTACTCGATTTTCTTTAAATTTGGCACAACATCTTATAACCCAAGTAGAAACACATATGCAGAAATTAGGTAAGATCGGTTCAGCTTTAGATACGATTTTCTTTAAATTTGGCACAACTGCTTATAATCAGATTTAGATATAGCCCAAATACAAATGTTGCTCCCAAATGTTTAACCTTTTTTTTTGGCTTTTGGCCAAACTATACATATTATTTTTTACCTATTGCGTACCAGGTTTCAATATACTCCCATACAAATGTCCTTTCCGATTTAACATTTTTTGTGAAACACATACATTTACAGGATACAAAAATCCTTCCTGTTTTCACTTTTTCACCGAATTAAATTGTATTCGGATAGAAAGTGGAGTGTATCATAGAGTCGGCCCCGCCCGACTTTAGCCTTTTCTTACTAGTTTTGGATAGTTTTTATTTAATTTTCGTTTGGTGGAATTTGGTGGAAAATATTAGATATCACACATACACAGTCAAAGGAATGTGCTCGTCGTTGTGTACTTTTTTAGCTGAATTCCCTTCGTATGTATACTTTTTATAATTTTCTAACCGGCCATTTTATAACTTTTTGCACCTCATTCCCAAAACGTACACATTTTGAGAAATCAATATAACAACATGTAACATGTATACAACCATGTACTTTATTTGGTACAACGTTTATCCCTGGTAGTCCCACATTCCCCTTATAAGTAAACAGTTTGAAATATCCATTTATGTTCCGCGTTTATGTAATTAAACTATTGTAGAATATTCAAAAATAAATATTCTTATATTTATATTTTCAAAAAGCTTAAATACCATAAATATTGGTTGATAGTGGGTGCTACACTTGGTTGTATTTCCATTCTATTTTAATTCCAAAAGTACAAATTTTGAAAATCCATTATCAGACGTACATAGTGCAATATAACCTAACTTTATGATTCAACCAATTTTTTCCGTAAAGGAAAAAGTCCAAATTTGAAAAAAAAACTTTTTATTTTGCGTGTCTATGCAGTCAGAGGAATGTATACGCCGAATTCCATGATTCCAGCTGCGTCCATTTGGTTGGTACCATTTTTACCCCCTTGACGTTTCTACGCAATTAGAATTTCATCATTCTAGCTGTAGTCGTTTAGTTGGTACTATTTTTATCCCTCCGTACCATTGTATCCCTTGAAAGTATGACTTTCGAAAAATCCCTTTTATTTTCCGTGTCTACACAGTCAGAGGAATGTATACTCCGAATTTCATGACTCTAGCTGCAGTCATTTGATTGGAACTATTTTTGTCCCCTTTTTCATTTTAACCCCAAAAAGTACGAATTTTGAAAAATCCGTGTATGTTACTTGTCTATGCAATCAGAGGAATGTATACACCGAATTTCATTATTATATGTACAGTCGTTTGGTTGGTACCATTTTTATCCCTCTATTCCCATTTTACCACATAAAAGTACGAATTTGGAAAAAATACTTTTATATTATGTATCTACTCAATCAGAGGAATGTACACACCGTTGTCGTTTAATATGTACCATTTTTATCCCTTTTTTGCCCCATTTCACCCCCTACAAATAAGAATCACTTTATGATGCACGTTTTTTGCTATAAGGGGAATGCGCATACAAAATATTAAGCAAATATAAACAGACATATTAAAAAAACATGCTTAAATACGCTAAAATATTAGAGATTATTATGGGTATTTTTAGTCCTTGTGAGGGAAAAATTTTTCCCATTGGGCCGATTTCGCCCCGTTTCAATCCCAACCGATCTACGACTATAAGACGCATTTATGGAAATCTTGAACGTTCTCGCTCCTTTCGTTTAGATGCTAGCGTGCTTTCAACAGACGGACGGACGGACATGGCTAGATCGTCTTAGAATTTTATGACGATCAAGAATATATATACTTTATAGGGTCTCAGGTCGATATTTCTAGGTGTTACAAACGGAATGCCAAAGTTAGTATACCCCCATCCTGGAGGTGGAGGGTATAAAAATGAGTGAGTCCCTTTTTAGTAATTCGGATTTTGGGGGAAATTTTTCGATAGATTATAGATTTAGTATAAATGACATGTATGTATAACAACAACATATAAACATTAGAACATATAGTACTAAAAAACTACTTTATGTATGTCAGTAATAATGTAAGAATGACTAATGTTAGCTCATAAGCGCATTTATATATTGTATTAAGGACATCGAATTCAATAAAGCAAAGCAAAGCAAACCATTTTTATCCCTTTTTTCTCTCGCTCACCCCTTATAAGTAAAAAATTACGAAAAATCCATTTATGTTGTGCGTCTACGTGGTCGGAGGAATGTACGCGCCGAATTTCACAATACTTAATTGGTACTATTTTGATCCCTTTTTGTACAAATTACGAAAAATCAAATTTTAATGCGCTTCTACATGGTTCAAAATTTCACAATTCTAGCTGTTATAATTTAGATGGTACCATTTTTATCCCTTTTGTCCCGCTCGCCCCTAAAAAGGTAAACATTTCTAAAAAATCCCTTTATGTTGCAAGTCTACGTTGTCACAGAAAAGTAAATACCGATTTTCACGAATATAGCTAAAATACTTAATTTGGTACAATTTTTATCCCTTTTTGTCTCTTTCCTCCTTTAAAAGTACAAATTTCGTAAATTCCCTATACGTAACTTATCTGCGTTCAGTGCAAGGAACATAACGAATTTCATGTTTCTAGCTACTGCCGTTTAGCCAGGGCGAAGGTTCAATGTTTATCAATTTTTCTCCATTCTACCCCCTAAAACTACGAATTTCGTGAAACCCTTTCTTAGTCGGCGTCATATTTGGGAACTGCCCTGAAAATTTCATGACCCTGGTTTCATCCGTTTGGTCTGGGCGCTGGTCAATGACAAGTCAGTCAATAACGCAACTATTTTATAGATATAGATAATGTTACTAAAATCAATAGGTTTTTAATGTGGATTAAAATAAAAACTATTATGTAACTGATTTCCTGAGATAATTTGTTAAACTTTTAAAGTTCTTATGTCCAGGGATCCTATCAAGGTGAACATATGCAGATAACTCGGTATGAACTCCTCAATACACTGCTATATTGACTAGGAAAACTTCCGCCTGGTAGTCGCTACATGCACCATCTCCATTTCGCTGGGATTCATTCGTAGGCCAGAGATTGTGACTCTCGAATTAAGGCACCACACAGGGCTTCGCTGACGGAAATAGGCCTTAAACACATCATCCTTCTATAACACTAGCTTAAATCTAATCCTAGACCACTTTGCTTCCTTTATAGACTTACTTACTTACGTTTTAGTCGAAAATATATAATTGCCGAATATAAATAATTGCCGCTTTCTACAAAACCTTATCCGACATTTCATTTTCCTGGTACGATCTCCTCCAACAACTGTACGCGTCCTTATAAATAATTGTCATAATTAACAACCTTTCCACACACAACGTTAACGAGCTCCAACAATTGCCGTGAAATATTTATTATTGGCGGTGGAAAGAAATCTTTGAATTATTCATTATTATGAATTAATGTGGAACTTCACATGAAAATACTTTATAATAAATACCAGCCTATAACTCTTACTCGATTCGAATAACACGAGTGCCAAACCATACGGAGATCGCTCGTGTATGTCTATAATAATCAAACCACTATATATCCATCCGCATACGTGTGTCCTCCGTGCTCCTCCGTCTCTGACCACTGTATGCTTCGATTCGGGAATATGGCCAAACTCGTAACTTGCGTGAAACATGTTAATAATTTACAATTTGGTATTCATAAATAAAGTGTCATTCATACAAACGCAGTGCAATTCGGACGCTGTTGTCCATATGACCAAAGTCAGCGAGAGCTACAGAATGCGAATAAAACACATGGTTAGTAGCGGGTAAATGATGAAGTTTCTTTCGCGGCATCATAATGCAAAGTAGTTAGTAGTATCATACACTCGAAGGAAAATGGTAATACGATCTGATGAAAACTTTATTTAGGGTTAACTGTAGAGAATACTTCCATGATGGATAGGTGGTATGAAAGGAGCTATGCCAAACCATTCATATTTATACACTCCACGAGAGTATTATGTCTTTGTGCATTTGTTTGTAACACCCAAAAGGAAACGAGATAGACCCATTGTTAATTATACCGATCGACTTAGAATCACTTTTTAATCGATTTAGCAAAGTCCGTCTGTATGTCTGTCTATTCTTGTAATCAGAGTACAGGTCGCAATTGTAGTCAGAACCAAACGAAACTTTGCACAACGAAGTTTTTCGGGATAAGGACGAACGCTATTTAATTAAAAAAAAATCGGTTAAGATTTAGATACATCCCCCATACGAATTTAGCTCCTAATTTTACTTTATCCTCTCTAGAAAACACATATTTTAACAGATCTTCTTCCTATCTTTCAACATATCTTATATTTAAACTAGAAACAACATAACAAAAAATATTTCTTTGAGAAAATATTTGAATGTTCAAAGTAGGAGTTGAATTGAAATTGATCTCACTAAATATATTTTGGCATATATAGAGGCTATAGCCTCTTATAAACAACAAATACGACCATACTTTGTTTCACGAACTGTCGATGTTTTTGTTTCCGATTGACGTGATATTGTATTATTTTAAACATGTTATAATAACATGCGACAAAAATTATTTTTTGCTAGTTTTTAATAATAAAACAGAAATTATGCGCACGAGTAATGGTTTATCATTTGATTGATTTGATTTTTTAAAGATTTTCAAAAATAATGTTTACGATTTTTGGACCCTAACTCCTACAATGCCCATCGCGTTCACTAAATTTTATCAAATTCGCAAGTCCTTCGAAAATTGCTCGCTGGTTATATATGGAATTTTCGCCAGTCTTATGTCTATAATTTACTACTTAAAACATCAATTTCAAAATTCAAACCTTCTCGAGTATATGACAAGCCGCCTTTTAAGTTGACCACCTTAAGGTGACTATCCACTTTCCTCGAGTTTAACGATAGCCAATGGAGATGCTAAACAGTGGTAGGTGGTTGTTAGACGCTTGTGCTTCGCAGTGATCATGCTCAAACATAGTGGCACAATGGCACTAACAACACTTTGGCCATTGGCTGGCCATATGGACTGGCCGGTCGGGTCGTACTGACTGACTGTGGTTGAATGCATTTGTTCAGGCCACCACTGTCCACAACAGCAACAACAAATGTACGCGAAAACGTACAACAAATAATGAGCGAATGTTGATTGAGGTTATATATCATGCGGTGGATTGTTTGACTAACTATATCCAATCCTGGATATATCCAAAAAAACTGAACGCGTACAGATGTGTGCGCGTATGCATGAATGGATACATTCGTACGTTGAACATACAACGTACATACCTTGCGGTATAACACTGGACATTGAATGACGATCTTGTTGTTAGTCGCTGTGCTCGTTGTGAAGGTGAGTGCTGCAACTTTATGATGAAAGTTGTTGCGGCCAATTGGTGGCATGGGAAAAATGGCTCAAATAATAATGCAAACATCCACAACAAAAAGTTATGATTGGTCTTTAGTGAAAAAAGAAAAGTGGGCAAGAAAGAAAGGATAGATAGAAAGAAGGAGCGTGCGGGTTAACTACGTATGCAAAACCAGAAGGTAGACTCTTTTGACAAGTTACCATAATCATGGTAACATATTGGGGACCACTTGAGTTGCCAACCGAAGTCGTGCTACAATGTAACTAAGGAACGATGGGTTAAGCGTATGACGCCATGGTTTATGATTTCGGTCTGCACTAAAAAACTTCGTTAATCAGAGAGAGTGTTAACTTAATTGTCAATACAATTGTGAAAAGTACTTGCAGGACAGAAATCATAATTTAAATGTAATGTTCATCTATGTATAGTATTGTTTTAGCTCATAATGTAATATTTGTTTATGGCACCATGGGATAATTGAATGGAAGTACACAATTACTTAATCGCCCAAGCCAGGACTATATAGCCATGTCGGCCGGCCAATACATGCAATGTCATTAAATTGATATATTATAGATATATATTTAATTAATAAATTTATTTTTTCCCTCTTTCATTCAGAAACTTATGTTGTGCTTACATGTTTCTGCAACATTGAGTCCTTGCGTCTGTTTCTGTTCTTTTTGCGCTTAATATTGTTAAAAACTCATCTATTATCTACTTTTGGGATCGTTTTATCCCATTGGATCTCCATAATTATCAGTTCCAGTCGGAGTTTTGATTCTTTTTATCCCCCAAAGAATAGATGGACGTACGTATAATAAATAGACAGCGGATTTTTATGCAAATTCCATTCCACAATTGCATAAAATATGAATATCGCTGTACAAAATATTGGTTATATCGATTTTTTAAATTGTTTTATGAGTTAAATCATTTGTGTGAAGATGACAGTCAATTTTTACCATCCGTTCATAATATAATAAACTAGCAAATACCCGCTACTTCGTACACGGAAAAATGGTATGGTATTGACAGTAGTTTGTATCGGCATTCAAACTGCTCAAAATGAAAACAATTTTTCTACAAAAAATCATATAAAGTAGAAAATTATTTGCACGTTTCTTTCTTAAGCTGTGAAAATTATACTCTCACTACAGAGTAGGAGCGTATATATCATTAGGGATAGAAAAAAGTGTACGCATTGAAGGATAGATTTAAAACCATAAGTATGTCCCAAGTCCCTTTCACGTCTGTCTGTCTCGCTTGTATACACGATGACTCTGGAAGGGACTTAATGGATTGATTCAAACTCTGCACATAGTACTATTTTCCCAAAAATAGTTTAAATTCGGAAATGGGGGGAATTGATATACATCTTATGGTACCCACACACGTATAGTCCATATTCCAAAACAAACGACCCGTACGTAAAATTAAACCTAATATAACTTCTATACTTTCCACGCAGTTTGACATAAGATTTGGTCAAAATAAAACTGATATAACTTCCATACGTATGGTTGAAATTAGTTTCAATTCGAGATTTTAAAATGTTTTTATAATCATTTTAAACCTACAAAATATGTATGCTTTTCCGCGTCCTTTGTAGTCCCTATCCAAGTGAAAATTAAAACCATAACTTCTATACCGGTCCGTTACTTGAAATCTGAACTTATAAATGGAACAAACATTTTGTATCTATCTTTTATTTCGCCGGGGATAATGAATATAATAATCACACATAACTCTTTCTGTGCCGCTTGTGCCCTTAAACATACATATTTCGCAAAAATAATTTATGTACTCGGAGAAATGTACACACCGAATTTCTTTTCATATTCTAGCTGAAAACTTTGGTTGGTACTCTCTGTATCCCAAATCCCCAATTTTGGTTGGTACCTTTTGCACCACTTTTGATCCGCTTCCCCCCTTAAAGTATACATTTGATACAATCCAATTGTATTGCAGTATCCATTTTAATCGCTTTTTTCCAAGTTCAACTTAAAAGTATAAATATTGAAAATCAGTTAATGTTTCGCGTCTACATTGCCAGAGGAATATACACACCGTATTTCACGATTCTAGTTTCAGTCGTGTTGTTGGTACCATAGGAATATAAAAAGGTACGAATTTCGAAAAATATATTAATTTTGCATGTACAAACCGAATTTCATGATTGATACCGCTGATATCCGTTTTTATCCAATTTCACAAGTACAAAAGTACGAATTTCGAAAATTTCATTTAATTTGCATTTTCAGGGATATACACGCCGAATTTCATGATTCCAGCTCCGTCTGTTTGATTGGTACCATTTTGCTTCCCTTTCTACCCAATTTCACTCACAAAAAGTACGAATTTTGAAAAATATTTTCTTAGTCGCATTCATGCTGTAAAAGTAATGCCAGTTCCGAATTTCATGATTCTAGGTCCAGTTGTTTGGTCTGGGCTGTGGTACAATTTTTATCCCATTTAATTCCTTAAAATTAAAAATTTTGAAGAATACCTTCTTATCAGTGATGTGCTCTGTAAAACGAATATACATACCGAATTTCATTATTGTAGCGTCATCCGTGTTGTTGGTACCTTATTATTCCCTTTTCCGCGTTTACCTATTAAAAGTACGAATTTAAAAAAATTGGGTCATTTTGCGATTCTAAGGATTTTGAGGTATGAGGTATTTTATTATTCCAGCTCCATCCGTTTGATTGGTACCATTTTTATCCCTTTTTACCCGATATCACCCACAAAAAGTACGAATTTAAAAATATTTTCTTGGTCGCATTCGTGCTATAAAAGTAATGCCCGTTCCAAATTTCAAGATTCTAAGCCCTGCCGTTTGGTCAGGATTGTGGTACAATTTTTATCCCATTTAATCCCTTAAAAGTACAAATTTCGAAAAATGCTTTCTTATTAGTGATATGCGCTGTAAAACGAATATACACACCGAATTTCATTATTGTAGCGTCATCCGTGTTGTTGGTACCTTTTTTATCCCCCTTTTCCCTTTAAAAGTACAAATTTCGAAAAATTCCTTCATTTTGCGATTCTTGATGTACACACCGAATTTTATGGTTTCAGCTCCTTCCATTTTATTGGTACTATTTTTATCCCTTTTTACCCGATTTCACCACCAAAAAGTACGAATTTTGAAAAATATTTTCATTGGCGCGTTGAAGCTATAAGAGGAATTTTGTACCAAATTTCAAGATACCTGGTTTTGATTACCAAACCCAGTTGTTTTATTAGGGTGATAAATGATAAATGCATCTTTAGTCAAATTTATCGAATATGGCAAAATTGATTGGCTGTAATAAGTTGAACCTGAAGTGTTATGTAAATAAATCAGAAACTGATAATGAGCGGTGGCAATTCCATTGCTGTAAGTGTTCCTAAATATACGTCTAAAATCGGGATCCATGGTCCACTCAACAGTAAGTGTTCTTATGTGAAATAATCCATGATCTGGAAAATTTAATCCAGATCCGATGTAATATGAAGGATTTAAAACGATAATATTGAAAATTGGTGGGACAGTTGCATTTAGAAACATTGAACCATATGGTCCAATTTTCGGGTAGGTATTCCGAGAGTAAATATAATATGATGTGGAAAATTTTGACCAAGATCCGATGACAAATTCAGATTTTACAGCGGCAATAGGATAATTTACTTTCATAGTAGGTATTATTATAGTAGGTATATAGCTGACATAAAACATGATCTGCAAAATTTGAAAAACTTCCGATGTAAAATGTTGGTCCTAGAGGAGTAATACTAAAATGGGGGACCATTTGTAAGGGCGCTACATTAAAAAGTGGGCCCATATAGATCACTTTCAAAGTAGTTATTCTTAGTTAAAATATAACATGATCTGCAAATTATATCGAGATCCAACGCACGAAGTGGGTTCTAGAGTTGATAGAGTAGAATGCGGCCCAATTTATATGGGGGTTATACAAAAATATGGCCCTATATATTTGACATGCATAGTATGTACTCTTAGTTGAAATATAATATAATCTGAAAATTTTGATAAACTTCCGATGTAAAATATGGGTCCAAGAGGGGTAATAATAAAAATTGGGGCTCATTTGTAAGGGCGTCACATTAAAAAGTGGACCCTTATAGATTACTTTGAAAATAGGGTTTCTTTACGGAAATATAACATAATCTGCACAATGTTTTCAAGATCCAATATAAGATGTGGGTTCTAGAGCGATAATAGTGTGAACTGGGGGCCCATTTGTATGGTGGCTATACCCAAACATTGACCTATATAGCTGGCTTTCAAAATATGTGTTTCTGTCAAAATGTAACATTGTGTGGGAAATGTTATCAATATCCGACATAAAATGTGCATTTTAGAGCAATAATAGTGTAAATCGGAGGTACATTTGCATGGGGGCTATATCAAACCATGGACCCATGTGGTCCACTTTCCCGTTAACTGTTTTTAGTTCAAATATAAGACGATCCTGAAAATTTTGTCATGATCCCATGTAAAATGTGTATTCTAGAGCAGTAAGATTGTAAATTATATGGATATTTACTGGTGATTCTAAGCCGATCCGTATGCTTAAAGGTTGGTCTAGCTCGATTATTTCTTGGTGTTACAAACATTTGGCTGGAATCTAACTTATAATACCCTAGCCCACGAAGTGGTGTAGGGTATAAAAATTATAGTAGTGGTTTTTGACCGAATCTTATACATCTTCCACTGTGGAGTGCATTCGACAGTACTACATGCTGATTAGATGCTGTCGACTTCACGTAGAAATTCAGTACAATATTATGTATGGAAGTTGCGATATATGTTCCGTATTAAAATTATAATGTCCATTCATTAGTATAATATAGAAATAATTTAATAATTTTGAGGACCAATCCCCATTTATAGGTCGGGGCTACCAACATGTTTATATAGCGTGATAGTGTTCGACTATATATCGACACCTCCAAACCACGATCTTTAATGATCGGTCAATTCAATCCAAAGTTATGCTCAAAGATGTTATAACATTTATAACTAACTTATTTATATAAAATAAGCCTTGGACGCCTTTTCTGCAATACTCAATTTTCAGTGTTGCTATGCTATTGTTCGCAGGCATCGCACTCTGGGGCCTTTGCACGGAATCAGCGGCAAAAATAAAAAAAATGATAAGAGCTTATGGTAAAACTAATAATACCAATTAATAGAGAACTTATTATCGATTAAAAATTCGAAAACCGATTCAAAATCTGACCGAAATTGTTGTTTATAGAGCCGCTCAAATTTGATTAATTTTTTCAGAACTCAAGAAAAAACAAAAATTAAACAAGTAAGAAGGCGTTAAGTTCGGCCGGGCCGAATCTTATATACCCTCCACCACGGAGTGCATTCCACAGTATTACCAGCAGATTAAAAGATGACCACTTTACATAGAAGTACAGTACCATATTACGAAAATTGTGATATTTTTATGTCCCATTTTTATCACTCCTTATCAATTATATCCCTTAAAAGTACGAATTTCGAAAAATAAATAGAGGGATTTTACGTATCTATGTAATTACGGTATGTACACACCGAATTTCATGATTCTAGCTGTTATCGTATCATTGGTTCCATGTTTTATCTCTTTTTTGTCCCATTTCGCCCGCTAAAACTTTTATTTTCTTTGTGGTCCTTGCAAGCTACAAGAGGAATGTCCGCAACAAATTTCAAATGTATGAAAATCAGAAATTTAATTAATAAGCCAAGGCTACCATTATATTTATACTATGTATATATAATGGAAATAATACTTCAATTCATAAAGTAAATATAAGGCAGCAATCATAAATACCCTAAATATTGGGGGATAGAGAGTGTATTTTCATCTACTGTCGTTTGATTGGTTTACTGGTATTTCCATCCTATTTTAATTTCAAAAGTATACATTTTGAATATACCTTATCTCTCACGTACGCAGTATAAGACAACTTGATGGTTCTACCAATTTTTGTCGTAAAAGCAACAAAATAAAGAACAATTTAGAAAAAAATATTTTACGTGGCTATGCAGTCAGAAGAATTTATACACCAAATTCCATGATTCTATCTGCTGCGATTTTGTTGGTACCATTTTTATTCAATTTTTCGCATTTTATCCCTAAAAAGTACGACTTTCGAAAATCTATGTATTTAACGTGTCTATGCAATTAGAGGGATGTACAAACCGAATTTCATCATTGTAGCTGTAACTTTGCCATCGAATCCCTTGAAAGTACGAATTTGGAAAAACCTTTTATTTTTCGTGTCTATGCAGTCAGAGAAATGTATACTTCGAATTTCATAACTCTAGCTGCGGTCATTTGGTTGGTACTATTTTTATCCCCTTTTTCCATTTTAACACCAAAAAGTACGAATTTCGAAAAAATACTTTCATATTATATATCTACTCTATTAGAGGAATGTACACGCCAAATTTCGTGTTTCTATCTGTTGTCGTTTGATAGGTACCATTTTTATCCCTTTTTGTCACATTTCCCCCCTACAAATAAAAATTGTAGGGAATTGCAAATATCAAGTAAATACAAGCTAATATGTTCATAAAACAGTCTGTAATACTCTAATATAAGGGATATTTTCAGTCCTTGTGAGGGAAAATTTTTTTCCTCTGGGCCGATTTCGCCCACTTTCAATCCCAACCGATCTGCAACCATAAGACACATTTAGGAAAAATTTGAACTTCCTACCTCATTTCGTTCGACCGCTATCGTGCTTTCAACAGACAGGCGGACAGACAGACATGGCTATATCGTCTTAGAATTTTACCACGACCCAGAATATATATACTTTATGCGGTCTCATACGAATATTTTAAGGTGTTACAAACGGAATGACAAAGTGAATATACCCCCATCCTGGAGGTGGAGGGTATAAAAAAATAGGATTCATGATTGAGTTACAGAAAAAATATATACAGAATTTCTACGCCTTTGGTCTCGTTTGAAATGTAACTTAGATGAAATGAAATAAAACAAAAATTGGTAGTATTCAAGGCTTAGTTACTAAAAAATCGCAGTAGTAAAAAAAGACTATATTTTGATCGTTTTCCAACTTTGGTGGTATAGAAATAAAGAAAATTTGATTAGTTTTGTTTTAGGTGATTTAGTACCCATTACTCTGTCGTATTCAATAAAAATTGGCTGCCGATACTTGCCTATTCTCATGTTATTGCAATAAAAGTTTGGCACCTCCAACACAAATTTATTTTATTCGCATTTTATAAAGCAACATATTTGGAGTACTATGACCGTCAGAGTCTTGAAATTTTGTGAGAGTTTATTGGGACATAATTTGGACAGTTGTGCAAATAATGGGCGGAATTGGAAAATGGGGCGTGGTAACTCCCATACGAAATTAAAATCTGTTATCAAATATATTCATTTCTATAACACTGAGAGTTCTGAAATTTTATGTGAAACCATCCACTATTAATCTGGGTAGTTGGGAGAAAATCGGCGGTATTGTTGAAGGTGGCGTGTCACATCCCATAAGAAATTAAAACCAGTTATAGAGTAATTTCTCTTACATGACTTCGAGTTTCCTAAAATTATGTGTGAATGAATTATTGTGTTTTCACTTACGTAGGCCAGATACAAATGGGCGAGATTTGAAAGATGGGCGTGGCGCCTTATCTAAAATTTGACTCCAATATATATTCCGTTATATGCAACAAGAATCTTTTAATTTTGTGTGAGTTCCTTGAGTATTAATGTGCAAATCCCACATAAAGTAAATAAAATTCACTATTAATTATTTGTTGTCTCTTTTTATAACTTCACACAGATAGGATCCCCCAGTGGGGCGGGAGGGGTGTGACAAAACTGTTTATGAGAATAACTTTATAATAATTAGTACATATACTGTAGTACTGAGCACGAAAAAATAATATAAACCCGAATTTTGATTTTTCGGTATGTTTTTATACCCTCCACCTCCAGGATGGGGGTATACTAACTTTGTCATTAGGTTTGTACCACCTTCAAATATCAACCTGAGACCCTATAAAGTATATATATTCTTAATCGTCATAAAATTCTAAGACGATCTAGCTATCTAAACGAAAGGAGCTAGGACGGCCAAATTTTCCATAAATGCGTCATATAGTCGTAGATCGGTTGGGCGAAATCGGCCTAAAGGGAAACTTTTTTCCCTCGCAAGAACTAAAAATATAATAACCTCTAATATTTTAGAGTATTTGAGCATAATTTTACACTATGTCTGCTTGTACTTATTTGATATTGGGTATGCGCATTCACCCTATAACAAAAACGTGGACCATAAAGTGATTTTTATTCGTAGGGTCAAAAAGGGATAAAAATTGTACATATCAAACGACAACAGCTAGAAACACGAAATTCGGTTTGTACATTCCTCTAGTAGATACATTATATAAAAATTGTTTCCAAATTCGTACTTTCGTACGTAAGGGGTAAAATGAGAATAGAGGGATAAAAATGGTACCCGCCAAAGGGCTGCAAAAGTTTAAGAATTAATTAAAGAAATCATTTGTAACCACTGTTTCTTGATTAAAAAAATTTTCAATTGGTCATATATTTTTATATAATCCACGAGAGTTTTATGTCTTTGTGCATTTGTTTGTAACACCCAAAATGAAGCGAGAAAGACCCATTGTTAAGTATACCCATCGACTTAGAATCTCTTTCTGAGTCGATTTAGCAATGTCCGTCTGTCCATCTATTGTTGTAATCAAATTACAAGTCGCAATTATAACCCGATCTTAACAAAAATTAGCACAAATAAGTTTTGTGGATCAAGGGCGAACGCTATTTAATTTAAGGCAAATCGGTTCAGATTTAGATATAGCCTCCATACAAATGTCGCTCCCGATTTGACATTTTCCGCTCTTGAAACCCTATATTGTACTCGATTTTCTTTAAATTTGGCACAACATCTTACAATCCAACTTGAAACACATGTGCACAATTAAGATAAGTTCGGTTCAGTTTTAGATATAGCCCCATACAAATCTCGCTCCCGATTTGACATTTTACGCTCTAGTAACCCCATATTGTACTCGATTTGCTTTATATTTGACACAACATCTTATAATCCAACTAGAATCACATGTGCAGAAATAAGGTAAGATCGGTTCAGATTTAGATATAGCCCCAATACAAATGTCGCAAAAACTGAAAGTGTCTCTATCCCAAAACGACGAACATCATAAATAAACAAAAAATATAAAATTTTCTCGTCAGCGATCTAGTTACCGTTCGATGGTGAAGCCCCCGGGGGGCGAAACCCGCGGCCCGCCGCGCTGTGATCCCCAAACATTTAAGTTCTAGAAGAAAATCACGTCAAAAGTTATATTCACTTAACGCCGAATTAACTGGAGCTACGTGCTCAAATTTTAACAGATTTAGTTCGCTATCTTATCTCGAAGACATGGACGATACTACAGAGAGAAACATCAAGTCTAATGTATCTAAGCCCACCCGGAAACCTCCACCTATCGTTACAGATGCTCGAGTCCCGTTAAGGGAAATACAACATCTCATAGGCGATAATTGTGTTTATAAAAGATCATCAAGCGGCACTAAAATTTTTCCTCAGTTCCAAGAAAAATATGAGTTTTGCATAAAAACCTTGAAAGAAGGATTGATCGAGTTTCACACATACATATAACGACAAAGCAAACAAGATAAACTTTCTTATACGGTTTTCCGAGGTTAGATACTACCGTAATGGATGATCTTAAAACGTATAACCTCTCTCCAATAATAGTCACTGAGATTCAAACAAAGTATAGCAATCCAAATAACGCAGTATATAAAGTCCAATTCGAACGCAAATCATTTAGCCCCAACCATTTAAAAAATATAAGATCGGTTTGCAATGTAATTATTACATGGAAAAAACAAAATCCCAAAAAGTCGGATAGGCCTACTCAGTGCTGGAACTGTATGATGTATGGTCACGGAGGTGATCATTGCAGCCGTAGACCGGCATTTATGTCTTGTGCAAAGTCGCATTTGATCAGCGAATGTCCCTTTACAAAGGACAAGAAACAACTTGTGGTTTTCACTTGTTTTAACTGCAAACAAGCCGGTGAGGTAAGAACGGACAACTCTGCTAATGACGTGAGATGAAATATCTTGTAATTAGACAGAAAGTCACTTCTGGTCAAGCCAAGCGGGCCACGAATGCACGCCCCAGACAAACAAATACACACGTGCATACAAACTACTCCCATCGCAATGCATCGTATTACCAAACCAACAACAACATTCAATCATATGCTGGCACGTTAAAAAATGCTAGTTCAGATCTTTTTAATATAGACGAACTATTTAACATTTTCGCCACGGCACTTGACGACCTAAGCAGATGCACCTCGAAAGTGCAACAAATATAAATTGTAATGTCCCTCCTTAAATATGCCTATGATTTTAAATAATGTGGAAACAATAAATGTCTTGCATTGGAATGCAAACGGCATCACATTTTATGCTCAATTAAAACATCTAGAGAATGTTTTAACAAAAAAATATACCTATATGTAGGGCTAAATGAAACATTTTTTAAAGAACACCATAAGCCATTTTTATAATTACACTCTCTACCGGAACGATAGACAAGATGTAAATGGAGGTGGTGTAGCTATACTTGTTTGTAAAGGAATCCGCCACGGACTTCTACCTATTGTCAGTACAAGACTCATTGAAAATCTTTCAATATAGATTAGCATTTTCCAAAGTGGTAGTTACCACTGCACATTCTCCCAAATTTGCCCAATCCTTCATTAATGATATAAACGATCTCACTCCAGACAATATTGACTATATAGTACTGGGAGATCTAAATGCAAAACATACTTCCTGGAACTGTGGAACTAATAACTTAGCCGGAAACAGCCTTAATAATCTGCAACAGCAAAGAAATTTCTTTATTTATATAGCATATAGCAATATAGCAGTCCCTCAACCGTGGACATAATTATATTTAACGTGTCATTTTCAATGAATGTTACATCATTAGATTACGAACTTCCATCATTCTATAATCTGTTCTATTTATTCCGTGAATATATAGAACGTTGCATTAATTTCTCAGTAGAAAGCTACAGCACCTGCGCATCTATCGATAAGGAAATTGATAACTTCACTAAACTGAAAACTACGAAGGCTCCAGGTCTTGATGATATTCCAAATATTATTCTAAAAAAGCTTCCGGAAAAGGCGATTCAACTGCTGGTTCTTCTATTTATTTAATAGTTGTCTTCGGCTCAATTATTTCCCCAAAACATTTAGAAAGGCAAAAGTGGTTGCCATTGCCAAGCAAAACAAACCTCCTACTGAACCATCCAGCTACAGGCCAATCAGTCTTCTTAGCAACCTGGGAAAACTTTACGAAAAATTAATTCTCATCAGAATTCTAAAATTCACTTGGTTTCAAAAAAGAGCACAATACAGTTCATCAAATTGGTCGTATTAAAAACAAAATAATTCGCAACAAAATGCAGAGAAAATCCACGTGCCTAATATTATTAGATATTGAAAAAGCCTTCGATACTGTGTGGCACAATGGACTTCTATATAAAATGGTATCGGCTAATATGCCTAAATATTTATGCAAAATTATTTCGCAATATCTTGTCTTCATTCAAAACTATCCACGCAAGACTCCCTCAAGTATCCATCTTATCTCCAACATTATACTCGATATATACATCGGATTTCAAACATCCCAGGGGGATAGACACCGCCTATTATGCAGACTATACTGCCCTTATCTCGTCCAGCAAGTTGACATCAGCCCTTCTGAATAAAATGGAGATCAGCCTCAACAGCTGCTTCAAATATTGCAAAAAGTGGAAAATTAAAATAAACAGTAACAAGACGCAGGCCATTATTTTTCCCTTTAATAAGTCACCTAAGAGAAATCCAAACCGGCAACTTAATTTCCACGGAAATAATGTAGCAGTTGTAAATGATGTAACTTATCTAGGCGTAACCCTGGACAAGAAGTTTATATTTCGTAAATACATTGCATCAATTGGTCAAAAGGCTATAAAGGCATTCATTATGGCCGTTTTTGAATCGGAGATCAACCCTCCGCTTAGGAAACATATTATCCTACGCATCTCCTATTTGGCATAGCGCTACTAAAACTCATTTGAAAACACTACAAATGATTCAAATTAAATTCCCACTTCACAACTGCATGATGAAACTGGATACCTGCTCTTTTTAGACTTTATCGAGAAACTAAATGCCAATCATTTCCGAAAAGTTGCAAACTCGAATTATTGTAAAATACGCGAGAGTCTAGATTTGCATTATTAGAATTTAATAACAAAACTAGAATTTATTCAAACAGAAAATATTGTATTAATATAGATTATTCCCTAATAACCATATTTTAAACAATACTTTTCTCTATATATTTGTAAAACCCCAATAAATCACGTATAGGTTTTTATATCCTTTTTTCCTATAATTAGTTTAAAATGAAATTAACCTTATTTATGTATTATTACCGAGAACTCACTTGCTGAAATATCTTTATGAAAAAATCTGATTATTGTTAACTATTAAGTATTAGATAAAACTATGATTTGGATTAATAAACTTGAACTCTCGCTCACGATTTGACATTTTCCGTTCTAGAAACCCCATATTGTACTCGATTATTTTTAAATTTAGCACAACATCTTATAATCCAAATAGAAATACATATGCAGAAATTAGGTAAGATCGGTTCAGATTTAGATATAGCCCCCCTACAAATGTCGCTCCCGATTTGACTTTTACCGCTTTAGAAACCACATATTGTACTCGATTTTCTTTAAATTTGGCACAACAGCTTATAATCCAAGTAAAAAAACCTATGATGAAAGTGGGTAAGATCGGTTCAGATTTAGATATAGCCCAAATACAAATGTTGCTCCCAAATGTTTAACCGATTTTGGCCAAACTATACATATAATATTTCACCTATTTCGTTCCAGATATCAATATACCCCCATACAAATCCGATTTAACATTTTTTGTCAAACACATACATTTACAGGATACAAAAATCCTTCCCGTTTTCACTTTTTCACCGAATTAAATTGTATTCGGATAGAAAGTGGAGTGTATCACAGAGTCGGCCCGCCAGGCTTTAGCCTTACCTAATTGTTAAGATTAGAATATGTATGTGAAAATCGTATAATGATAATGGGAAATATCGATCCATAATTTTGCACTTCTTGTCCAATCATCGTGGAATGTAGCAGAAGTATTATTTTTGAGTCATGGCCCGTCGCTCTTAAATCCTATCCCTTCGACTAGCTGTTTTAGTTTAGATGCTAGCGTACTTTCAAGGGACGGACAGACAGACTTGGTTAGATCGTCTTAGAATTTTATATCGAATAAGAACATATATATTTTACAGAGTCTCAGATTTATATTTCAATGTGTTATAAAAGGAGTGACAAAATTTGTGTAAGACCATGCCATGTAGGGTCTAAACAGGTTTCAATATCGATTTTTATATAATTTTTATTTAATTTCCAATAATTCCCCTGGAAAAATATCGCAATATCTTTTACAGCACAAATTGCAAAATATTCGAAAATTTTTCAAAAAATCATCTAACATACATATGTCTTGCATTAACAAACGCTTTCACTAAATTTCATCAAAATCGGACGAACGAATCTAATTGGTTTAACATGGAATTCGTCATTAGCGACAACCCACACAGACAGTCATACAATTATCAAAGCTCGGTAGCGCTTTTAAAAAAACCAATATTTCTTTCTCATGAGAATTAATAAAATTCCGTCCTAATTTATATATATAACTAAACTGCACACATACTCGTACCAATGAATTCCGACAAATGTTGTCTATAATATCAGTAAAACTATCAATATAGGAATAATGTACAAACTGATTATACAACAACGCAGAATTTCAAATGGAATATCAAGCTGCCGGCGAAACTATCGTGGACAAAGTTACATTTCACCCAAAAGAGCAACAACAAAAGTCCAAAAATTTGTTATGGAATATAAAAATTGGGGGCACATTTCTAAACCGAAGATGGAACGAGCCATGGAATGAAGCAAACACCACAAAAATTTATTTTATTTCTGTTTTTCGTCAAACACACCAAAAAAGACCCAAGGAAAAACAAATATCGAACAAAACCATAATACATAGAAAATCCAAAGGAAAGTGCACACAAGAACAAGACGAAGGAGAAGGAAGGAAAAAGACGTTGAAATAAATAAAGAACTTTTCAAAAATTATTGAAATGTCACGTAGCAACTTCTCAAATTGCAGAAATCCTGACGTTGTCGTTCAATTTTATGTGGATTGATAGACGAACGAAAGAGCAGCCACAGTGGCAGCAGTGGCATACGAATGCAATGCCATCATCCATGGCACGGATGGTTAGGGGCAGGACGTAGAATATTTCCTGCACAGCAAACTAGAAGGTGAGAGGCAGGGAGGTAGGCAATGGATGGAATGGGAAATGGTGATGCTAAAACCGAATTTACAGAAAATATCGTATACTAAGACGAAATGCCAACGAAAGAAATGGAAACGAAGAAAGACGTAGGGACAGACGGCAGTATCCGAAAGCCAGAGAGACAGACTGCAAGACGAATATCGTCTTGAGGACAGAAAACAACGAAACGTCACATCAAATATTGTGGCACTTTGGCAGCAACACTGGCAGAACTGTATTAGATGGCTGAGAAAGCACTGAACGGCCATTGAATGGCTTAAAAGCAGAAATGCAACAACAGTTTGCTAAGGCCGAGAGTCAGAGAGAGAGAGGGGGGGGGGGGGTCGAAGTAACGATGGCGAAGACGGAAACTATCCCTGCTGTAACCCACAAGAACGTGGCAAATGACAACGTGTTCATCAAACCCACGAGCACCAGGGAATTGAACCCATCCCGCTCCTTCACCACTATCGGAGTCACCACGACCTCTGCTTACACTATTTCGTCACTGGCTACCCCCTGTACTTCGAACAAATGACCCGGCCGTCAATTGTTATGTCAGTCCTTACATCCGGACATATTTTAACGAGAGTGGTTTGAAAATGTGAGCAAAGTAATTCGGACAAATGAAGTTTATCTAAACGAATTCAGACAAGACAACCATAAAATCTTACCATAGATTTATGTATCATACAATCAGTGATATTAATGTATGTTAAAATACAACAAAGTGAAAACATTGCTAAATCGGTTCAAAAAGTGATTCTAAGTAGATCGGTATAATTAACAATGGGTCTATCGCCCTTCCTTTTGGGTGTTATAAACAAATGCACAAATACATAATACTCTCGTGGAGTGTATAAAAACAGCCCCTTAATTTCGGATTTGTGTGGCGTTTCTTATTTCGATTTAGAATAGGAATATTATTTTCTTTGTGGAAATTGTTTGCGTGATTTATTTTACTCACGTGAGCGTGCGTGAACGTGAGGAACGAAAAAATCTTCGTGTGTGAACGTGCGTGATTCAATATTTTTCTTTCGTGAGCGTGCGTGAACGTGAGCCAATAATCACTCACGCGCCCATCTCTAGTTCGGCCAGGACGAACTTTATATACCCTCTACCATGGTTTGCATTCTGCAGAGGCTGTCGATTTTCGTAGAAGTGCAGTAATATTACAGGAAAATATAATTTTTAAAATATAGCCAAACCAAAACAAATACAAATATTGAAAAAAAAATATTTTATAAATAAATATAATATTTTTTTTTTCAAACCACATTTATAAGGCAGGCTACCAATACGTTTACACTATATATATCGAAATAATACTTCAAGTAGCATTCTATTTTAAATTCAAAATTAAAAATTTTTAAAATCCATTATCTCACGTACATAGTTCGAGCCTAACTTCATGATTCAACCAATTTTTGCCGTAAAAGTAAAAAGTACTAATCTTCGGGAAAATCTTTTTATTTTGCGTGTCTATGCAGTCAGAGGAATATATACACCGAATTCCATGATTCTAGTTGCGGACATTGGGTTGGCACCATTTTAACCCCCTTATCCTATTTGACCCCTTACGAGTATGACTTTCCAAAATCTCATTATATTACGCATCTATGCAATTAGAGGGATGTACAGTTAGAGGAATGTATACTCCGAATTTCATGCCTCTAGCTGCGGTCATTTGATTGGTACTATTTTTACCCCCTTTTCCCATTTTGACCTCAAAAAATACGAATTTCGAAAAATCCATTTATTTTACGTGTCTAGGCAATCAGAGAAATGTATACAACGAATTTCATTATTCTAGGTGCAATCGTTTGGTTGGTACCATTTTTATCCCTCTATTCTGATTTTACCCCTTAAAAGTACGAATTAGGAAAAAATAATTTTATATTATGTAACTACTCAATTGGATGAATGTACACACCGAATTTCGTGTTTCCATTATCCCATTTTGCCCCATTTCACCCCGTAATAAAAAAAAAATCACATTATGGTACACGTTTTTGTTATAGGGGGAATGCGCATACCCAATATCAAGTAAGTACAAATAGACATATTGAAAAACAAGTAATGAAAGGCTAAAGTCGGGCGGGGCCGACTATATGATACACTCCACTTTCTATCCGAATACAAACCAACTCGGTAAAAAAGTGAAAACGGGAAGAATTTTTATATGTTTCCTAATCATAGGCTAATATGACTTGGTCCGATTTGTCAAATCGAAAAGAATATTTGTATCGAGACTATATCCAAACATGGAATAAAGTGACTAACTTTCACAATAACTTCTTCCAGTTCAAATATAACGTGTTATGCTCACTTTGAAGAAATTCTTTGAAAATTTGTGGTTTCTGGGGTTGAAAAAGGCTATCCGGGAGCGAAATTTGTGTGGGAGCTATATATAAATTTGAACCGATCTGACCCATTTGCACCATGGCTGTTTCTAGTACAAATATAAGATATTTCGCCTAATTTGAAGAGGATCTGTTAAAATATGTGGTTTCTAGAGCGGAAAAAGTCAAATCGGAAGCGAAATTGTAATGTGAGCGATATATAAATCTGAACCGATCTGACCTATTTTTAGCACAGGTGTGTCTAGTTGAAATATAAGATGTTTTGCAAACTTTGAATAGAAATTGTAACAACATGTGGTATCTAGAGTGAAAAGAGTCAAGTCGGGAGTGAAATTCGTATGGGGGCTATATCTAAATCTGAACCGATTTTAAATTAAATAGGGTTCGTCTTTGTACCGAATAATTTCGTTGTGCAAAGTTTCACTTGGTTATGTGTACAATTGCGACCTGTATCGTCATTACAAGAATATATGGACAGACAGACGGACATTGCTAAATCGACAGACAGTGATTCTAAGCCGATCTGTATAATAAACGATGGGTCTAACTCGTTTACTTTTGGGTGTTACAAACAAATGCAGAAAGACATAGTACTCTCGTGGAGTGTATAAATATGCTTAAGTACTCTAAAATATTAGGGAATATTATGGGTGTTTTTAGTCCTTGTGAGGGAAAAATGTTTCCCTTTGGCACGCTTTCGCCCAGATTCAATCCCAACCGATCTACGACTATAAGACTCATTTATGGACAATTTGGACGTCCTAGGTCCTCATATCAAGATCAAATTTTCTGACATAAAGTTTTGAACTATTACTCCATGATTGCTGCGAAGGCTAGATATATGCATGTGCTATAGTTGTTTATAATAATATTTGAAACATTAAGGGAATAAGTCTCGAAAAACGAACGAGAATTGCTTCTTAGATTACCATTCAAGTATTTTCTGTACACATTGAAGTGTTTTTTTATACCACCCACCTGTGTCTTATAGTCGAATATCGGTTGGGATTGCAAAAGGGTGAAATCGGCCCAAAAGGAAAATTTTTTCCTCAGAAGGACTGAATAATAACTCATAATAACTCCTAATATTTTAGGGTATTTACTTATTTTTTCTTCAATAAGTCTGCTTGTACTTACTTGTACCATAAAGTGATTCCTACTCGTCGGGTACCTATCAATCGACAATAGCTAGAAACACGAAATTCGGTGTGTACATTCCGCAGATTTAGTAGATACATAATATAAAAGTATTTTTTCCAAATTCGTTCTTTTCAGGGCTAAAATGGGAACAGAGGGATAACAAGTAAAAAAGCGCTAAGTTCGGCAGGGCCGAATCTTATATACCCTCCTTCACGGAGAGCATTCCATAGCATTACCGACAGATTAGAGGCTGTCGACGTTACAAAGAAGTAAAGTAACATATTTTAAAAATTGTGATATTTTTAATGCGCCTTACCATATTTGTTTACTATTTAAACTATAAGGCATACTTATGCGAACTGTTTTAAATAAATTTCATTGTTTCATTATTATAATATTAATAGTTTGTATATAGAAACATTCTGATAAGAAAAGTACAAATTTCAACGATCCGTTATGTTTCGTGTTCATATGAACACTTCTAATTTCATGATATTAGGTACATCCGTTTGCTTAATACCAACATTATCATTTTTTTAAATTTTTACCCTAAACGTATGATTTTGGAGAAATATTTATATTGAGCGTGTCTACGAAGACAGACGAGTGTAACAACTGATTCGAGCAAAAGCCGTTTGTGTGGTACCAATTTTATACTGTTTTGAGCCTAAACGTACGAATATCGAAAGATATCTCTATTTTTCGTGTCTACGCAGCCACAACGACGTACACGCCGAATTTCACTACTTTAACTGCACCGTTTGATTGGTACCATTTTTATCCCTTTCCGCCTAAATGTACAAATTTCGAAAAAAATCCTTTGTTTTGCATCTATGCAGTCTGATAAATGCTGCTCAGCGGTTTGGTCGGTACCATTTTTATCCCTCTTTTGCAATTGTATCCCTTAAAAGTACAAATTTCGAAAATTTTCTATATTTTTCGTGTCTATGTAATTATAGGGATGTTCACACCGAATTTCATGTTTCTAGCTGCTGTCGTATCATTGATACTATTTTTATCACTTTTGTCCCATTTCTCCCGCTAATTCTTTTTTATAATTCTTGGTGATTACATTACATTATTTCAAGGGTATAAAAATCAGAAATTTTCAAAAAATTCAAATAAATAATCTAAATATTAGGGGTATTTTCCGTCCTTGTTAGGGAAAAATTGTTCCCTCTGGGCCGATTTCGCCCACTTTCAATCCCAACCGATCTGCAACCATAAGGCACATTTACGGATAATTTAAATCTCCTAGCTCATTCCATTCGGAAGCTTGCGTGCTTTCAACAGACAGACAGACGGACATGGCTAAATCGTCTTAGAATTTTACCAGGATACAGAATATATATACTTTATGGGTTCTCCGTTGAATATTTCTAGGCTCCTGGTGGTGAAGGGTATAAAAATGGTACCAACCAAACGGCTACACCTAAAATAATGAAATTCGGTGCATACATTCCTCCGACTGCGTAGACACGACAAAGAAAAAGGGGTTTTTTTCAAGTGAGCTGTTTCAAGGGATACAATAGGAACAGATGGATAAAAATGGTACTAACCAAGAAATGGTACTAGTGCCGGAATGATGGTATTAGGTGAGTACATCCCTCTAATTTCGTAGACATGTAAAATAAAGATACTTTCGAAGTTGCTACTTTTAATGGGGTAAAATGGCACCAATCAAATGACAGCAGCTAGAATCATAAAATTTGGAGCATATATTCATCTGACTGCATAGACTCGCAAAATAAAAAGATTTGTTCAAATTCAAATCATTCCATTTTAGGTATTTTTAAAATTTTTACTTTTGGAAACAAAATAGGATGGAAATACAGCCAACCAAACGGCTGAAAATGTTCCCATTATCCCCTAATATTTAGGGCCTTTAAGCTTTTTGAATTGACTTGAGGTATTATTTCGATGTATATAGTATAAACATATTGGTAGTCTTACCTTATAAGCGTGGTTTAAAATAATTAAAATTTTATATTTATTTATAAAATTATTTTTTCAATATTTTTATTATTTATTTTGGTTTGGCTATATTAAAAAATTAACATTTTCCTGCATGTTGCTGCACTTTTACGAAAAACGACATCTCTATGAAATGCAGGGTATATAAAGTTCGGCCCGGCTGAACTTAACGCCGTTTTTACTTGAACTTATTAATTAATACGTGACTATATGAATTTGAAATAGAAGTTATCACCCTTCTTTCAGAATCCATTTCTCTCCATGCAGAACTATCACTCACTGACACTCTCCATGCTGACCCCCGTAACGCAGAACTAACGAAAGCAAAATAAATGCCAACAAGACCAGCAGAAATCTTCCACAACATCGAAACATCATCAAGTTCGCTTCTACTTCATCTGTGTATAATTTTTAAGTTACGAGTACAACTAAAAAGATAACGAAAAAAAAACTGCTGAACTACTTCGTCCTTCATGTGCAAACGTCTTCAGGTCTATGGACACAAAACGACAACGACGACAATGTTGTCAATCGTCGGATGTCTTTTACTCGGAGCTTACGTCAACTGCACCATCGCTTGAAGACCAACGTCACTACCACTAACACTATCTTTCTACGCACACACAAACGCACACCAATAAAGCTAAGATGTTTAGTCCTGGCCAACATTCTCAAATCAACCCGAACTACTTTGGTCGAAAATGAGATGGTGTTGTTGAGGGTTGAGGTGGTGGACGTCGTCGTCGGTATGGAATACACATCAAATATTGCTCGTTGTCGTGGCACAAGTAAAAAATGCAAGAAAACTTTGATGTCTTCAACATCCTAACAGTGGGTTGATTTCTGCAAAATATAAATTTTAAGAACAGTCCCAGGAATGATCAGATTTAGGGGAAAATTGAAAGGGCTGTTAATTCTAAACTAATACAGAAACACGCAATTTGAAGTACGAAATACTATTAAAACATCTATAACTTTTGGAGAGAAAGTTCCTGTAAAAAGGACAAACGACCACGAAAAATATATCTTTACTTCTATATAGTCTCGTTCTTAAGAGGGGAATCGTTTCGCATGGTTTTATTATAACAACGTATGAACAGTTTTACACCCGATTTATCCAATGAAACACCAAAATGTCAGATTTGTTTCCAAAAATTATCTTTGTATAAGACTGGAATGTTTTTACTATGCAAATAATCCCATATTTAAGGTTTTACTTCAAAATCTGCCTTTTATACATATACATGTACATATTCTTGATCGTCATAAAATTCTATGACGATCTGGCCATGTCCGTCCGTCTGTTGATAGCACACTCGCATCTAAACGAAAGGAGCTAGGACGTCCAAATTTTCCATAAATACGTCATATAGTCGTAGATAGGTTGGGATTGAAACTGGGCGAAATTGGCCCAAAGGGAAAATTTTTTCCCTCACAAGGACTAAAAATACCCATAATAACCCATAATATTTTGGATTATTTAAGCATATTTATACACTCCACGAGAGTATTATTTTTCAATACATCTGTTTGTACTTACTTAATATTGGCTATGCGCATTCTCCCTATAACAAAAACGTGCACCATAAAGTGATTTTTATTTGTAGGCGGTGAAATGGGGCAAACAGGGATAAAAATGGTACATATTAAACGACAACAGCTAGAATTAGGAAATTCGGTATGTACATTCCTCTAATTGATTAGATACATAATATAAAAGTATTTTTTCGAAATTCGTACTTTTAAGTGGTAAAATGGGAATAGCGTAGACACGTAAAATAAAGAGATTTTAGTAAGTCGTACTTTTAAGGGGTGGTAAAATGGGAAAAGGGGGAAAAATGGTACAAACAAATGGGTGGAGCTAGAATCATGGAATGTGGTGTATAGATTCCTCTGACTGCATAGACTCGAAAAAATAAAACGATTTTTCCAACATGGGAGATAAATGCATTATCAAAATGTGTACGCTTGGAATTAAAATAGGATGGAAACACAAACAACCAAATGATTGTAGCTGAAAATGCCTCCACTATCCCCCAATATTTATTGTATATAAGCTTTTTTGAAGATTGCTACCTAAAATTTACTTTTTGTATTGACTTGAAGTGTTATTTCGAGTGGCTTGTTTTGTGAGGAAGGAAAAAATGTTGTTGATGTTCCTGACTAAAGTGAAAGATTGGTGTGAGCCAAAGTAAAGTAAAACCACGTTGTTTAAATCAAAAGTTTATTACATAAGTAAATGACTATAGCTAAATGTGGTGTTAATTCTAAAAAGGAAGAAAAGGGAATAATCAAAATCGCATTGAAATCTAAGTGTTGCAATTTGACAATTACATTAGAATGTGCAAATCAAATGCACAAAAAAATATGTAAAAAAAAAAATAATTAAATCCAAAATATTAAATCTCAAAAACAAAATTACATGTGAACTTTTAATAGACTACAACCATGCAAGTGCTTTTTCTTAGGTAAAGATTTCGTTAAAATATCTGCCGCATTCTCCACGGAGGTCACATATATGACATCGATATCCTTCTCTTCATACTTGTCGCGTATGTAGTGGTAACGTATATCAATATGTTTATTCTTCTTCTGTACGGTCGGGTTTCTAACCATAAATTGTGCTCCTTGATTGTCACATAAAATTGGAGCCGGATGAACAACATAGTCTTCAAAAGCCATCTCTTTCAGAATACAACGATGAAGCACTAAATCTCACTACATCGTACCTTAGCATAAAGCTATGTATTCTTCTTCCATTGTACTCAATGCCACCACAGGTTATTTGCGCGATTCCCAGGCAATGGGACCTCCCGCTAGAAACATAACATGTCCAGAATACGATTTGCGATCATTTGAGTCACAGCCCCAGTCTGCGTCTGTAAAGCACTCAAAATTTTTAAATTTAGTAGAACAAGTTAGTTTACCCTCTGGACTGTTCTTAAGAACATGTTTTGCTGCCTGCAGATGCCATTCTTCCTGAGAACATATACACATGTATCAGATTTACACCTCAGAAATCCCATTTGTACTAAAATGCCATTTATACGTTTGTTCCATTCACGCCCAGCTTGTTTTAAACCATACAAAGCCTTGTTTAATTTACAAACGGTATTCGGGATCTTTTTCTCCTCAAACATCGGCGGTTGACTCATATACACCTCGTCCTCTATGGTACCATTCAGATAAGCCGGTTTCGATATCTGTAGATGGCGGGTCAACTTCTCCCTCTAGACTTTCATCTGTCTCATCCAAATTTTCTGGATTTTCATTACATGTCATCATCAGCTCCTCGTCGATATCGTTATCGCTATTAGACACAGGTTGGGGCCTCAAAATTTCGGTACAAAATGAACTTGTTTCTCCATTTTCTACATCAATTTTTTTTCAAATGATTCTTCAAAAAATGTTACATCTCGTCCAGTCACAATCTGGCGGGTGTTTTGATTGTATAATCGGTAGCCTTTGGTATGACTTTGGTATCCAACAAACTTTAATTTCGTACCTTTAGGTAAAAACTTCCCACCTTTGGGTTTAGGGCCTTTATTAAGAACAACGGCATCACAGCCGAAAGTCTTCAAATAATGTACAGATGGTTTCCGTCCAAACAATTTTTCGAAGGGAGTGACGTTGTCAAGAATCTGTTTCTCAAATATGTCGCTGTGTTTATGGCTTCGCCCCATGAACTTTGTGGTAAACCAGAATATTCAAGCAAACACCTAGCCATTTCACAAAGAGTCCTATTTGTTCTCTCAGATACTCCGTTTTGCTGTGGCGAGTTGTCTGATGTACAATGCCTTTCGTAGAAAAATGTTGTTTAAATTTGGAATTAACAAATTCCGTTCCATTATCGCTTCTAACAATTTTTATTTGGCGGCCTGTCTGCTTCTCCGCGATCGCAGCAAAATTGCAGAATGCTTCAAATGCATCTGATTTCTTTTTAAGAAAATATGTGGAAATATAGCGAGTATAATCATCAATGAATGTGTCAAGTATCCACGACTCTCTTAATTTGATATCACCTTCAAATAAAGAACAAGCATAATAACTGTCTCTTTTATCATTAACTCTGCATTGAGAGCGTATGTGGCCTCTTTTACCACAGCGAAAACATTTAATGCTGTTGTTGTTGAATACTTTACCTCATTACAATGATTATTTTTTCGTTGTTTGTTTCTATCATAGCTATTGTATGTTTTCTTGTTCGTTTTATGGTCATTCCTTGAATTCGCCGCAAATATAGTCTCTCCACCATATGCATTACTTTTATCTCCTTGTCGCATTTCTTCTTCCAGAATTTTTATGTCGGCAAGTTATCTCTACATTCAATTGCGACTACAAAACTCTCATCTGGTAGACAACACAATAACAAAACACTTAGTAGATCTTTATTTAGACATATTCCAATTTCCTTCAGCTCATCAACGGTAGAACAGAAGTAATTTATTTGTACAGCAAACTTCTCGTTGCTCTTAAATTTGGAACGCACCAGTTTTTTTAACAACTTTACTTTTCTGGATGATGTATCTGCCTTGTAAATGGAGCTTAATGCATTCCATGCACCCTTTGCTGAAAGACAATTTTTTATATGGATCAGCTCACCAGGCTTAACACTCAATGTAATTGTAGCAAGAGCCTTCCTGTCATTGCTTAACCAAACAGCCTTTTCTGGTTCACTTTCTGGACATTTATCTGCAATAGTGTTCCAAAGATCCAGTGTTATTAGCAAGCTCTTAATTTGGATGCACTACTAGGGTTTGGGGTCCGGGAATTCCCGAATCGTTCAAATTTTTTCGGGAATTCCCGGGAAAAATTTACAAATTTCCCGGGAATACGGGAAATATTAAAAAATACTTTATTGATTATTTTGAGTACTAATTCAGTTGTAATTTATAAATGGCAAACTGTAGATCTATTTTAAATTCATTAAATGCATTACTGGCAATAATAATCAATATTTATAGACAATTTTTTATTACAAATAAAACTTGTTTTAATTTCAATCTATTATAGTAAAATATTTTTCCTTTCCATCTCGTTTATAAATGTTGCTCATTTATAAAGTAGAGATTTATGATTAAAATTTATGGTGAAACAAATTATCAACATTTTCAAAAAAAAGTTATTTTGCGGACCCTATATAAGTGAAACTAACTTGTATTTTTTAATAAATAATGACTGAAACTTTTGCAATCTTTTTTGATTTATAATTTGTATTCAAGGTATACTAACAATCAGTTTATAACTATTTATATTCCACATTGATAAAATCAAATTTAAATTTTTTTTCACAGTTTCGAATATTTTCCTCCTGTTTCGGTAAGTTATTTTCGTCTCTAGACGAACGAATCTTTTAAATTAAAGACGTCATAACAGTCTCTATCATGTTTTACACTATGTGCTAGTCATTAGTGCATGTGATTTAAAAGTCCTATTTTATGACATTTTTAATTCTGACAATCCGTTCGTCTAGAAACAAAATAATATACAAAAGCAATTTTATAAATTTGTAATTTGTCAGTATTAAAAAAAACTCACAATCTACTAAATGTATATTCTTTAAACAAGGAATGCATACATATAAGGAATTAAATTTATTCCCGGGAATTCCCGGGAATGAAGTTTTCCATTCCCGTTTTCCCGGGAAATGATAAAAGTCCGGGAAACCCCAAACCCTATGCACCACGTGCCTTAGTTATCGCCGCTCAACTTTTCTATGCTTGCAACTGAACCAGCCATTTTCTTTTTGTTTTTTAGCCACGGACAAAACAATACAAAACGGAAGTAATTCCGATTAAATTTTAAACTCGAATTAATGACAACTTGTACTTTGGTACTCTGGGCCCATAACCTTTGTTGGGGTTATTCTATATATTCCTTATGTGGAATCCGCGTGAGCCAAAGTAAAGTAAAACCACGTTCTTTAAATCAAAAGTTTATTACATAAGTAAATGACTATAGCTAAATGTGGTGTTAATTCTAAAAAGGAAGAAAAGGGAATAATCAAAATCGCATTGAAATCTAAGTTTTGCAATTTGACAATTACATTAGAATGTAATTGGAACATTTGAGTTGTAGAGTTGTATTTCAATATCTACAGTTTGTTTTATGTGTTCTCCCAAAATATTGTATTTGTAGACCAGAATGTGTTTACGATGCAAATAACACCATATTTCAGTTTTTACTTCACACTTAACCCACTGAGTATTAACAGTATGGAAAAAATTTGCGGCCCTTAATGGGTTAGAAAATTCTAAAAATTGCAGTTGGTTATCAGACCTCTCCAACGAGCCCCTAAAAACGTAAATCGAACTACAAATGTGGAAGTTATTGCGGTTTTTATAAAAAATGCAACAAAAATTGCACAAAAATTATAAAATTCCACCCTCTATTCTGGGTTAAAATGCATGTTTGATAAGGCTCGGACCAGATTTTAATTTCTAGCAGGTTTTATCTTAATACCATTTTCAACGTGAATTTTATTCAAGAAAAACCTGATTTATAGAGGTTATGTTGAACGCGTCCAGCTCACGAACGGATACTGATAAAAGCGAAATATTATGGGAGAACACATAAAACAGACCAATCTTTCATTTTTTCTTTCATTTTTGTGGATGTTCCCTACAACTTTTATTTTGAAGCCACTCTAATGTATATAGGCTAAACATATTGCTAACCTTGCCTTATAAGAATCGTCTAAAATAATTAAAAAATTGTATTTATTTATAAAATTATTTTTCCAATATTTTTAGTTGTTTTGGTTTGACTATATTAAACATTTTCCTGTAATATCACTGTCAAAAATCTACAGCCTCTGTGGATTGCAAGCCATGGTAGAGGGTATATAAAGTTCAGCCCAGCCGAACTTAACGCCGTTTTTACTTGTTCTTCAATGCCATTATCACCGTGAATTTTTTTAAGGAAAACCTGATTTTTAGAGGTTATTTTTAACGCTCACGAACGGACAATGATATATTGGGAGAACACATAGAAAAAAATCAATCTTTCATTTTAGATGTTAACATCGGCAACTTTTATTTTGAAGCCACTCTAATACATATACTCGAAAGTCGAAAGCCTTATGAATAGTGTAATGATCTACCTTAAACCTCCCACATTACCATTTGCTGTAGACTACTTTAATCGAGTAAATACATTGTATGAGGTTGCTGAAGTAGATCGGCTAAATTTAAATTATTCACCTTTTTTGATTTTTCTAGAGGCTTCTTCATCTAGAACATGGTGTAGTGAGTGTGAACATTCCCTTCCCGATTTGATTTTTTACAACTCAGGAAACAATTTTTTTCTAGATTCGAACTCACGTCACTATAGGAGCAGATAAAATATTACCAATAACACTAGTCAACAGTCAAAATGTACTCGGGATGCGATAATTTTTTCTGTGCAGATAACCTTGACCTTGATGAGCTCGAAAAACGCAATAAAAATTTTTTTCGTTTGATTTTTGTTTTATTTTTTTTTTTTTAAATTTTAAAATTTTTTTTTGGTTAATTTGTTTCGTCCGGCATAACTCGGGAACCACTAGCCCGATTTAATTGAATTAAATTTTAAAAAATTTAAAATTACATTTCCCTTAATCTGTTCATATATTGTTTTCCTATACAAGCAACAGTTTCCAAGTTAAAAATGAATATATAAAGGAAAAAACTTATTTTTTGCCTAAAGATTTAATTTTTTTTTTTTTTTTTAAATCCATAAAAAATCCAAAATGAAAAAAAATGTCAAATCTTATTACTTTTACGTAAAGTCACATAACCTATGAGCAAAATGAGACAAAGATCATGAAAATCGATGCACGCGTTTCGCTTTTATTCGCAATTGAGTAAAGGTATGAATTTCAAAAATTTGCTCGACATATGCACAACTTTGTCTATGGTAAGGTTTTTTCTTTTTTATTACAAAAAAAATTAAAAAATTAAATTAATGCTTTTGTCTTTCTTTTATATTGTTGTGGGTCTGTTTCTCTTATCAGGAACCAGATATAGTCCCCCATCATAGCTTCGTTCCAAAATCCTTGGTATCGGTGCTCAATTTCTTTCATTTGCTGATGAAAACGCTCACCATGCTCGTCACTCACATCGCCCAGGTTGTCCAGAAAGAAGTCCAAGTGCGAGTGTAGAAAATGTATCTTAAGCGACATATTTGCTCTAATTTTTTATAATTTTGGAGTAGTTGTTCGACGATCTCTCTGTAATTTGAGCTTTTGTTGTTTCCAAGAAATCCGGAAACAATTTGCCGAAATGAGTTCCAAGCTGCAGCTTCATTTGGTGATAAAATGTGCTCAAACTGTTGGTCTTGCAACAACTTTTTAATTTGCGGACCGTCGAAAACGCCTTCCTTAATCTTTGCCGATGAAAGGTGAGGAAAAATGGTTTTTAAATAGGCGAACGCTTCGCCATCTTTGTTGATAGCTTTCACGAAGTTTTTTATGAGTCCGAGCTTTATGTGAAGAGGTGGGAGAAAAACATTTTCCTTTTTTATGAGTGGTGTATATTTCACGTTGTCGCTGCCGGGGATGAAGTTAACTCTTTCTGTCCAACTCCTGTTGACGATCGCGGCTGTCCCAAAGGCAGAGAAAACAACAGTACTTTGTGAATCCACCTTGTAATCCACAAAGGATACCGATAACCTTAAGGTCGGCACAAACTTTCCAATCGTGCCTCTCATAGTTAAGGCACTTTAGTAGATTGTCCATGACTTCGTATGTTTCCTTGGTGTCAACGGCATGAGCAATTGGAATCGAAGGTTTCTTGTTGCCATTGTGCAGTAAAATTGCTTTAAGGCTCTGCTTGTTGCTGTCGATGAAAAGACGCCACTCTCCTGGATCGTAAGAGTACCCGAGTTCACCAAATAATCCGGGAATGTCCTTACAAAAACAGATGTTGTCTTTTTTTGTGTAGTACCTTGCGTATGGTTCATGACGCTTCCTGTAGATTGTTGTCACCACACCAGGAGCCAAGAAACCGAACTGTTGCATGCGCGATGCATGCAACTCTGCATCTTCCTTGGAGAGTTTCAATTCTCTAACCCAATCGTTCAGTTCTGCTTGGGAACATAAGCGTTGACCTCCATGCAATGTATATGTTGACTCGCATTCTGATGTGGTTTCTACTGTCTCCGGATCTGATGTTGGATGTATCGCCTCATTATTAGATGCCCATCTTGAAACGGACGGTTGCGGGTCCACTGGTTCTTCGGAAAATGGCACTGGAAAATTCACTGTTGAAACAGCAGCGTAAGTCCATCGTATATTTTATAATTATATATAATTATAATTATAATTGATCCAAAGTAATCAGGAGTAAAAATGTTGTTTTGATTTAGTGAATATAAGTAAGTAAGCTTCAGCCGGTTAAACCGACTATATCACTCGCAGAGAACAAATATATGGAAATTAATAGGAAAGGAATTTTACTTAGGTCAAATTATTTTGTGTGGAAGGTTCACGGTACATCGTTCCAGCTCCACATATCTAAAACACATGATCAAATATCAAGTCATAGTGGATTCCATGAACCAGTATAGCAGTTATGAAGGATTTAATTTTACCTAGGATAGAGACAATTGTGTATGAGGTATAAGAAGGGGCGTTGATAAAGTAATTATACACTCCACGAGAGTATTATGTCTTTGTGCATTTGTTTATAACACCCAATAGGAAGCGAGATAGACCCATTGTTAATTATACCAATCGACTTAGAATCACTTTTTGAGTCGATTTAGCAATGTCCGTCCGTCTGTCCATCTATTCTTGTAATCAAAGTACAGGTCGCAATTGTAGCCAGAACCAAATGAAACTTTGCACAACAAAGTTTTTCGGGATAAGGACGAACGCTATTTAATTTGAAGAAAATCGGTTGAGATTTAGATATAGCCCCCATACGAATTTAACTCCCGATTTGACTCTTTTCACGCTAGATATCACATATTACAACAGATTTTCTTCAAACTTTGCAAAACATCTTACATTTCAACTAGAAACATCCACGGTGAAAATGATCCTGATCGGTTCAGATTTAGATATAGCCCCCATACGAATTTCACTCCCGATTTGACTTTTTCTGCTGTAGAAACCACACATTTTAACAGATGTGCTTCAAAAGTGGCAAAACATCTTATATTTTAACTAGAAACACCCACGGTGAAAATTAGCCAGATCGGTTCAGATTTAGATTAGCCCCCATACGAATTTCACTCCCGATTTAACTTTTTCTGCTGTAGATACCACATATTTGAACAGATCTTCATCAAAATTGGCAAAACATCTTATATTTAAACTAGAAACACCCATGAAACACACCAAATGAGCCACATCGGTTCAGATTTAGATATAGCCCACATACGAATTTCACTCCCGATTTGAGTTATTCCGCTCCAGAAACCACATATTTTAACAGATTTTCTTTAAATTTGGCAAAATATCTTATATTTGCATGAGAAATACCCAGGATGAAAATGAGTCAGATCGGCTCAAATTTCGCTCCCGACTTGATTTTTCTTCCCCTGAAACCACATATTTTCATCGAATTACTTCAAATTGAGAACTGGAAGGACCTATTGTGAAATGGGTCACTTCATTCCATGTTTGAATGTAGCCCTGATATAAATATTCTTCTCGATTTGACAAATTGAACCAGGACATATTAGCCTATGATTAGGAAACATACAAAAATTCTTCCCGTTTTCACTTTTTTCCGAATTGAATTGTATTCTGATAGAAAGTGGAGTGTATCATATAGTCGGCCCCGCCCGTCTTTAGCCTTTCTTTACTGGTTTTTTTTTAGGTTTAAATATTGCAAATAATTTTGTACATCAGCCAGGCTGACGAACGAACGGACGGACATTGCACAAACAACTTAGAAAGTCGTGAAACGGATTAGGTCCACACATATTTAGGGTCTTAAGTATCTCCTTCCTACTCTGCAGAGTGAGGGTGTAATAAACAAGTAAAAAGCGCGTTATATTCGGCCGGGCCGACCCTTGTGTATCCTCCTCCATGGATCCACAGGAAATTGTAAAATTTTTTTCAATATAGCCAAACCAAAAGATATAAGAATAGCAAAAACAAGTAAAAACGGAGTTAAGTTCGGCCGGGCCGAACTTTATATACTTCCAACATAGATTGCATTCCTCAGAGCCTCTCGAATTTCGTAGAAGTGCGGTAACATTACAGGAAAATATTATTTTTTTAATATAGCCGAACTACGGTATCCAATTATGCGAACTTTTGTGTTATTCGATCAATCGAACAATTGTCCACTTAAATAAAATATAATTAATAAGAGTTTCAAATTCGAAATTCCAAAGATCTTGACAAAAATCTTAATTTCTTGTCAAAATAAAGAACCATCTTTTCTATGAATTTACTATTCTTTAAATTGGTCAGTTTTTGCTATTTTTTAAACGAAGTCGGATAAAATGTTCGTGAGTTATTTTAAAATCTGTTGGGCATACATTTAAAAAAATCGAAAAAATAGTGGTTATTGGATTTTATGCTTGTTGTTTCATAGTTTTTTACATAAATGGACAAAATGGCTATTCAAAATCAATTTATCATACGTCTGCTTTGTACCATTTCAATAGTTTTTTAAGGTAAAACTTATAATATCGATTAGTCGATTATTTATGGCAATTTATTCGAATTATTCGTTATTCGAAAATCATGATTTTTCATTATTCGAACAAATAGTTGAGAATCATTATTCGATTAATCGAATAAAATTTAATTTAAATTAAAACAAATACAAATACAAATATATTTTTAATATTTCAAACCAGTCTTATAAGGCAAGGCTATCAGTCCTTTTACATATCGAAATTATACTTCAAGTCAATTCAAAAATATTTATTCTTATATTTATATTTTCAAAAAAGCTTAAATACCATAAATATTGGTAACTAGTGGGCGCTACAGTTGGTTGTTTTTCCATTCTATTTTAATTCCAAAAGTACAAATTTTGAAAATCCATTATCTCAAGTAAATACATAGTGCAAAATAACCTAACTTCATGATTCAAAAATTTTTGACGTAAAAGCAGAAGGTGCGAATTTGGAAAAATCTTTTTATTTTGCGTGTCTATGTAGTCAGATTCTAGATGTAGCCGTTTTTATCCGTTTTTGCCCCATTTCACGTTTTTGTTATAGGGGGAATGCGCATACCCAATATCAAGTAATTAGGGATTATTACTGGTATTTTTAGTCCTTGTGAGGGAAAAAATTTTCCCTTTGGACCGATTTCGTCAGTTGCAATCCCAACCGACCTACGATTATAAGAAGCATTTATGGAGGTGGAGGGTATATATATATAGTATAAGGCAAAGCTACAAATATGTTTTTACTATATATAACGAAATAATACTTGAAGTCTTCACAAAAGTTTAAATACACTAAATATTGGAGATAGTATGTGCATTTCAGCTACAGTCGCTTGGTTGGTTGTATTTCCATCCTATTTTAATTCCATAAGTACAAGTTTTGAAAATCCATTATTTCTTATGTACACGGTGCAAGATTTTCCCATTTTTGCCGTAAAAGTAAAAAGTACGAAGGAATGTCTACACCGAATTTCAAATTTGAAATCTGGTGAAAATATGGATCCTTGGCACTACTGAAAAAACGTTTAAACCTTCAAAGTAAATGACATCCCTTCTAGGACAACTCAATGTTAAATTGCGCTTAATCCTTCGCTCCTTTAGTCCCACTGTTCGTGCACATTCTGATGTGCATATACGTCGTAACCTTCGTCCACGACATCTCTGCTTCATTTTCATGACTTTCTTTTTTTGCGCTTCTCTTATTTAGTGCAGCACATTTCAGCAAAACGATTGATAGCTTCCTGGACACAATATTTACAAGTTTTTCTTATTCAATACCATTGACAGCCATAAGAAGACGATGATGATGCTGATGATGAGAGCGACGATGACGATGACAAAGAAGAAGGCGAAGCTGCTGGCACCAATAGTTAGACGTCAGCGAAGCAGTCACATCTTTTAAATAAAACAGCAATGGATGAAAGCGAAAAAGATGGAATAGAAACTATAAAAAGATGATGTCAAGGATTAGTTTGAAATGCGCGTTTATGTATTTACACTCAAAGTAGACCCACACTCTGTTCGTAGCCATCTTTGAGTGTATTTATGGTCATATTCATATGTATTTGTCTGTATAAATGAATAGATAAACTATAGATAAAAAAACTAAAAAAAGAATACTATTTCATCAATGTGGCTGTAGCCAGCAAGTTTTCGAAACATTTTCATGGTATTGCAGTTTCTGATATTTTTGGTCAATCAATACCAAAAAGAACTCATACTTTTGCACATCCTTTCATTTAGACAACGTCATCAACATCATCATCATCGTCGTCATAGTCTTCTCCATCATCGCCTTCGCTGCCGTCTTTGTCTCATCTGCCCTGATAGTTTTCTTTTCAGTGTGATTCGTTTTTGTCTTGTTACGGATTATATCTTAAAGTTGCCGGGATGGAGATAAAAATTATTTGTTGGTGCTTTCTTTTTTCCCATACATTTTATTCTTTTTTACTTGGGCGACAAACTTTTACTTGTGTTGATGTTTTCCGTTTGCGTTTTGTATGCTTAGATCAACTCGATTCTATCTTCGTTTCTATCCTGATTGAAGGACATGTGGGAGTTCTGTGATGTGATGCGCTGTGGGACCAGAAAACACAAGGGTATTGTGTGAAGAACTAAAGTTTGAAATTAAATTTTATTAATAACGTGATGAGGTCGACGATTTTCGGGAATCGTTTGAACCAGTATTATATATTTGTTCTCAATAAATTGAGACTGCTGAGACGCTTAGGTATTGTAACAAATATAAAAATGTCCAGAGAAAATTGAATGGAAGGACCTATATTTTACTTATCGACGGATTATTTGTGAAATAATTGTACAAACACGATTAAATATCAAGACATAGTGGATGTCATGCACCATTATAGAAGTTATGTAGGATATAAGATTACCTTTGATAAAGAAAGTTGTGTGTGAGGTATAAGAAGGGGCGTGGCTAAAGCTTAAATATTTTTTGCTTTAAAGTGATTATAAAACAAGTAAGGAAAGGCTAAAGTCGGGCGCGGCCGACTATATGATACACTCCACTTTCCAACCGAATACAGTCCAACTCGGTAAAAAAGTGAAAAAAAAGTGAAGAATTTTTGTATGTTTCCTAATCATAGGCTAATATAACCTGGTTCGATTTGTCAAATCGATAAGAATATTTGTATCGGGGCTATATCCAAACATGGAAAAATGTGACTAACTTTCACAATAAGTTCTTCCAGTTCAAATATAAGGTGTTATGGTTTCTGGGGCGGAAAAAGTTAAATAGGGAGCGGAATTTGTATGGAAGCTATATATAAATCTGAACCGATCTAACACATTTTTACCACAAGTGTTTCTAGTTGAAATATAAGATGTTTTGCCAATTTTGAAGAAAATCTCTTGTAGTATATGGTATCTAGAGTGAAAAGATTAAAATCGGGAGTGAAATTCGTATGTGAGCTATATGTAAATCTGAACCGATCTGACCCATTTTCACTATGGGTGTTTCTAGGACAAATATAATATATTTCGCCTAATTGGAAGAGGATCTGTTAAAATATGTGGTTTCTAGAGCGAAAAAAGGATGTTACACCGGTTTTATTTTAAACAAAGCTGGAAGTTACATTAGGAATATGGGTCATTGTGTGAGAGGTACCAGAATGGGCGTGGCTATTTCGCCCATCTTCGAATTTAAACTAAGTTTGGGGAAAATATTACCATGTGCAAAGTTTACATTGATTCCTTAGCTCCTTTCGAGAGTTATCGTGTACACCAGCCAGACGGACGGACATGGCTCAAACAACATAAAAAGTCGGAAACGGATTTGGTCCAAACATACTTAGGGTCTTAGGTCATTCCTTCAATCTGAAACTGATATATACCCTTCTACTCTGTAGAGTGAGGGTATAATAAAGTTGCGCCCCTAGAATTAAAAAATAATTTGAAGACGATTTAAAAAATATATATGTACTAGCTGAATTCCCGCCCGCTTCGCCAGGCAGAAACACAGAAGGAAATTAAAATCGGGTTTTCTATTGTTTTTATTGTTGTATAATCAAGGTATAGGGTGATTTTTTAAGAGCTTGATAACTTTTTTTTAAAAAAAAACGCATAAAATTTGCAAAATCTCATCGGTTCTTTATTTGAAACGTTAGATTGGTCCATGACATTTACTTTTTGAAGATAATTTCATTTAAATGTTGACCGCGGCTGCGTCTTAGGTGGTCCATTCGGAAAGTCCAATTTTGGGCAACTTTTTCGAGCATTTCGGCCGGAATAGCCCGAATTTCTTCGGAAATGTTGTCTTCCAAAGCTGGAATAGTTGCTGGCTTATTTCTGTAGACTTTAGACTTGACGTAGCCCGACAAAAAATAGTCTAAAGGCGTCAAATCGCATGATCTTGGTGGCCAACTTACCGGTCCATTTCTTGAGATGAATTGTTCTCCGAAGTTTTCCCTCAAAATGGCCATAGAATCGCGAGCTGTGTGGCATGTAGCGCCATCTTGTTGAAACCACATGTCAACCAAGTTCAGTTCTTCCATTTTTGGCAACAAAAAGTTTGTTAGCATCGAACGATAGCGATCGCCATTCACCGTAACGTTGCGTCCAACAGCATCTTTGAAAAAATACGGTCCAATGATTCCACCAGCGTACAAACCACACCAAACAGTGCATTTTTCGGGATGCATGGGCAGTTCTTGAACGGCTTCTGGTTGCTCTTCACTCCAAATGCGGCAATTTTGTTTATTTACGTAGCCATTCAACCAGAAATGAACAAAATTTGTCGATAAAAAATTTCGAACCGAACACTGATTTTGGTAATAAAATTCAATGATTTGCAAGCGTTGCTCGTTAGTAAGTCTATTCATGATGAAATGTCAAAGCATACTGAGCATCTTTCTCTTTGACACCATGTCTGAAATCCCACGTGATCTGTCAAATACTAATGCATGAAAATCCTAACCTCAAAAAAATCACTCTTTACTTCTGTGAGATACTAAAGAAATGGGAATGTTCATTGGAGAATATTGAAGAACAGAACTTTAGTCTACGGCGAATAAAGGAAGAAATGTCAAAAATCAGACTGATTTTAGGTTGAGTGTGATTCTTCTCCTTTCCATTACCAAAACAAAAAACTTCCTACGTCAGAAGAACTTAATCGAATAGCTGGAATTCGAATGTACTACATTCAAAACACATAGAAAATCAATGAAATTGTTCGCCTATCAAACAACACATATACTAAAAAAATAATATAATTTCTGTTTTCATGACTTAAGTCGGATTTTGATGAATGAATATATCTTTTTTGTTTGGTAACATTTTGCATGGTAAAATTCTAAGACGATATAGCCATGTCCGACTGTTGAAAGGACGCTAGCTTCCGAACGATTTTCACATAAATGTGTCTCATGGCTGTAGATCGGTTAGGGTTTTAAGTGGGCGAAATTGGCCCAGAGGAGAAAATTAACCCAAATATAGATTATTTGAGCAATTTTTGAGAATTTCAGCTTTATATGCACATGAAAGTTTTTTCTTAAAAATTTTAGCGGGCGAAATGGACAAAATGTGGTTAAAAATTGTTCCAACCAAACCGCTGAAGTTGAAATCATGAAATTCGGTGTGTACATTCATCTGACAATGTAGACGTGAAACATAAAGGCATTTTTCGAAATTTGTACTTTTAGGCGGAAAATGGAGCGAATGGGAAAAAAAATTGTACCAACCAAACGGCTGCAGACATTCGGTGTGTTCATTGCTCTGACAGAGTAGAAAAACAAGTAAGGAAAGGCTTAAGTCTTTCATGGCCGACTATATGATACACTCCACTTTCCAACCGAATACAATTCAACTCGGTAAAAAAGTGAAAACGGGAAGAATTTTTGTATGTTTCGTAATCATAGGCTAATATGAACTGGTTCGATTTGTCAAATCGATAAGAATATTTGTATCGGGGCTATATCCAAACATGGAAAAATGTGACAAACTTTCACAATAAGTTCTTCCAGTTCAAATATAACGTGTTATGCTCACTTTGAAGAAATTCGGTGAAAATTCGTGGTTTCTGGGGCGGAAAAATTTAAATCGGGAGCTAAATTTGTATAAGAGCTATATATAAATCTGAATCAATCTAACACATTTTTACCGCAAGTGTTTCTAGTTGAAATATAAGATGTTTGGGCAATTTTGAAGAAAATCTGTTGTAATATGCGGTATCTAGAGTGAAAAAGAGTCAAATCGGGAGTGAAATTCGTATGGGAGCTAAAGGGTGATTTTTTAAGAGCTTGATAACTTTTTTTTAAAAAAAAACGCATAAAATTTGCAAAATCTCATCGGTTCTTTATTTGAAACGTTAGATTGGTCCATGACATTTACTTTTTGAAGATAATTTCATTTAAATGTTGACCGCGGCTGCGTCTTAGGTGGTCCATCCGCTTAGTCCAATTTTGGCATTTCCACGTTTTTGAGTAACAGAGACCCAATTGGTGCGAACGGCGACGAATCGAAAATTGGTGGTCATCATTAACACTGGCCGATACAGCTGCGATATTTCCTTCAGTTCGCACTCTACGTAAGCGTGTTGGTGGTTTAATGTCCAACAATGTAAATTTGGTGCGAAATTTAGTCACAATAGCCCGAATAGCCGCTTCAGTGGGTCGATTAAACTGACCATAAAATGGAAGCGCGCAATGAACTTTCTTAAAAGAGCACGCATTTTGATAATAAAATTCAATAATTTGCAAGCGTTGTTCGTTTGTAAGACGATTCATGATGAAATGTCAAAGCATACTGAGCATCTTTTTCTTTGACACCATGTCTGAAATCCCACGTGATCTGTCAAATACTAATGCATGAAAATCCTAACCTCAAAAAAATCACTCTTTATATGTAAATCTGAACCGATCTGACCCATTTTCACTATGGGTGTTTCTAGGACAATTATAATATATTTCGCCTAATTTGAAGAGGATCTGTTAAAGTATGTGGTTTCTAGAGCGGAAAAAGTGAAATCGGGAGCGAAATTTGTATGGGAGCTATGTATAAATCTGAACCGATCTGACCTATTTTCACCATAGGTGTTCCTAGTTTAAATATAAGATGGTTTGCCAAATCTGAAGACAATCTGATACAATATGTGGTTTCTAGAGCTGCAAAAGGCAAATCGGGAGCGAAATTTGTATGGGAGCTATATATAAATCTGAACCGATGTGACCCATTTTTACCACAGATATTTCCAGTTGAAATATAAGATATTTTGCCAATTTTGAAGAAAATTTGTTGTTATATGCGGTATCTAGAGTGAAAAGAGTCAAATCGGGAGTGAAATTCGTATGAGGGCTATATCTAAATCTGAACCGATTTTCTTCAAATTAAATAGCGTTCGTTCTCATCCCGAAAAACTTCGTTGTGCAAAGTTTCATTTGGTTCTGTCTACAATTGCGACCTGTATCGTGATTACAAGAATAGATGGACGGACAGACAGACAGACAGACGGACGGACATTGCTAAATCGACTCAGAAAGTGATTCTAAGACGATCGGTATAATTAACAATGGGTCTATATCGCTTCCTTTTGGGTGTTACAAACAAATGCACAAAGACATAATACTCTCGTGGAGTGTATAATAATGAGATCACTCGATATTCGTTCCTTCAGAATCCCTTCCTATTTCATTTTTATACACTCCACGAAAGGAAGTGAGATAGACCCATTGTTAATTACACCGATCAACTTAGAATCACTTCTTGAATCGATTTAACCATGTCCGCCTGTCTATCTATTGTTGTAATCACTTTACAGGTCGCAATTATAGCCCGATCTTAACAAAAATTGGCACAAGTAAGTTTTGTGGATCAAGGACGAACGCTATTTAGTTTGAAGCATATCGGTTCAGATTTAGATATAGCCCCCATACAAAAGTCGCTCCCGATTTGACATTTTCCGTTCTAGAAACCACATATTGAATCCGACATTCTTTAAATTTGGCAAAACATCTTATAATCCAACTATAAACACCTATGCAGAAAGTGGGTAAGATCGGTTCAGATTTAGATATAGCCCTCATACATATGTCGCTCCTGATTTGACATTTTCCGCTCTAGAAACCACATAGTGTAACCGATTTTCTTTAAATTTGACACAACATCTTATAATCCAGCTAGAAACACCTGTGCAGAAAGTGGGTAAGATCGGTTCAGATTTAGATATAGCCCGCATACAAATGTCGGTTCCGATTTTACTTTCGCCGTTCTAGAAACCACATATTGTACCTGATTTTCTTCAAATTTGGCTTAACACCTTATAATCTAACTAGAAACAGCTATGCTAAAAGTGGGTAATGTCGGTTCAGATGTAGATATAGCTCCTATACAAATTTCGGCCTTCATCTAACTTTGTGTGCTCTGGAGACCACATAGTTTCAGCAATTTTGTTCAAATTTGGCAGAAAGCCTTATATTTCAAGTAAAGACATCAGTGGTGAAAGTGAGTCAGATCGGTTCAGATTTAGACATAGCTACCATACAAATTTCGCACCCAATTTAACGTTCCCCCTCTTGAAAGCACGCATTTTAATTATATTTTTTTTTTCAAATTTGACACAATACCTTATAATTGAACTAGAAACACCTTTGGTGAAAGTGGGTCAGATCGGTTCAGATTTAGATATACCTATTTATACTATGTGATGTATACCGCTTTTAATCAATAATTTAGGGCCAGTGATGTCGATCGCAAAATCAATGAATTTAACACGACCTATTGTCGGATATTGTTATAGGAAGGATACATATTGGTCTTAGTGCAGTAGAAACAGCAATTTGTAGTTACGACTGCTGGCGCAGTAACGTTGCGGCGACTTCAACTAACCTGACTGACGACAATGATTTTGACGGACATGGAGATATTCTTCTGGAATTGTGAACTACTGAGCACTACGATTGTAGAGTTTTAAGTTTTTCTAAGAAAACCTTCTGGTACTTGGTTTTTTCACTTTTGTTGTAGCCATTTTTATCTTCTTTCAAATTCCGTTCTTCCATATCCTTTGCAACCGATGACTGGATCTATATCTGTGTGTGTGTAACTGTCTACATATTCATGTGATTATGTATCCCCATTTAAAGTTCATGTTAGTGTTGTATTCATGTCACTGTAACTCTGTCAGTGTATTGTATTTGATTGACATCTAACAGACAATCTCAAGGATTTGTTGTAGTTCTTCGTTGGCTGAAGGGATGCTGGCGAGGATGGGGGCTGAGTGTGAGGTTGCTATGGATGGAATGATGTGTCGTTGTAGTTGAGCTACTGTTGGAGCAAATAGTGACAATAGTTATCTGTTGTGATGATGGTCTTCTGGGTTGGGTGGATTATAATGTGGCGTGATAGGTTTTCTACTCAGGCTTTATATGGTAATTTTTTGGAGCGTACTACTTCCAAGTTTGTACCGTTCATAAAATAGATTATTTTCGGAATAGATAAAACCTTATTATAAGGAAAACTAATATAAGATGTAGTGTCCTCATATTGGTTTTCCATTTGTAAGATAGTTGACCATCGAGTGCTTTGAATATTCTACCAATGGAACGAGAAGTATATTTCTCTTGGTATTAATTTCTATTCTAACTCAGAATTTAATAAGTTGACAAATTAGAAGGCGCTATAAAGAAACCTCAATCCATGCATAAAGTTTGGTTTATTTTCGGATCGGGTAATTCCATCAAAAAACGAAATAAATTAGAAAATATCCATCAAAAATCCCGAGTGTTGCATTTTGTCACTCCACCATTAAAACACCCTTTACTCCTGAATACTGCTACAATATGTTTTCTGTTTTTTATTTAATACTTCAACTTGGCAAGAGTATTGTCTATCTATCCATCTGTCCTGTCCGTCGCTCACATGAGCTCACATGGTTAGCTAAAGGGTGTGTGTGTACGTGTATGTAAGAGTATGAGCGAATGTGTTTGTCGAGAGTCTCCTACTAAGCGTCTTATGTTAAATTACATTGTTTGGACATTTCAATGTTCAAAGCAAAACGAAAGAAAGCACCAAATGCACAAACACACACACACATACGGAGAAGAAAAAGAAGAGAAAACATAACAAGACCTAAGAAAATTTATAATCTTCATGTTTGAAAATGTCACTAAAATTTCAAACTCAACCCATTTCTTGTCCGGCTTGTCACAGCATGTGATTGGGTAACAGGCACAGTTTATTATGTAACCACAAATCACACTCGCACACACACTCTCTCATCTTCCATCCATCTATCCCAGCAGACGTCACATGAGTCCAGAGACTTAAGGCTGTTTTTCCTCTAAAGTCCTGTGATTTAAGATAATTTTTTGATTTGCAATCGTCTTGAGAAGAGTTAATAATTTTAAACATTTTTATTTTTAAATTCATTTGACAGTGTGTCAATGTTTGCGTTTTATGGGTTAGTTTGAAAAATGTCATTCGGTTACCCCAAATGTCCATCAAACATGAATACATATCATATAGTCTGTACACTGGAAAAAGTGAACAAGTCACATTTATTAATTAAATGTGACAATAACAGATATAAACTTATATTTGAAGGCGTCAAAAAAACTTCGGAAACAGATTTTTTTCAATATACATATAATCCAGGATATGGAAAAATTAATCAAGATCCGATGACAAATGCAGATTTTACGGCGGTAATAGGATAATCGGAGGAAATTTTGTGGAGGGCCATAACAACACTATACCAAAACATGGATCTATATAGTTATAGTTCTAGCTACAGCCGCTTGGTTTTATGCCATTTTGATCCTAAAGGTACAAATGCCAAAATATATCTTTATTATTCGTGTCTACGCAATTTCATCATTTTAACTTCAGCGGTTTGGTTGGTATCATTGGTACTATTGTATCCCATATGTGCCATTTGAGCCGCTGAATTTAAATTTAAATTTTATTTACTTTTTGGTGCTTTTACGCTACAAGAGATTTGCTTAAGCAATCTAAATTTAGAGGGTATTTTAGTCCTTGTTATGGAAACATTTTCCGTTTGGGCCTATTTCGCCCACTTACAATCCCAATCCCAACAATCATCTAGATCATTTCCTTCTGTCCCCTCAACAGACAGACAGATGGACATGAATAAATCTTCTTAGTATTAGTATTAGTATTAGTATTAGTATTAGTATTAGTATTAGTATTAGTATTAGTATTAGTATTAGTATTAGTATTAGTATTAGTATTAGTATTAGTATTAGTATTAGTATTAGTATTAGTATTAGTATTAGTATTAGTATTAGTATTAGTATTAGTATTAGTATTAGTATTAGTATTAGTATTAGTATTAGTATTAGTATTAGTATTAGTATTAGTATTAGTATTAGTATTAGTATTAGTATTAGTATTAGTATTAGTATTAGTATTAGTATTAGTATTAGTATTAGTATTAGTATTAGTATTAGTATTAGTATTAGTATTAGTATTAGTATTAGTATTAGTATTAGTATTAGTATTAGTATTAGTATTAGTATTAGTATTAGTATTAGTATTAGTATTAGTATTAGTATTAGTATTAGTATTAGTATTAGTATTAGTATTAGTATTAGTATTAGTATTAGTATTAGTATTAGTATTAGTATTAGTATTAGTATTAGTATTAGTATTAGTATTAGTATTAGTATTAGTATTAGTATTAGTATTAGTATTAGTATTAGTATTAGTATTAGTATTAGTATTAGTATTAGTATTAGTATTAGTATTAGTATTAGTATTAGTATTAGTATTAGTATTAGTATTAGTATTAGTATTAGTATTAGTATTAGTATTAGTATTAGTATTAGTATTAGTATTAGTATTAGTATTAGTATTAGTATTAGTATTAGTATTAGTATTAGTATTAGTATTAGTATTAGTATTAGTATTAGTATTAGTATTAGTATTAGTATTAGTATTAGTATTAGTATTAGTATTAGTATTAGTATTAGTATTAGTATTAGTATTAGTATTAGTATTAGTATTAGTATTAGTATTAGTATTAGTATTAGTATTAGTATTAGTATTAGTATTAGTATTAGTATTAGTATTAGTATTAGTATTAGTATTAGTATTAGTATTAGTATTAGTATTAGTATTAGTATTAGTATTAGTATTAGTATTAGTATTAGTATTAGTATTAGTATTAGTATTAGTATTAGTATTAGTATTAGTATTAGTATTAGTATTAGTATTAGTATTAGTATTAGTATTAGTATTAGTATTAGTATTAGTATTAGTATTAGTATTAGTATTAGTATTAGTATTAGTATTAGTATTAGTATTAGTATTAGTATTAGTATTAGTATTAGTATTAGTATTAGTATTAGTATTAGTATTAGTATTAGTATTAGTATTAGTATTAGTATTAGTATTAGTATTAGTATTAGTATTAGTATTAGTATTAGTATTAGTATTAGTATTAGTATTAGTATTAGTATTAGTATTAGTATTAGTATTAGTATTAGTATTAGTATTAGTATTAGTATTAGTATTAGTATTAGTATTAGTATTAGTATTAGTATAGGGTGTTTTTTATTGAGGTATAGAACTTCGAATTGAAATAAAACACAAGAAAATCGTTTTAATGTCCATCAATTTGGCTTTATTGGAAGGATAATTTTATGCCATTAATGTTTAAATATGATTTCGGGCATGTGGCCGCCGCGGCTGGCTCGAATATAGCCAATTCTACAGGTCCAATTTTCAACCACTTTCTCCAATTGCTGTGCAGCTCCAATTGCTGTGCACGGTGGCGAATCGATTCATTCGGGTCCTCTTCAACACTTTGCTCTACAGCGGCAATTGTTTCTTCGGTGCGCACTGTTCGACGTCTCTGCGGATGCGTATTATCACATAGAGTAAACGTAGTGCGAAAACGATCCATGGTTAACCGAATTAATTGCTCTGAGGGACGATTATGTCGACCATAAAATGGTGAACTTCGCGAACTGAACCATTACTTTCGAAATAAATTTGCACGATTTGCAAGCGTTGTTCTTTTGGCAACCTGTTCATGATGAAATGGCAAACCAAACTAAATATTAATCACTTGACAGCTGACAAAATGGCCGCCAGTTAAAAAAGTGATGCCAACTTAAAGTTCTATACCCCAATAAAAAACACCCTTTATTAGTATTAGTATTAGTATTAGTATTAGTATTAGTATTAGTATTAGTATTAGTATTAGTATTAGTATTAGTATTAGTATTAGTATTAGTATTAGTATTAGTATTAGTATTAGTATTAGTATTAGTATTAGTATTAGTATTAGTATTAGTATTAGTATTAGTATTAGTATTAGTATTAGTATTAGTATTAGTATTAGTATTAGTATTAGTATTAGTATTAGTATTAGTATTAGTATTAGTATTAGTATTAGTATTAGTATTAGTATTAGTATTAGTATTAGTATTAGTATTAGTATTAGTATTAGTATTAGTATTAGTATTAGTATTAGTATTAGTATTAGTATTAGTATTAGTATTAGTATTAGTATTAGTATTAGTATTAGTATTAGTATTAGTATTAGTATTAGTATTAGTATTAGTATTAGTATTAGTATTAGTATTAGTATTAGTATTAGTATTAGTATTAGTATTAGTATTAGTATTAGTATTAGTATTAGTATTAGTATTAGTATTAGTATTAGTATTAGTATTAGTATTAGTATTAGTATTAGTATTAGTATTAGTATTAGTATTAGTATTAGTATTAGTATTAGTATTAGTATTAGTATTAGTATTAGTATTAGTATTAGTATTAGTATTAGTATTAGTATTAGTATTAGTATTAGTATTAGTATTAGTATTAGTATTAGTATTAGTATTAGTATTAGTATTAGTATTAGTATTAGTATTAGTATTAGTATTAGTATTAGTATTAGTATTAGTATTAGTATTAGTATTAGTATTAGTATTAGTATTAGTATTAGTATTAGTATTAGTATTAGTATTAGTATTAGTATTAGTATTAGTATTAGTATTAGTATTAGTATTAGTATTAGTATTAGTATTAGTATTAGTATTAGTATTAGTATTAGTATTAGTATTAGTATTAGTATTAGTATTAGTATTAGTATTAGTATTAGTATTAGTATTAGTATTAGTATTAGTATTAGTATTAGTATTAGTATTAGTATTAGTATTAGTATTAGTATTAGTATTAGTATTAGTATTAGTATTAGTATTAGTATTAGTATTAGTATTAGTATTAGTATTAGTATTAGTATTAGTATTAGTATTAGTATTAGTATTAGTATTAGTATTAGTATTAGTATTAGTATTAGTATTAGTATTAGTATTAGTATTAGTATTAGTATTAGTATTAGTATTAGTATTAGTATTAGTATTAGTATTAGTATTAGTATTAGTATTAGTATTAGTATTAGTATTAGTATTAGTATTAGTATTAGTATTAGTATTAGTATTAGTATTAGTATTAGTATTAGTATTAGTATTAGTATTAGTATTAGTATTAGTATTAGTATTAGTATTAGTATTAGTATTAGTATTAGTATTAGTATTAGTATTAGTATTAGTATTAGTATTAGTATTAGTATTAGTATTAGTATTAGTATTAGTATTAGTATTAGTATTAGTATTAGTATTAGTATTAGTATTAGTATTAGTATTAGTATTAGTATTAGTATTAGTATTAGTATTAGTATTAGTATTAGTATTAGTATTAGTATTAGTATTAGTATTAGTATTAGTATTAGTATTAGTATTAGTATTAGTATTAGTATTAGTATTAGTATTAGTATTAGTATTAGTATTAGTATTAGTATTAGTATTAGTATTAGTATTAGTATTAGTATTAGTATTAGTATTAGTATTAGTATTAGTATTAGTATTAGTATTAGTATTAGTATTAGTATTAGTATAGGGTGTTTTTTATTGAGGTATAGAACTTCGAATTGAAATAAAACACAAGAAAATCGTTTTAATGTCCATCAATTTGGCTTTATTGGAAGGATAATTTTATGCCATTAATGTTTAAATATGATTTCGGGCATGTGGCCGCCGCGGCTGGCTCGAATATAGCCAATTCTACAGGTCCAATTTTCAACCACTTTCTCCAATTGCTGTGCAGCTCCAATTGCTGTGCACGGTGGCGAATCGATTCATTCGGGTCCTCTTCAACACTTTGCTCTACAGCGGCAATTGTTTCTTCGGTGCGCACTGTTCGACGTCTCTGCGGATGCGTATTATCACATAGAGTAAACGTAGTGCGAAAACGATCCATGGTTAACCGAATTAATTGCTCTGAGGGACGATTATGTCGACCATAAAATGGTGAACTTCGCGAACTGAACCATTACTTTCGAAATAAATTTGCACGATTTGCAAGCGTTGTTCTTTTGGCAACCTGTTCATGATGAAATGGCAAACCAAACTAAATATTAATCACTTGACAGCTGACAAAATGGCCGCCAGTTAAAAAAGTGATGCCAACTTAAAGTTCTATACCCCAATAAAAAACACCCTTTATTAGTATTAGTATTAGTATTAGTATTAGTATTAGTATTAGTATTAGTATTAGTATTAGTATTAGTATTAGTATTAGTATTAGTATTAGTATTAGTATTAGTATTAGTATTAGTATTAGTATTAGTATTAGTATTAGTATTAGTATTAGTATTAGTATTAGTATTAGTATTAGTATTAGTATTAGTATTAGTATTAGTATTAGTATTAGTATTAGTATTAGTATTAGTATTAGTATTAGTATTAGTATTAGTATTAGTATTAGTATTAGTATTAGTATTAGTATTAGTATTAGTATTAGTATTAGTATTAGTATTAGTATTAGTATTAGTATTAGTATTAGTATTAGTATTAGTATTAGTATTAGTATTAGTATTAGTATTAGTATTAGTATTAGTATTAGTATTAGTATTAGTATTAGTATTAGTATTAGTATTAGTATTAGTATTAGTATTAGTATTAGTATTAGTATTAGTATTAGTATTAGTATTAGTATTAGTATTAGTATTAGTATTAGTATTAGTATTAGTATTAGTATTAGTATTAGTATTAGTATTAGTATTAGTATTAGTATTAGTATTAGTATTAGTATTAGTATTAGTATTAGTATTAGTATTAGTATTAGTATTAGTATTAGTATTAGTATTAGTATTAGTATTAGTATTAGTATTAGTATTAGTATTAGTATTAGTATTAGTATTAGTATTAGTATTAGTATTAGTATTAGTATTAGTATTAGTATTAGTATTAGTATTAGTATTGGTATTAGTATTAGTATTAGTATTAGTATTAGTATTAGTATTAGTATTAGTATTAGTATTAGTATTAGTATTAGTATTAGTATTAGTATTAGTATTAGTATTAGTATTAGTATTAGTATTAGTATTAGTATATTATAATTCAATTAATTCTTTCATCGTTCTACACACAAAAATGGATGACAAGTTGCAGTTAAACACTTAATTACTTCTATTAAAATTAATTAAACAATGAAGGACTAAAGTCGGGCGGGGCCGGATATATGATATCCTCCACTTTCTACCAAAGTGAATTCGAGGACAAAAGTGAAATCGGGAACGGTTTTTGTATGGGTACTATATAATGAACGATGTGACCTATTTTCACAATGTATGTTTTCATCTAACATATAACGTTTTCTGCTAAATTATATCAAAATCTTAAATACCTTGAGAGAAAAAAAATGAATCGGGAAGGACATTTGTATGAGGGTAGTATTAAAATCTGAAAAGATGTACATTTTAACTATAGGTTTTTCTAGCTGAAAATAGCGGTTAAAACAATTCTAGAGCGCAAATAGTTAAATGGACACCGACATTTTTATGGGAGCTATATCTAAATCTGAACCGATCTCACCCACTTTCACCACAGGAGTTACTTGTTCAAATGTAAGGTTTTGTGCCAAATTTGAAATTTGAAGCTATATCTAAATCTGAACCGATTTGACTCATTTTTACCGCAGACGTTTCTAGTTAAAATATAAGGTTTTGTGCCATTTTGGCTAAAATATGTGATCTCTAGAGCGCAAAAAGTTAAATGTAGAACGAAGTTTGTATGGCAGCTGAACCGCTCTGGTCCAATTTCACCACAGATGTTTCTAGTTTAATTATATGGTACTGTGACAAATTTGAAGCAAATAGAGTAAAAAATATGGTTTCTACAGCGGAAAAAGTCAAATCGGTAACGACATTTGTATGGGGGCTATATCTAAATCTGAACCGATTTTCTTCAAATTGAATAGGGTTCGTCCTTGGGCCACAATACTCACTTGTGCCAATTTTTGTTAGGATCAAAAAAGAATATATGGAAGGACAAACGGACGGACATTGCTAACTCTATTCAAAAAGTGATTCTAAGTCGATCGCTATACTTAAAAATGGGTCTATTTCGTTTCCTTTTGGAAGTTACAAACAAATGCACAAATACATAATACCCTAGTAAAGGGTATAAAGAGTTCAATCGATGTATTAATTAATTCAATTAATATTTATTGAATTTATTTGTAATTGAATTAATAAGCATGTATATGTTCATTACTTTTGTGTGTCTGCAGTCGTTCGTTTTGTGCAGCCTGGTAAAAAACCATAAGAAACCCTATTTTTTGTCTTTAAAGACAAAAGATATCTCCGAAAGTTTGCAAGACTTTTTTTAATATGAGCGTCCCAAAAGTTATGGCCGTGTTGCGTATAGTAAAGTGTGATTTTTTAGCTATTATCTTTTTGGCACCACTGGTTTAAACAACTGACTCATTTTTCGTGTTTTGTTTCACTGTCAAACATCTTCAGTTTGGTCTATAATTTAAACATACAAACGAACATCGCTTGCAATTTATTGAATTTTATTATCAAAATGCGTGCTCTGTTAAGAAAGTTCATCGCGCGCTTCCATTTTATGGTCAGTTTAATCGACCCACTGAAGCGGCTATTCGGGCTATTGTGATTAAATTTCGCACCAAATTTACATTGTTAGACATTAAACCACCAACACACTTGCGTAGAGTCAACACACCGTCAATTATCAATTCGTCGCCGTTCGCAGCAGATGGGCCTCTGTTACTCAAAAACGTGGAAATGCCAAAATTGGACTAAGCGTATGGACCATTTGAGGCGCAGTCAAGGTCAATCAAGATCCAATGTAATGTGTGGGTTATAGAGCGATAATTGTGTAGTTTCAAAGTAGGTGTTTCTCATCTAAATATAACATTGTGTGGGAAATTTGATCAATATCTGATGTAAAATGTGTATTCTAGAGCAATAATAGTGTAAATCGGAGGTACATTTGTATGGGGGCTATATCGAAACATGGGCCCATGTAACCCACTTTCATGTTAGCTATTTCTTGTCCGAATATACCATGATCCTGAAAATTGTATCAAGATCCAATGAAAAAAATGTGTATTCTAGAGCAGTAATAGGGTAAATTGAGGGATATTTGTATGGAGGCTCTGTCTGAATCTGGACCGACTTTCTCCAAATTCTGAATCTGGACCGACTTCCTCCAAATTCAATACCGATGGTCGTTGATAAATAATTGAACCAATTTTACGGCAGACAAATACAAATTATACAGAAGTAATGGGATGAATCGTACCGACATTTCAAAGGGGGCCTATAACAACACTTGGGCCCTGCTCCAAAACATGGGCCTATATATTTCTCATTCACGGTAGGTATTCCTAGTTGAAATATATCATGATCTGATGTAAGACTTAGCTTTTAGAGGTGTAATAGAGTAGAATGGGCCCAATTAGGGTTATTCCAAAGTATGGACACATATTTGACTTTCATAATAACTTATAATATCCTAGTCCACGAAGTGGTGTAGGGTATAAACATATATCTTGCAGGACTGTTTCTGTTGATGGTCAGTCTGACTAAGTGCGTATGAGTGATATTATCCTTCATCAACATCACGTATACGCTACCTACACACTACAACCTAGGGTAAATTGAGGGATATTTGTATGGAGGCTCTGTCTGAATCTGGACCGACTTCCTCCAAATTCAATACCGACGGTCGTTGATAAATAATTGAACCAATTTTACGGCAGACAAATACAAATTATACAGAAGTAATGGGATGAATCGTACCGACATTTCAAAGGGGGCCTATAACAACACTTGGGCCCTGCTTCAAAACATGGGCCTATATATTTCTCATTCACGGTAGGTATTCCTAGTTGAAATATATCATGATCCGATGTAAGACGTAGTTTTTAGAGGTGTAATCGTGTAATAGTCCACGAAGTGGTGTAGGGTATAAAAATATATCTTGCAGGACTGTTTGTGTTAATGGTCAGTCTGACTACAGTGCGTATGAGTGATATTATCCTTCATCAACATCAAGTATACGCTACCTGCACACTACAACCTATAAGGGTTGTTCGATGACATTTGCGATTTTGACCTTGAAGATGACTTTTTTTGATTTTATATGTTCACAATTATGATTCTGTATGACATGGGCTACAAACGTTGTCTTAGAAAATGATCACTTTTTTTGCAAAAATGACACCGAAGCCCCAAATGTATGGAGGTCCATAAAAAGTGCCTGACTTAAGGCAAAACTGGGAGCCACGGGTCTTTTTTTGGTCTTTTATCACAGAGTGGTGTCCGTATATGTTTATATTTCTATGACTTAAAAAATACACACAGCGTTATTTACCACTAAAAACAGGATAGCTGAGATGGTTAGAGTGCTGTAGTAGCAACCAGAAGGCCTGTCGTTCTACCTCCAGTAGCAACGGATTTTTTGAAACAACTACTTTAAAATAACTTCTAAGTCTTTAAAAATATCTTCCTATATGACAACTCCATGTTCAAATCATTGGAGAAGATCCAATTTTTCAAATCAAAGATGGGACCATATTTAACTTCTTGGGATGGTCTTTTTTATATGCATTAATAACTTTGTCTGACAAAGATGGATTTTGTTTTATCTCTCTCACACATATTGTCAGCAAATTATATTTCTCTCTATTAGATTATTTAGCTGAAATTTAAGTTTAACTGACTTTCCATATGTAATTAATCAAAATGGACTTGGTCAATTCCACCACAATGCCGACAAACTGGTTGTACGTATGCCTGCATGTTTGTACAATTTCATATTCATATCTTTTATATGTGTCGTTCATTGCATTGTGATATTGACATTATTTTGATTGACAAATTGGTTTATTTAATTAATCATTGTTCAACAATTGGGGTTGCAGATTATTACTGCTCGACTAAAATTGTTTAAAATTTATAATGTGGTGAATTCAATTTACGGACTGAAAGTTTGGCTGCGCAAACAAATGGATATGGAGTCACAGCAAAAATTACCTACATTCTAATCACAATACTTTTCTGATTTTGATGAACCGTCGACACGATTTTCTTAAAAATAATGGTTATGTTTCAGTATCTGACAAAGTGGCAAGTAAATAATTTTCAGTCGTTTAAGCAAGACTCACTTAAATTTTTCATAGGGCCGGATTATTTGTGTGGATGGTATTTTTTGTGGTTCGTGACAAATAGGTCCAACTTCAAAGTTAATAAAACAATTGTAAAAAATAATCAAATATCAGATCTAATTGTATAGAATTTTGCAAGGATATAATTTAAAGTAGGCTAGAGGAAATTTTGAGCTATGTGACAATATCGGCTATATTTGATGACAATTCTGTGACCACTATAATATTGCCAAATTTAAAAGTACTCTAATCTAGGTTACTTTGATTTGAATGGGAGCTCCTAGAAGGGACGTATCAGAACCCCCTCAAAACGATAAAAACATATAAAATATAAATAATTCCGAATATCCGAACGTGAACTAAAATTGATAAAAAATATTAGTAAGCATTGAGGAATTTGCTTTGGTTCTTTAAATTTGATTAACCGGAAAAGAAACATGTTTTACATGAGAGGGACCGAATTAATAAAGTACATAAGACTTGTATTAATTTACTCTGAAGTCCACCTATTTAACTTGCGACTCCTAATTGTTTTGCATTTAATTATAATTTATGTTGTTATTATAGTTCTTCATAATAATTATTTTATGTTATTTGTATGTATAGTTGGTCTGTTATGTTGTATGCGTTGTCATTTATTTTGGTTTAAAGGTTGTGCTGAAGTCTTCAGCAGAACCCAAAATTAGCAAAAAGGCAAAGTGAGACCTTTATTGTTGCAGCTAAAAGTTGACTGCGCAGTTTCGATGGGCGCTACCCCATCTCGTCAGAACTTTTGCAACGAATGTATGTCTTTGACTTAAATCAGGGTTCATATTAGTACCAGCGGTCACATATGACAAATGAGAAGCGCTTATAAACAAAATATTACACCGAACTAAGTCGACACACTAAAAATCTCACTTTGCCAATTGAATGTTATGCATGTGGTCGCATCGCTCGCAACAATGCAAAGGTTGTTGTTGTACGGAATGTCCCGTCTTCACTGTACCTCTTGTGTATTGCTGTTGTTTGTATGTATAGTTGGTCTGTTATGTTGTATGTGTTGTCATTTATTTTGGTTTTTGCTAATTTGCTAATTTTGGGTTTTGCTGAAGACTTCAGCACAACCTTTGGTCTTAAACCAAAATATATGACAACACATAATTATTTTATTTCATTAATTAATGGGAAATTGCATTTTTGTCTTTTAGGCATTGATCTGACGATATCGCATTTTTATCCAGTTGATATTTTCGCGTTATCATCCATATTTCTTCGTCAAGCTCTAATTGCATCACATTGTTTGATAATGTTGTTGCCAATGTCAATAGTGTTTCCTTCGACAATTAAAACTGCTATTCACACAAAACACATCCTGTGATCAAATTCAAACCCCCCCCCCCCCCCAACACTGCTGAGGCTTCAACAAACAATTGGCCGGCAACAATTTCGTAATTTTTATAATCTACATACACACATACATATAATTTTTGTTCACTATAAAAAGTAACAACTTCAATTATCTATTGTGACATTACAAATTACGCAATTTAATGAAAATCCAATCCATCCATATCAGATCTATAATGAGCATTTGTATGTCCGCGTATGTATGTATGCATGTGTCAGTCGATATGTCAATATGTATGACTGTGGGCTGGTGTGTCGGCGTTCATCTCATCACATAACATAACATGTGAGTACGTACTTATGAGTTTCGGCGGAGCGTTTTCCCCTCTACCCAGAAAAGCAATGATTGCAATGATGGCACTAATGCCGCTGCTGCTGTTGCTGCCTTTGTCCGTGCCGTTACTGCTGCCATAATAAATGTCAGTCAATAAACATAAAACGCAAAGTAAAAGAGAGATATGTCAAATAAATTAATTTTGCAACAAAAGCCATCAAAACTAATTACAACACAGCAGACAATATATTAATGACGTGTCAAAATTAACATTTCATTATTTTGAAACGAAGCGGCAGCAAAAGCGACACAAAAACCCAACTTTTTGTTTTACGCCAAAAGTGGACGACGACGACGACAAAAGTGCACATGGTCGACAAAAAAGAACAATAACGTGAGACAGACGGACGGTCAAAATTATTTGATTGCATTTCGAAAACTCCAAAAATTTAACGTCCACACGACAAATACATAAAATGCACATTTAGCGAAATTGACCCTTAAATATGTTAAAGGGATTGTGAAATGATAATCTTTGGTTATGTTCATTTAGGTGTCCTCGGAAAATTGCATTCGTGGAGTCCGCAATGAATGATTAGCCTGTACATTTTTTGTGAACTCAATTGGATTAAGTAATAGCGAGAAGGCGTTGAGTTCGGCTGAGCCGATTCTTATACACCAGCCACCATGGGGTGGATTCTGGCATATTGGAGGCTGTCGGCTTCATGTAGAAGTGCAGTAACATATGTAATATGTTTTAATACATAAATAATACTTCAAGTGAAAGGTAGTAATCTTAACAAGTAAAAACGGCGTTAAGTTCGGCCGGGCCGAACTTTATATACCCTCCACCATGGATTGCATTCCACAGAGGGTGTCGGTTTTCGTAGAAGTGCAGTAATATTACAGGAAAATATAAATTTTGTAATATAGCCAAACCAAAACAAATACAAATATTGAAAAAAAATTTATATAAATAAATATAATATTTATGAAATTATATCAAAATTATAATTATATTATACCAATAATTATATCAAACCATTATCTATTTCAAAACAAAAAATAAATATTCTTATATTTATATTTTCAAAAAGCTTAAATACCATAAATATTGGAAGATAGTGGGTGCTACAGTTGGTTGTACTTCCATTCTATTTTAATTCCAAAAGTACAAATTTTGAAAATCCATTATCAGACGTACATAGTGCAAAATAACCTAACATCATGATTCAATCAATTTTTGCCGTAAAAGAAAAAGTACGAATTTGGAAAAAAAACTTTTTATTTTGCGTGTCTATGCAGTCAGAGGAATGTATGCACCGAATTCCATGATTCCAGCTGCGCCCATTGGGTTGGTACCATTTTTACCCCCTTGACATTTCTACGCAATTAGAATTTCATCATTCTAGCTGTAGTCGTTTAGTTGGTACTATTTTTACCCCCCTGTACCATTGTATCCCCTGAAAGTACGAATTTCGAAAAATCCGTTTATTTTTCGTGTCTATGCAGTCAGAGGAATATATACTCCGAATTGCATGACTCTAGCTGTGGTCATTTGATTGGTACTATTTTTATCCCCTTTTTTCTTTTTAACCCCAAAAAGTACGAATTTCGAAAAATCTGCTTATTTTAAGTGTCTACGCAATCAGAGGAATGTATACACCGAATTTAATTATTCCAGGTGTAGCCGTTTGGTTGGTACCATTTTTATCCCTCCGTACCCATTGTATCCCTTGAAAGTACGAATTTGGAAAAAACCTTTTATTTTTTATGTCTACGAATGTATACTCGAATTTCACGACTCTAGCTGCGGTCATTTGGTTGGTACTTTTTTATCCCCTTTTTCTATTTTGACCCCAAAAAGTACCAATTTCGAAAAATCAGTTTATTTTCCGTGTCTACACAGTCAGAGGAATGTGTACTTCAAATTTCATGACTCTAGCTACGGTCATTTGATTGGTACTATTTTTATCCCCTTTTTCTATTTTGACCCCAAAAAGTACGAATTTCGTAAAATCAGTTTATTTTCCGTGTCTACACAGTCAGAAGAATGTATACACCGAATTTCATTATTCTAGGTACAGCCATTTGGTTGGTACCATTTTTATCCCTCTATTCCCATTTTACCCCTTAAAAGTACGGATTTGGAAAAATGTTTTTATATTATGTCTCTACTCAGATAGAGGTATGCACACACCGGTATTTGGCGGTATTTTCATTTGTTGTTAGGGATAAAGTTTTTTCTTTTGACGGATTTCGCCCATTTTCAATTCAAACCTTCCACACAGTCAGAGGAGCATGCATATCGAAACTCATTCCACCAGCACTGAAGATCCATTATGTTTCGCGTCCACAGTGAATATACGAACCTAATTTCATGATTCTAGCTACAGCCTTTTTTATTTTTTTTTTATTTTGACCCTAAAGGTACGATTTTGGAAAAATCCTCTAGTTTTGCTCGTCTCCGCAGCCAGACGAGTGTTCATTATTCTAGCTATAATCGCTTGGCTGGTACCAACTCTATTCAATTACTCTATTCAATTTTGTTCCTAAAGGTACGAATATCAAAAGATATCTTTATTTTTTGTGTCTACGCAGTCAGCGCAATGTACACATTGAATTTAACTATTCTAACTGCAGTCGTCTGGGTGGTACCATTTTGATCCCCTTCACCCGCATAAAAGAACACATTTCGAAAATGTCCTTTATTTTTTGCGTCTACACATTCAGATGAATTCATGATATCAATTTCAGCGGTTTGGTTGGTACCATTTTATCCCTCTTTTCCAATTGAATATCTAAAAAGTAAAAAATTTCGAAAAAGTTACAAGAGGAATGAAACAAAAAAGGTTTTCCATGCAAAGCAGACATTTAAAAAAATGTCTACATTATTCAAGTATTAGGGGGTATTTTCAGTCGTCGTTAGGGAAACAATTTTTCTTCTGGGCAGATTTCGCCCACTTTCAATCCCAACCGATCTGCAATCATAATCCACATTTACGGAAAATTTGAATTTCCTAGCTCGTTTCGGTCGGCAGCTAGCGTGCTTACAACACAGACGTCTTAGAATTTTACCACGACCCAGAATATATATACTGTATGGGGTCTCCGATGAATATTTCATAATGTTACAAACGGAATGGCGAAATAAATATACCCCCATCCTTAGGTGGAGGGTAAAAAATAACTACATGAAATATTTCTCAAAAGTTTCATGATACCTCTGCCATAAAGAGCTGAGCTATTAGTCCGAATAAGAATTGCTTCTTATATTAATATTCAACAAGTCGGCATAAATTTCAGTAAACACATTTAAGAAAAAGTAATTTTTTTAGTTAAAATTTCCTAAATGGATTTTTTTCGTACAGAAAATCTATCTATATAAAAGAGAGTGGCGTTAGTTACTACGCTTATAACTCAAGAACGCATGGACCGATTTCGAACCAATTCGGATTGGTCGCCGGTCAAACAAGAAGAATACCCAAGAAAATTCCCGAAATATCCCCATTTGTATGGAGTGGTTTCACGACGCCATCTTCATGATAGATGACGTTTATGTTTACGGTGCATTGAAGTTCACTGTAGAAACGCCTGGATGGTGCAGTCTCAGTGGCAAGGATAAATTACCACCATTGTCTTTACCACCAGAGTCATTACATTCTTTGCTTCATGGCGAAAGACCAGAATCACTTAATTTTCTATCAAACACTCAGAAATATAACGGATGCTCTCAAATGACTTCATTTGGAGCAGATATTATTGATGAACGCAGATTCAATCCAAGAAGGTCGGCGCAATGAATTTTAACACGTACCGTTTGATGATTCCGAGAAACGGAGCGCCGATTTGGCGTATATTCTCATTTCCTTTTTACGAACGCTATCCGACTGTTACTCATTTGGCAGAGCGTCTGGAGAACGATCAACGAGTTTATGTCACTGCAGCAAATGCTACTCAACCTGCTCAAAACCCACCAGCGAAAACATTGTCCAGTTTCTTCTCGAAAACTTCAACGTCGAAAGCAAGGCGATGTAGCTTCTGGTCATTCGGATTTGCGTTCTACTGAAGCTCTAGGCCGTATTTATACAATTCATCCAAAGAATGATGAATGCTGGTATAGTGTTGCCAACATTTCGTGCTGCGTGTCAGGAGCTCAATTTGCTTGAAATCTATACGCATTGGGATACGACAATGGCTGAAGCAACTGTTTCTGCATTCCCAAGTAAAATTACGCATATTATTTGCGATCATTATTGCCACATGTTTTCCATCAAATCCACGTGAATTGTGGGACAAGTACAAGGGTGATATGTCAGAAGACATTTTGCATCGAGTTCGTGTCCATTCAGAGAATCCCCATATTGAGATGAATGAAGAGATGCACAACCAGGCTTTGGTTTTGACAGAAGACATGTGTTACCTCATGTGCAGCAGTTTGTTAGTCAGGTTAGGAATGTCATCGCCAGATCGTCGACCATACGACCGTTTCGAACTAGAGTTGCAGCGTTAACGTGAATGTGATACAAACGCATTAAGCGAATTGGTTCGAACAATTGGCGAAGAACAAGGATGTGGATCACTTAAACTGAACAATTCAAAATCAAATCGTTGGTTCACTGCATTCCTTCAAATCTATCGACTATGTAAAAAAACGATGACAAAGCAAGCAACTGTTCAACTGAGATTTAGAATTCATTGGATGTTCCTGGATTGCCACCGCACAATTTACAATTTAAGGTTGTTTCAGTTGTCATCAGGCTTCGCAATCTCAAGCAACCAAAATTATGCAACGCAACTACGGTGTCCAAAACAGAAACCGGTTAACCGGTTTCGTCCCCTGCAACCGTCTGCCGGTTTTTGTAAAGTTCTCATTTTCGGTTAACCGAGAAAACCGGGTTTTAACCGGTTTTTGGTAAATAAGAGAACATTGCACATTGTGTTAGCAATTAAAAAACTGTCAAAGGACTCAGCAACATTCCTAGAAGCTGATGCAATACAAAATTACAAATTTGTATTCACCAATTTAAAAATGATAGAAGACACATTCGCCCTGGAATTGTGCCAAAGGCTGATGGCGAGACTGGAAGAAAGAAGAGTAAAAACATTGAATACACGATTGCTGTTTTTAAGTTCCGGAAAATTTCCGTTAAACGATTGAAATACTCATCAAAATCGGATACAAAGGAATTTGCAAATTAATTATAAAAGCCCCAAAATTGCTCGAAATGACGAAAGACAGGCGACTTTATATGACGATTTCGCATTTTTTGACAAAACAAAGACAAAATCTGAAAAGCTAAGTTACTTATATGATGCCCTGTTAGCCCTACATCAACATTTAGCGAGCGTGTTTTTCTACGTCAAGCTTTATCAAAAACAAACGAAAAATCGCTTACAAAATTATCACTTGAATTGTATACATGTATTGCGATATTATTATAAGAAGGATTCTACGTAAACTTTTTATTCAAGTTTTTGTACGTAAAAATATTAATTATTTTACAGAATTGACTTTATTTTAAAATGATATCAAACAAAAAAATTCTTCTGAAGTTCCTTATTTAATGTACCTTTACTAAATATGAACTGTATTTACTTTCGTAATAAAATAAATAATTTAAGTATTTTCGTACTTTAATTTAAAAAAACCGGTTATAACCGGTTTTGTAAAAAACTATAACCGAAAACCGGTTTTTTGAATTTGAAGTTGAATTTTCGGTTAAACCGAAAACCGTCTTTCTAAAATAACCGGGTTTTTGGACACCCTAAACGGAACGCGCTTAGCGTTCACAAAACTCGTAAGCAATGTGATTCACGCAAGAATTCTAAAATGAAAGTTCAAAGGTGAGGAAGTTCTCATTCCGAATTCCAATGATCCCAACCGATATGCGATTCGAGTTTAAGCGATTCCAATTCATAATTCGTCTCGCATTCGCCTTGACTATCAATCAGACTCAGACTCAATCTGGAGAATGAATGTGTTTCACACGGTCAACTGTATGTTGCATATTAACGTGTCGGAAAACCATCCGCTTTGATCGTTATCGCACCTGAAAACAAAATGAAAAACATTGTTTATCACAGAGTGCTTCAATGAAGGGAAATACGATTCGATATCGACCCGACAACAACTCATCCAGCAATGAATCAATTGCAATGGACAATTGATCACAAATTTTCTGCTATTTGAAATGACGTAGGACAACGCCTGCGACAATATAAATAAAATACAAATAAAATTTGAAGGCAAAACAACGTTTGCCGGGTCAGCTAGTTTTTTATAATTCAATATTCACAATTCACATTGTCGGTAGATGAAACATAACTTACACTGCGTTCCAATCGACCATCGTAGTTTGCGCAGAACACTCTAAACACTAGTTCTTGCAAACTCGAACAATCTGAGTCGAGAAAATTATGTACGATATATGGAAACTTGAACTTAATTTGTACTAGTTTTCAAGACTGCCTTTTATTTTTTCTTCTACTTACATTTTATTCGGGCTACAAATTAGGTTGAATTACTAGAGAACAGAATCTTACCAGGTGGCACTGTTTGTCTCCCCTAGACGGAGTCTAAAGGAGACAATTTATTAAAACACCAAAACAAATTAGTTGATTCGAATCGATTTTGCAACCATAAACGATACCCGCCGCCATCTACATGTGGATGAACATGGTCGATCTAGTATACGACTATATTATACTAAGGACACACAATTTGTTACAGCGATCCCAACCTCTTACAACGTCACCGAAGTCGATTTATCGATGTCTGTCTGCTGTGCATCTAATCCTTATAAAGGGTGTTTATACCCTACACCACTTCGTGGTCTATATATATATAAGTTAGTTTCGCGCCAAATGTTTGTAACACCAAGAAATAATAGAGCTAGACCCACCTTTAAGTATACCGATCGGCTTAGAATCACCAGCTGAGTCGATTTAATGATGTCTGTCTGTCCGTCCGTCCGTCTGCTGTCCATCTAAGCTTGTTCGCACTCTACAGGTCGCAATTGTTGTCCGATTGTCACGAAACTTGGCAGAAGTTATTTTTTCTGGCCAAGGACCATCGGTATTTGGAGGAAATCGGTTCAGATTTAGATATAGCTCCCATACAAATGTCGCTCCCGATTTAACATTTTCCACTTTAGAAACCAGATATTGTACGCGATTTTCTTTACATTTGGTACAACATCTTATAATCCAACTAGAAACACCTATGCAAAAACTGGGTAAGATCGGTTCAGATATTGTACCCGATTTTCTTTTAAATTGGCACAACATTTTATAATCGAACTAGAAACACCTATGCTGAAAGTGGGTATGATCGGTACAGATTTAGATATAGCCCACATACAAATGTCGCTCCCGATTTGACTTTTTCCGCTCTAAAATCCACATATTGTACCCGTTTTTCTTTAAAATTGGCACAACATTTTATAATCCAACCTATGGTGAAAGTGGGTAAGATCGGTTCCGATTTAGATATCGCCCTCATACAAATGTTGCTCCCGAATGTTTAACCGATTTTGGCCAAACTTTACATATTATATTTCACCAATAAACATACATGGTGAAAGGGGGTCACATCATTACAGGTTTCAAAATACCCCTATACAAAAGTCCTTCCCGATTTCACTTTTTTACCGAATTGTATTGTAATGAGATAGAAAGTCCGTCCGTCTGTAGCATTTCCTTACTTGTTTGGGAGATGCCCATATGTCCATACTTTGGAATAACCCAATTGGGATCCCATTCTGATCTATTACAGCTCTAGAAACTACATCTTACATCGGATCTTCATCAAATTTTGTAGATCATGGTATTTTTCAACCAGGAATACCTACCGTGAATGAGAAATATATAGGCCCATGTTTTGGACCAGGCCCAAAATGTAGTTATAGGCCCCCTTTTGAAATGTCGGTCCGATTCATCCTATTACTACTGTATAATTTGCATTTGTCTGACGGATAATTGAATCAATTACCATATTATTAACCATATTCGTTAAATATGACTAAAGATGAATTTATAGTATAATTTATACTGTATAATTTATATGAACTACATAAAATTGCTTCCATGAAATAAACCCATTCAAAGCGAGGTACATACGCAGGGAGTGGTGTAGAGTATTATATAGTCGGCCCCGCCCGACTTTAGCCTTTCCTTACTTGTTTTTTGCTATTATCTTTTTGGCAACACTGGTTTAAACAGCTGACGCACGTTTCGTGTTTTGTTTCACTGTCAAACATCTTCAGTTTGATCTATAATTTAACCATGAATCGTCTTACAAACGAACACGCTTGCAAATTATTGAATTTTATTATCAAAATGCGTGCTCTGTTAAGAAAGTTCATCGCGCGCTTCCATTTTATGGTCAGTTTAATCGACCCACTGAAGCGGCTATTCGGGCTATTATGACTAAATTTCGCACCAAATTTACATTGTTGGACATTAAACCACCAACACGCTTACGTAGAGTGGGAACTGAAGAAAATATCGCAGCCAGTGTTAATGATGAACATCAATTATCGATTCGTCGCCGTTCGCAGCAATTGGGCCTCTGTTACTGAAAAACGTGGAAATGCCAAAATTGGACTAAGTGGATGGACCAATTGAGGCGCAGTCAAGGTCAACATTTGCATGAAATAATCTTCAAACATTAAATTATATGGACCGTACTATCGATTCAAATAAAGATTTCATGCATTTTTCTGAATTGTATGTGTTTTTTTAACTTTCCTATAGCTTTTAAAAAAACACCCTTTTTTCCCGTGCCATGGACGGTGCTATTGAATTTAAAGGAAATCGGATCAGAATTAGTTATGGCATCCATATAAATACCCCTACGATTACGGGTCTAGAAAACATATATTGTATCGAATCTTGATCATGTTATATTTGAACGAGAAACCTTTACCGTGAAAGTGAGCTATGTTATGTCCATACATCAACAGGTTCTGCGAAAACTGGTCAGTATCCGATCGTCATAATTTTTGCAGATCACATTATATTTGAGGAACTACTACACACACATACATGAATTACATATTGTAACAGACTTTCGTCAAATTTGCCGTAGTACGTTGAATTTGGTTAAAGGTCATATCCCCCGACCTTTGGAGGGGAATTTCGATTCATTAATGTCTCATTTGTGGGTTAATATTGTCAAACTCATCAGCAGCATATTGTACTCGTACGCGAATGTACCGTTAAATAGATAAATTGATAAAAATATACACAATACGCAATACACATGCCATGCGATGCGATGTGAGACAGCGAAAAAACATGTATTCCAAAAGAATTATTATACTACAGCTTAATAGCAAATAATCTATTGTCATCAATCGTCCAATATGTCCGCCATCAATCCATCAATATTTGCCACCAGTGCAGACCCCAGCCCACTCGCACACATATTACCATCCATTCACATGCATGTGCACACATACTGTGGCACGCACTTAAACACGTACATGCACACAGACAGACGGACACATACATTGATAGTGAAATATACAAACCGCTAAATCAATTGAATTTATCAATTGATTTTAACTGCTCGTGCAATATACACAATCCTCACATACATACATACAGCCAAAAGCACACGCGCGGACACACATGTCAGTCACAGTCACACATCAATACAAACACACACACATACCGACAGACTCATTCTGTCAAACACACGCACACATATAAACGTTAATTCTACAATAGACCACCACAGTTTGTGTGACATACTCGTCTGTTGGGGTAGGCCAAAGGAAGAAGAGAGGTCACTCAATGATAATGGGAGTGTGTGCGTGTGTGGAAAAAGTACTGCGAATGCACAGTGCTTCGTTGCATTGGCTGAAATATAAATTAATGTTGTTGTTGTCACAAATCGCATTAAAAGAAAAACCAGAAAGGAACGACTAAAGTGGGCATGGTCGACTAAATGTACCCAAAAACAAAGTATTACCTCCACCTCCAGGATGGGGGTATACTAACTTTGTCATTCCGTTTGTAACACCTTGAAATATCGATCTGAGACCTATATCTATATATTCTTGATCGTCGTAAAATTCTAAGACGATCTAGCCATGTCCGTCCGTCCGTCTGTTGAAATCACGCTGGCATCTAAACGAACGGAGTTAGGATGTCCAAATTTTACATAAATGCGTCTTATAGTCGTAGATCGGACGAGATTGAAACTGGGCGAAATCGGCCCAGAGGGAAAAATTTTTCCCTCACAAGGACTAAAAATACCCATAATATTTCCTAATATTTTACAGTATTTAAGCACATTTTTCCAATATGTCTGCTTGTACTTAATTGATACACGTTTTTGTTATAGGGGGAATGCGCACCACAAAGTGATTTTTTTGTCATAGGGGGTGAAATGGGGCAAAAAGGGATAAAAATGGTACATATCAAACGACAACAGCTGGAAACACGAAATTCGGTATTTACATTAATCTAATTTAGTAGATACATAATATAAAAGTATGTTTCCAAATTCGTACTTTTAAGGGATAAAATGGGAATAGAGGGATAAAAATGGTACAAACCAAACGGCTGCACCTAGAATAATGAAATCTGGTGTATACATTCATCTGACTGCGTAGAGACGAAAAATAAAAGGTTTTTGTCAAATTCGTACTTTCAAGGGATACAATGGTACAAAGGGAGAAAAATAGTACCAACTAAACGACTTACTAGAATGATGAAATCCGGTGTATACATACCTCTTATTGGGTAGAAACATAAAATAAAGAGATTTTAGAAAGCCGTACTGTTAAGGAGTTAAAATAGAAAAAAGTTATAAAAATGGTACCAACCAAATGGCCGCAGCTAGAATCATGGAATTCGGTGTATACATTCCTCTGACTGCATAGACAAGCAGCATAAAAAGATTTTTCCAAATTCGTCCTTTTTACTTTTACTGCAAAAATTTGTTGAACCATGCAGTTAGGTTATTTTTCACTATGTACGTGAGATAATGGATTTTCAACATTTGTACTTTTGGAACTAAAATAGAATGGAAATACAACCAACTGTAACACCCACTGTCTACAAGTATTTGTGGTATTGTGGAATATTTATTTTTTGAATTGACTTGAAGTATTATTTCGATATATAAAAGTATTGAAATAATAAAAATATTATATTTATTTATAAAATTATTTTTTCAATATTTGTATTCTTTTGGATTGGCTATATTAAAAAAAATATTTTTTTCTGTAATATTACTGCATTTCCACGAAAATGGTCGGCCTCTGTGGAGTCCAATCCGTGGTGGAGGGTATACAAAGTTCGGCCCGGCCGAACTTAACGTCGTTTTTACTTGTTTTTTTTTCATGTTTACCCTAAAAGTACGAATTTGGAAAAAGTTCACTTATTTTCCGCGTCTACGTTGTCAGACGAATATCATGATTTAATCCCATTTATATCCTGATGGTATGAATATCGAAAGATCTCTTTATTTTTCGCGTCTGACTACGTAACAGCGAATTTCACTATTTTAGCTGTTGCAGTTTCGTTGGTATAATTTTTATCCCAATTTTCCGCCAAAAAGTAAAAATTTCGTATAATTCTTCATGTTTCGCGTCTGTACATGCAGATGAATGCATACAACGAATTTCATGATTTCAACTTAAGCGGTTTGGTTGGCACCATTTTTATCCCTCTTTATACACTCCACGAGGACCCATTGTTAAGTATACCGATCGACTTAGAATCACTTTCTGAGTCGATTTAGCAATGTCCGTCTGTCTGTCTGTCCGTCTGTCCATCTATTGTTGTAATCAAATTATAGTCCGATCTTAACAAAAATTGGCACAACTAAGTTTTGTGGATCAAGGACGCTATTTAATTTGAGGCAAATCGGTTCAGATTTAGATAAGCCCCCATACAAATGTCGCCCCCCATTTGACATTTTCCGCTCTAGAAACCATATATTGCACCCGATTTTCTTTAAATTTAGCACAACATCTTATAATCCAACTAGAAACACCTATGCACAAATTGGGTAAGATCGGTTCAGATTTAGATATAGCCCCCATACAAATATCGCTCCCGATTTGACATTTTCCGCACTAGAAACCACATATTGTACCCGATTTTCTTTAAATTTGGCACAACATCTTATACTCCAACTAGAAACACCTATGCAAAAATTGGGTAAGATCGGTTCAGATTTAGATATAGCCCCCATACAAATGTCGCTCCCGATTTGACATTTTCCGCTGTAGAAGCGACATATTGTACCCGATTTTGGCCATACTATACATATTATATTTCACCTATTTCGTTCCAGATTTCAATATACCCTCATAAATATGTTCTTTCCGATTTAACATTTTTTGTCAAACACATACATTTACAGGATACAAAAATCCTTCCCGTTTTCGCTTTTTCACCGAAATAAATTGTATACGGATAGAAAGTGGAGTGTATCATAGAGTCGGCCCCGCCTGACTTTAGCCTTTCCTTACTCGTTTTCAATTGTATTCCTTAAAAGTACGAATTTCGAAAAATCCTTCTATTTTACGTGTCTACGCAATTAGAGGGATGTACACACCAAATTTCATTATTCTAGCTGTTGTCGTATCATTAGTTCCACTTCTATCCCTTTTCGTCACAAAAGTACGAATTTTGAAAAATTTATTTTTATTTTTACGTGTCTACGCTATTAGAGGGCTCTATACGCCGAATTTCATGATTCTAGCTGTTGCTGTCGCCGATGAATATTTCAAGGTGTTACAAACGGAATGACAAAGTGAAATATACCCACATCCTTAGGTGCATGGTATAAAAATAAATACAAAATTTAAAAAAAGGGCCATATTTTTGTAAGACGACAATATTATTTCGCCTGTAATTATACCCACCACCACAGGATGGGGTTATACTAAGTTTGTAATGCATTGAAATATCGATCGGAGACCCAATATTGATATTATTGATCGTCATACAATTCTAAGACGATCTAGCCATGTACGTCTGTTGAAATCATATAGACGAAAGGAGCTAGAAAATATTGCACGAATACGTCTTATAGTTGTAGATTGGTTGGGATTGCATATGGGCGAAATCGGTCCACAGGGAAAGATTTTTCCCACACAATGACTGAAAATACCCCTAATATTTAAAGCATTTCTGTATTCTTTGAATATGTCTGCTTATATTTGCTTGCCTGCTGCTTAAAGTGATTCTTATTTGTAAGGCGTTAAAATGGAGCAAAAAGGGATAACAATGGTAACTGAACAACGACAATAATAAATAAAAAGGTAACAATTAAATGGCCGTAGCTACACTGAAAGAAAAATTGTTGCATCAACGAATCAGATACGCTATTGTCATTTCGTTGCAGCAACGAAATATTACGTTCCCACAACAAACTGCGACGTTGCTTCAACGATTTGAACGTTTATGGTATGAAACGCGTTTTTCGTACTTTCATTCCTGCAACAATTCAATATTAGTTGATGCAAAGAAAATACTCTCTTTATATTTTACATGAAAAACATTAATTAATACAAAAAATCTATAAATCAATGATTATAATCATTGTTTTTATACATATCCATATTATTTTGTCAAAATTTATTAAAATTAATGAAGTTTACACAGTATTTTAATATCGCGAAATGTATACTTTGCCTCAACAACTCATTCGTTGCAGCAACGAAACTGATATCGTTGATATCGTTTAATGTGTACGTGAGAGACTTTTCAAATTTCTACTTTTGGAATTAAAATAGGATTTAAATTCCACCAATTAAAAGGTTGTAGCTGGAAATGCACCCACAATTTCCCAATATTTATGGTATTTAAGCATATTTGCTGCCTAATATTTACTTTTTGAATTGACTCGAAGTATTATTTCGATATATACACGGTAGCCTAAGACAAGGCTACCATTATGTGTATATAAGCGTTATTAAAAACAATTACAAATTTATATTTATTTATACAATTACTTTAGTAATATTTTTATTTTTTGGTTAGGATATGTTAACAATTAATATTTTGCCTGTAAAGTTACTGAATTTCTACGAAAATCGATAGCTTCTGTGGGAAGCAATCTATGGTGGATGGTACATAAAGTTCGGTTCGACCGAACTTAACGCCGTTTTTGTTGTTTTCATTTAGCTATATGAAAAAACTAGCAGTACCAGCTGCTTCGCACGCGAAAAAGCCAGTTATTTGTTAATTTTATCCGTCTCTATTTTTGGATAGTATTTATTTAATTTTCTTTTGGTGGATATAGATAAATCTAAAATAGTAATTTGAAAACCTCCTATTAGCTAGCACTCACACACAGTCAAAGGAATGTGCTTGTCGATATACACTATTTTAGCTGAACTACTTCGTATGTATAATTTTTATAATTTTCTACCAAGTTTTGAACAAAATATTACAACCATTTATATCCTCGATCTCATGTTTATAGATTCAGCCAGCCAGTTTATAACTTTTTGCACTTCTTTCCCAAAAAGAACACATTTTAAAAAATCACTACAGGTAACATATTTTTTTGCTTCCCCTAAAAATATGTACTTTATTTGGTAACACATTTATTCCTTGTTGTCCCGTATCCCCCTTTTAAGTACAAATTTTGAAATATCCATTTATGTTCCGCGTTTACGTAATTAAAGGATTGTACAGCATTTTTATCCCATTTCGACCCGCTCACCCCTTAAATGTACAAATTTCGAAAAATCAAACTACTGCGCTTCTATATGGTCAGAGGAATTTACACACTAAATTTCACTATTCTAGCTCTAATACTAAAGTTAGTACCATTTTTATCCGAGAAATACATTTATGTTGCAAGTCTACGTTGTCAGAGAAATTTAAACACAAAATTTCACGACTTTAGCTGAAATACTTTAGTTGGTACTATTTTATCCCTGGCTGCTCACCCCCTTTAAGAAAATTTCGAAAACATCCATTTAGACTGCGCTTTACGCACAGTTTACACTCCAAATTTCCCAACTATAGCTGCAATTCTTAAATTGGAACGCTTTTTGTCCCGCCCACCCCCTAAAAATAACAAATTTCGAACAATCCAATTATACTGCGCTTCTACATGGTCAGAGGAATTTACATACCAAATATCACGATTCTAGCTGTAATACTTTAGTTGGTACCATTTTTATCCCTTTTTGCCCCTCTCATCCCTTAAATGTACAAATTTCGAAAAATATATTTATGTTGCGTGCCTACATGGTCGGAGAAATGTAGACGCCGAATTTCACGATTCTAACTACAATAATTTAGTTGGTACAATTTGTATCCCTTTTTTTCCCGCACACCCATAATAAGTACAAATTTCGAAAAATTTATTTAGATTTGCACTTATCTGCAATAATTAATTTGGTACAACTTGTATCCCTTTTTTCCCTCGCACCACCTAAAAGTACAAATTTTTGTTAGAGGAATTTACATACCAAATTTCACGATTCTAGCTGTAATACTTTAGTTGGTAACATTTTTATCCCTTTTTGATCTAATTTTACTTCGTTTTTATATGGTCAGAGGAATTTACATACCAAATTTCACGTTTCTAGCTGTAATACTTTAGTTGGTACCGTTTTTATCCCTTTTTGTTCCACTCGCTCCCTAAAAATACAAATTTCGTCAGTCAGTCAGTAACGCAACTCTTTTATATACATAGATTAACATTTTCCTGTAATTTTTCTGTACTACGTAAAATTATTTAAAAAATTATGGACATTTCTGAAGTCGTATTCGTAAAAGGAAGGTAGATATCATTTCACAGAAAGTGGACTTACTAGATTTACAGTCGCAAGGAGTTAGGGAATTTTAATAGATTTTGCACTCAAAATTGCTTTATTAGAAATTGTGGTTTCGTAGCTTTATTATGTCATCCAAACTATGTTTGTACCTAATATATTTTGTTTGTAACAAATATTTAAAAACATAACTTTGTGAACAAAATTGTGATTTTGGACCAACATTACTTGGGTCAACATAATGTTGGTCAGATTTCTTCACAGTAGGTTCGATGACGCTATATCTCTAACTAAATTTATTTACTTCAAATTCATGCTACAACTATTTACATATTAAACGTATATGCAAGAACTGTTGATCTTCTGGCACCTTTCATTTAAGTACTTAAACGTGGATAGCCTGAAAGACTGAAAGAAAGACATGACTAGACCGTCTTGTATGATGATCAATAATCTATATAACGAGTTTCATCGTGAGGGTATACACCTCCTTTTGAATTTCTGCATTAGCCGTTGTACGGTCACGAAACACTGTGAGGCGTGTGGAGTGCGTTGTTGGAAGGAGTCGAAATGAAATGACGCTGCTGTTGCGTTGCTGTGTTCCATCATTGTCAGTTCGTCAGTGGATGTCAATATTTTATTAAATGACATTAAACTGTCTCTATCGGATTAATTAATTTATTGTTGTTGTTATTGTACTACATGGCGACTATGTGCAAGTGTATTGGGATGTCTGTATGCCTCTGTATTGGTGTTGTAGTCATAAAAAAGAATTCACACTCATCCACACTTATTTATATCATGCAGATTTGGCTGATGTGTTGTATTTGCCATGAATAGCAGCTGAAAAAAAAACAACTGCGCAAAACTTCAACGAAATTGACGGAGTAAAGTTTATGTGACATTTGTTTTAATATTAAATCAATAAGAACGAAACTACTACACATACATACAGTAGTACCGAGTTCATGAGTTTATTTAATTTACTTATCCGTTGGGGATATTGTCATGTAATATAAAAGCAGCACTGGTAAAAATTTAACTAATAAATTAGTTGAGTACGTGTAAGCTTTCACTGGGGGATACCAAGGCCAGCCAAAACATGTACAATTGATGAATAGATACACTCAAAATTATTATTATAAATTATTAAATTAAAGTAAGAATGAACTAAAATAAAGGAAATTGATATTTGTTGTTATTTGCGATGTCGGGGTTGATGGTGACAACGACAAATTAGATTAGTTTAACAGAGCGAAGCACCAAAAGTAGAACACTCTGTCGAACCGTAGAGTTGGAAGTGATGCTGATGTTATTTTGGTAGATCATCGACATCGAATTTTTCTACAATATTTGCATAAGCTATGCATATCGCTATGCAATACATGTACAAATAAATCAATAACCAATAATTAAGAAAATGGCGAAGTCGGTCGGGGCCGACTATATGATACTCTACACTTTCTACTCCACTACAATTCAGTTCGGTGAAAATCAAGAACGCCATTTGTATGGGAGTATGTGGATCAAGGACGCTGTTTAATTTGAGACAAATCGGTTCAGACTTAGATATAGCCCCAATATAAATGTCGCTCCCGATTTGACATTTTCCGCTCTAGAAACCACATACTGTAACCGATTTTCTTTAAATTCTACAACATCTTATAATCTAACTAGAAAGACTTATAGTGAAAGCTGATAAAATCGGTTCAGATTTAGTTATAGCCCCATACAAATGTCGCTCCCGATATGACTTTTTCCGCTCTATAAAGCACATATAGTACTAGATTTTCTTCAAATGTGGCTTAACACATTATAATCGAACTAGTAACACCTGCGGCAAAGCCAGATTGGATTGGTTTAGATTTAGATATAACCCCCATACAAATCTTGCTAACCGATTTTGGCCAAGCTTTACATATTACATTTCACCTATAAACATATATAGTGAAAGAGGGTCACATCGTTCCTTTCCCATGTAACATGTTTTGTCAAACACATACATTTACAGAATACTATTAAATAATTTGACAGAACGCGTTATATTTTATCTTGAAACATGCATTATGAGAGTTGATCACAATGGCCTATGATTAGGACCCACTCAAAATCCTTCCCGATTTCACATTTTTAAAATAACGAAATTCGGTATGTACATTCCTATGACTATACAGACGTACAAAATCACGGAAATTTTCAAAAAAATTTCTTTTATGGGGAAACGGTGAGAAAAGGTATAAAATCGGTACCAATTATACAGGTGAGGCTAGAATAATGAAAATTGGTGTATACTCGCACTTTTGTTGTCAAAAAAGGCTAAAATTGGTGTCGACCAAACAGCTGCAGCTAGAATTATTAAATTCCATTTAAAAATTTCTCTAACTTCGTAGACGCTCAAAAGAGTATGCATTCCATTGTGACCCGATAAGGCAATTCCCAAATTCGTACTTTGCGTTTCTGAAGAATTACTTTGATATATAGAGCTATCAAGCAATAAAAAGCATATTTGTAGACACACCACCTAAGTGGACGTGGTGTATTTAATTAATTTTACTTCAAAATTATAATAGCGGAATAGGGTATTATATTTGGCAGTTAGTATGATAGTGGTCTAAGTCAAAAATCCCAAAAAATTGATATGCAAATTTTTCTTTTAATTTGATCGGATCTCTAATTTAAGAACTTTTCTTTATGACATTTATAAGAAATGTACCGTGGTAATGACATTTCTCATTTTATGCACATCAAAATTACCTTTAGAGTTAGCTTGAAAGTGGTCTAAGTCACGCCATATCCACTGATATTGATGCGTGATGATGTAAACAATTTTTTTTTTAATTATAATATCCACTTTAAATGATAGTGGTTCCCTTAGAGGTACCAACTTAGTCGATTTTTATACCCCACATTTATAAGAAATGTACCGTGGTAATGACATTTCTCATTTTATGCACATCAAAATTACCTTTAGAGTTAGCTTGAAAGTGGTCTAAGTCACGCCATATCCACTGATATTGATGCGTGATGATGTAAACAATTTTTTTTTAATTATAATATCCACTTTAAATGATAGTGGTTCCCTTAGAGGTACCAACTTAGTCGATTTTTATACCCCACACCACACAGGCCGCAATTGTTGTTCGATTGTCGTGAAATTTGGCAGAAGTTATTTTTTGGTCCAAGGACGATCGGTATTGAATTTGGACAAATTAGATTTCAGATTTAGATATAGCCTTCATACAAATATTCCTATAAGTTACAGTATTACTGACCTAGAATACTCATCTTATATGGGATCATGACAAAATTTCCAGGATCGTGTTATATTTGAACTAGAAACAATTAATGGGAAAGTGGACCACATGGGTGCATGGTTTAATATAACCCCCATACAAATGTACCTCCGATTTACAAAATTACTGCTCTAAAAAGCACATTTTACATCGGATCTTGATCAAACATTGTGTGGTAAACACAATGTTACATTTGTTGTAGAGTATTATATTGTCGGCCCCCACCCACTTTAACCTTTCCTTACTTGTTTTTAATGAATAAAAAAACACCTTCTCGATTTTAAAAATTACTTTTAGAGTCAGTAAGATGGTCTATAAGTTTCATGATGGAATTCCTTACTCTATAACAATTAGTAAGGTGATTGTAGTCGAAGTTAGAAATATTTAATAGAGATAATTAAAATAACTTAGTTTAAGCATGCAACTATCATAATTTTCCTAATATATTACTGCACTTTTTCAAGAAACGAAAGCCTCTAATCTGGCGGTCAATTTTCGGTCTAGTCGAACTTAACGCCTTTTTACACTTTTGAATTTATTACGTTTAAATTAAGTAAAATTTTCTTAAGGTGAGTTTTTTACAATTTGAGTACATTTTTTAGACTCAAGTTTGTCTCATGTTGTCTGCAACTAAAATTAAACTTTGGGTTGTTATATGAATGCCCCCAAAATATTTCGACAATATATTTTACCTACTCGGAGCTAGTGCGATTTTACATAACCTCTATAAAGCAGGCGTTTCTTCAATATAACTGCGTGATTTCGCATCCCAGATTAATACATAAACTAAGGTTTGCCTAAACTAATGTATATATTTGCAAAATTATACCTGTAATTATCATGTTATTTATGTGTCTCATTATTCCCCATCAATCCTCAAGTGCAGACAATTTCCTCAACTCCGTCATACATGCATTGAATGTAGAAATCAACATTAATCACACTCAATATCGGTTAATCCTTGAAGAAAAGCATTGATATGTTTTGAAGTTGTCTTAGTATCGCTCCTTATTTCCTTACCCGGAAAATCTCAAAACATTAAAGTTGTGCATATTAAATAGGAAAAATCGAAATCCTGACCTAATATCTAATGTTGTGCTTACGACCGAAATGTGTAATGCTGAATTCCCACATAAATATACTCAAAGGATGCCGATACAGATACAACGATTCATAGATATGCACATGTCAATGGCTTAAAACCATGAGTAGCAAAACGCACACACACGCACATGGTAAAGCATACACAGATATATGTGTGAGTGTGTGGATATAAGGATGCTAGCTCGTAACTGATGTATAATGATCAAATTAATAGAATCTTATGCAATTGCATTGAAATGGCCCCATGCAATGAATGAGAAGGACACGTATGTTGACAAGCGTGATGACATTAGACACAGCACAAGCAGCAGCAACAGCACCACACCAATGGCAACACCAACAAGAGCAGCATCATTAACAACAATAGTCGAGGTAATGCTATTGTTGCCATTCACAAATTTCCCCCCAAAACACTTGAGTACTACGAGGTACATACATATAGGCATACACATAAGCGCCTAAAGTTATCGATTATTTCGGAGTGATGGAACGTTTGGACACTCTTCTAAGTAATCAGTTTGTAAACAGCAGTAGAGAGAGAATAAAATCAGCTAAAATATATAAAGAATGAAGGCATGATAGTAAATATTTCTTTTTTTAGTCCTTCTACTGCAAGTCCATCACTTCACAAAGAGGTCCAAGACCATTAATTTTTGCGATCCGCAAAATAAATATAACTTTAACGAGTACAATTTATATACCAAAATTTGGAAGGCAAATGTGTTAATAATAACTTGTTTTGACTGGAATTTCCATACAAATTATAGAGTCTCCGAAAACTATTTTAGTGTGTCACAAACGGATTTGTTCTCCATGCTATGAAAGGCCGTAATTATACCCTTACTCTGCAAGGTAGGAAGGAATATATAGCATTTGAGACTTCTGTCTTATGTACACTTTTTGAATTCACTTGAAGTATTATTTTGATAAGTATATAACGTATAATGTATATTGCACAAAATAACATAATTTTTCCCTAACAATATAACAATATATAAAGGGTGGTTAAAATTTAAGGGCCGATGTTGATTTTGAATAAAACACAAATTATTTATTTTTATTATGATAATATTGGAATGGTTCAATTATGAATGGAACAAAATATCGGCCAAATGGCCGCCGCGACCACGGCGGCACGCTTCCATCGGATGGTCCAAATTTTTGATGACGTTTAAACATAGTTGAGGTTCTATACCGTTAATGTGCCGAATTATCTCATCCTTTAGCTCTTGAATTGTTGCTGGCCTATCGACGTATACCAACGGTGCCAAATCGCATGATTTTGGCGGCCAATTGAAATCGCCACCACGTGAGATAACACGGCCATTGAATTTGTCGCGCAAAGGAGCGTAATCATCTCACGATAGCAAAGACCATTAACATAACTGCCGACCGGCCTCATTTTGGAAAAAAATACGGCCCGATGATGCCGACAGCCCATAAATTGCACCAAACAGTCACTCTTTGTGGGTGCATTGGTTTTTCGACAATCACTCTTGGATTATCATTCGCCCAAATGTGGCAATTCTACTTCTTGACGAATCCACTGAGGTGAAAATGTGCCTCATCACTGAAGATGAAAAAATCACGAAGTGCAAGATATGCCTGTCTGAATAACTTTTAACGCGTTCAAATTGAGTTCAAATTGAAAAAAAAAAACTTGACGTTAGGTGTGGTTCACATTCAACATCGGCCCTTGCAATTTAACCACCCTTTACATGTATATGAATGTTTGTGAAATATTGATTTTTTAATTAGGTGCATAACGAATGCGGAAATTTTTAACAAGGGCAGCTGTTTTGTATTAGTTATTTCAAAGAGTGAACAATGCGAACCTGTATAGAATGAACATTATTCTTTTCCAAAAATTGCACACATATTTATCCAAGCACGTAATTTGGAATTTGTTTTTTATTAATTTTGCACCGGCGCAATCACTAATGTCAGGTTTTGTCTGATTTTGTCACATACTACACCATTTCCAAGTGTAATCCATTTGAAATTTAGAACACATCAGTTGATATTCAGAAATTCCATTTGAAATTCCGAAGTCGTCAATTGATATTCAGAAATTCCATTTGAAATTCAGAATTCATCAATTGATATTCAGAAATTCCATTTGAAATTCGTAACTCGTCACTTGATATTCAGAAATTCCATTTGAAATTCACAACTCGTCAATTGATATTCAGAAATTCCATTTGAAATTCGGAACTCGTCACTTGATATTCAGAAATTCCATTTGAAATTCAGAAGTCATCAATTGAAAATCAGAACTTGTTATTTGAAATTCTGAACTCATCGAATGAATTTCAGAATATTTCATATGAAATTCAGAAATTATATTCTACGTATGTAAAACTTTTTAAAATATTTTTACATACAATGTATATTATTTATTAATTAGGGTTGTATATATTCTTAGCTTTATAGATCTTAATACAAAGAGTAGAATGGAAACACACAAAGATCGTAAAACTACAGGAGGAGAAATATCGCTATTTGTATGTTAACTTCCAGAAATGCGAGAGTAACATTTGCTTCTGCAAAGCACATTTGTTTGTGGTTATTTTACTGTTTTATTAGGTTTTGCTAAGAAAACAAAACATTTTACAACATCTAACAATAAAAGATATATATTCATTTCGTTTTCGTGTATATTCTTAAATGTACTCATTATTTTCCTCATTTTCATATTTTGATTTAACATGTAAACATGGCTGCAAAATTTGCATTCGCTGTCATCTCTCAACGTTGCGTCGGTAATAACAGCAAAGAGCGAGATTACTTGTCTTGAATATAGAAAGTCTTTGGTAACACTCCACTTATCCACTTATCGGCCAAGTTAAATTTTGAAACGAAAATTATGTACCGATTACAGAAAAATGATCTTTTTGTTGTTTTTAATTTCACGTCTATTGACGCTCAAAAAGTGATTCGCTATTAATTGCCTGTTAAATATTATTAAAGCTTGTGTTCTCCCCTTTCCAATCTAACAATGTAAATATTTGGAAATCTGTAATAATAAGATATACAAATATCTCTTAAACTAATTGAGCTACACACATATATGTGCATTTTTGTAGGTATGCGAGCACTGTGCAAAATATTTTTGTAATCGGTAAATAAATACACTTTTGACAATCATTACGCACTATGGATACAAAGTTTGGCAAATCATCTGGAAAACACTTCAGATCTATGTAGGTCAAGATCTGTTTTCCGTTACACAATTAATTAAAAAATTGATTTGGAACCAAAATTGATTTGTGCCGTTCAACCAACCTATCCACTTGTACACATTTTTTTCCCTGCGTAGTTATCTATGCAAATTTTGAATATATAAAAGACTGCAATATTTGGAATAATTTAGATGAAGCTAAGGCTACAATTATTGTCGGAGATTGCAGCCGTGCTATACAACATTCATCGACTTTTCACCAACAAGCTTTAGCCATGGTTAATTTTAATTTCTCTGCATAATGTTCTAATATTATTTCATTGAATTATACGATTCTTACTTTACTATTTCTTGATTTCATTGCATATTTATAAAGCAAATAATAAACAACATATGAAAATAATTAATTGTGTTCTTCAATGAATTTTATCAATTTAAATATATTTATGTATGACTGAATTTGGAGAATATCAAGTTATTTCTCCATAAATTTTTTCTGAATTTATTTTGATAACTTCTGAATTTCATATGAAATGTTCTGAAATTCATTTTATGAGTTCTGAATTTCAAATAACAAGTTCTGATTTTCAATTGATGAGTTCTGAATTTCAAATGGAATTTCAGAATTTCAATTGATGAGTTCTGAATTTCAAATGGAATTTCTGAATATCAAGTGACGAGTTCTGAATTTCAAATGGAATTTCTGAATATCAAGTGACGAGTTCAGAATTTGAAATGGAATTTCTGAATATCAAGTGATGAGTTCTGAATTTCAAATGGAATTTCTGAATATCAAGTGATGAGTTCTGAATTTCAAATGGAATATCTGAATATCAATTGACGAGTTCTGAATTTCAAATGGAATTTCTGAATTTCAATTGGCGAGTTCTGAATTACAATTGATCTTTTCCGAATTACACTTGGAAATGGTGTAGTTTTCCACCTTAAAGTGAAGCAAGGAAATATTACTGAAATTATAATAAAATAAATGCTACAAACAGAATTCAATGCAAAATCAGTGAAATGTTATGCACGAGTAGGAGGTATGTTCAATAGAAAAGGTGCATTTTGAAATATCTCGGGCTACGTGCATTCGATAAGCGTTTACATTTTATATGTTCTTCAAATTATCTGAATCACATAAAGTGGACATTATAAATAAGAAAACAAATAAAACATGATCTGCAAAATTTTATCAAGGTCCGATGCAAGATGTGGGTTCTAGAACAGTAACAGTGTAAGTCGGATGTGCATTTATAATGGGCTATGTCAAAACACGGAGCCGCTGTTTCAAGTTCATGTATAACATGATCCTGAAAATTGTATTAAGATGTGTAAAATGTGTATGCTCTATAGAGCAGTAATAGTAAATTTGAGGAATATTTGCATGGAGGCTAAAAAACTTGCTTTTGTCCAATTCCATGCCAATGAGTCAACAATTGCGACCTGTAAAGTGCGGACAAGATTTAGAACTTACGGACGGACAGACAGACAGTCATTTTTAAGTCGACTGAGCTGATGATTCTAAGCCGATCGGTGCACTTAAAGGTGGGTCTGGTTCGATTATTTTTTTGTGTTTCAAGCATTTGTCGGAAAACTAAATTATACTACCCTATTCCACAAAGTGGTGTAGCTGTTAGCGTTATCTATATCTATATGTGTCTCCAAATTTCATGTTTATACCCTCCACGAGAGTATCATGTCTTTGTGCATTTCTTTGTAACACCCATAAGGAAACTAGATAGAACCATCGTTTATTATTCAGATCGGCTTAGAATCCATCTATTTTAGTAATCAAAGTACCGGTTGCAATTATTTTAAGATCCTAACACAAACTGTCACAGGTAAGTTTAGCAGGCGAACTATTTAATTTGAAGCAAATCGGTTCAGATTTAGATGTAGCCAACATACAAATGTCGCTACAGATTTGACTTTTTCGGCTCTATAACACACATATTTCATTTGATTTGCTTCCATTTTTGGCACAATTTTGGTGCGCCACAGATATTCGCTCTCGATCTGACTTTTTTCGTTCTACAGACCACATATTTTCACCGATTTTCTTCAAATTTTACACGGTACCTTAAAATTGACCTAGAAACATTTATGGTGAGAGTAGCTCAGGTTGTTAATTATAGCTCCTATACAAATATCGCTCTTAATTAACCTTTTTCTGCTCTAGAGATTTCAACTAGAAACATCGATATTGAAAGTGACTCAAATCGGTCCAGATTTATATATAACTCCATTACAAATTTCGCTTCGGATTTAATTTGTCCGCTATACCTATAAACTATATCGGATAAATTAACCTATTTTCATCAAATTTATCATATCACCTCATGATTCAACTAGAGACATCTATAATGAAAATAGATCCAGATTTAGATATAGTATAGTCGATTTGACTTTTTCCGCTCTAGAAACCAGATATTTTAACCGATTTTCTTCAAATTGGGCACAGAAGCTTATAATTCAACTAGAAACATCTATGATGAAAGTGTTTAAGATCTGTTCAGATTTAGATGTAGCTCTCATAATAATTTCGCTCTCAATTTGACTTTTTCCGCTCTATAGACCCATACAAAAATCGTTCCCGATATAACTTTTGCCCCAAATTCATTTGTAATGGGAAAGATAGTGGAGGGTAACATATAGTCGGCGCCGCCCGACTTTAGCCTTTCCTTACTTGTTTTTATTTTGTAAACGATGCAAAAAGTTATTTTTGATCCATGCGAGAAATTCGTTTTTCCCATTATTTTGCAAAAAATCTGAATTTTTTGTTTTTATGGCTGTCAAACAACAACAATCCAGGCAATTTTAATATATCCTACTAAAAGATTTTTCTTTAGCCATATCTTGGAGACCGATTGTACTGTCCTTGCATTTATTGTGTGAAGAAATTCGGAACAATCTCTGTCACACCAAACTTACACCTCCTCAAAACAACAACATCATCCGTCACATTTAGAATTATGACTGCATTCAAAAGGTAAATAAATGCAGCGACGGCCACAACAACAATTCTGGTATAACTTAACACACGCACACACCGAGACACTTGCGTAAGGATAATCAAAGCAAACCGAACCGGAACGAAACAACAAACCAGAGTTAAACAAATCCCCAAAGCAAACGCAAGTGTACGACGCACACACACACATGCTGAACAGATTTGTCACACATTCCTGAACTGAGATGAGCAGGAAGATGGAGGAGCCAGCGAAGTTAAATGTGGTGGGATGGCAGTGATGGTGGTGGCGGTAGTGGTGTGGCTGAAGGCGGGAGCAGAATCAAAATCTTTCGCTAATTAACATTTTAGACGTGGTTAATGTCATTTTGCCAAAATATGTACACGCATAGTTGACAAACGCACCGACACACATACACACACGGCCATCGTCATTGTTGCCGACACAGACACCGATTCGCACACACACCCACACACACCCATCCATAGTCACGTGACATTTATTAGTTTAGGCCGCGATTTAATGACGCATTGTAAATCTTCGACGTTATATCACTGAATGTGTATGTTCGTATATACCCAGCAGCGTAAAACCCTTGTAAGAAGGCCCGCTTCTTTTGAACGCTATTCACAGCACTGTGGAGTTTCATATCTCAAACTATGACTCGTGCGTTTTGTATTTCGCCTAAGGCTAAGTATTTGTATAGCCTACACAATATCCTGGAATGGGGTGTTATAGGTTAGTTTCATGTCGAGAAATAATGGAGCTAGGTCCACTCATAAGTATCGCAATTAGCATACAAATTATTATAATTTTCCTAACATGCCTGTAATACTGTGAAATGCATTGCTTGGTGGAGGGTAGATAAGATTCGGTCCTGTCGAACATAACTCCTTTCACATGTTTCTTTTTATAGCTTTTATTTATTGTATTGTATTCATTTCAACAAAAATATTCGAGTCAGCAAATATTCTGCCCCTCACAATGTCGGCCTGCGATGGTATGTACTGCTATGTGTTCAATGTGATTGCCCGTGTATCGGTGTGCGATAAGTGTCGCTGTGCCGCCGTTTTGAGACGTGATAAATTTTATTCTCTTCGAAATCATATATTTTATTTACTTAAAAATCTTGGCAGATTATTCAGATGTTTACATGGTTTTCGCTGTGGTTTGGTTTCCACAAACCACAGAGGTATTTGCATTTGATGGCTGATTCGCCTGTAGACTTAGTTGATAGATTATGGATGTGTCATTTAATCACGTTTGAGACAAATGGGACATCTACGGTGACTTAAATTTAAACGCCTCAATAGAAGTATTATAAATTTAAAGACATTGAAGGAATTTAGAGATTATTACAATGTAGCAAAAACTCCTAAAGAAAGTTGGAATGTTGTTGGGAGTCATATACTCACAATAGAAGGACACTACATGGCATACATCACTACAAACAGTTTGTTTCATATTGAAGGATACATTTTTTAACACGATATTTCTCCTAACGGACCTAGAATATATTGTTACATGTTATTATAAATGCAAAAGGTAGAGGTTTATCATCAGCAGAAGAAGAATTAAATAATACGAAAACCATTGTTGTCACAATAGAGTTTACATTAGAAGGTATATGGCGTTCCAAATTGGGACTACACAAAAATAGTTATATTCTTTAAACAATTTTTTTTCGGACTGCATGAATTTCGTTTCTAAATTGGCAAAAGAATGCTAAAATTTGGTGAGGATGTGTAATGCACATCGTCTGTTCGGCGATTTAGCAATGTCCGCCTGTCTGTCTGTTTGTCCATATATTTTTGTAATCAAAGTACAGGACTCAATACAGGTAGCCAGAACAAAATGAAAGTTTTTCGGGATAATGACGAACGCTTTTTAATTTGAAGAAAATCGGTTCTGATTTGACCCTTTTCACTCCAGATACCACATATTTTGACAGATTTTCTTCAAAATTGGCAAAATATCTTATATTTTAAATAGAAAGACCCATGATCGGTTCTGATTTATATATATTTTATTTTACTCCCGGCTAGAATTTCCGGCCCAGAAAAGTATTTTCACAGAATTTCTTCAAATTGAGCAGAACACGTTATACTTGAACTGGAAGAACTTATTGTGCGAGTGGGTCCCTTTATTCCATGTTTGGATATAGACCCGATACAAATAATCTTCTCTATTTGACAAATTGGATCAGGTCATATTAGCATATGATTAGGAAACATACAAAAATCCTTCCCGTTTTCATTTTTTACCGAATTGAATTGTATTCGGATAGAAAGTGGAGTGTATCATACGGTCGGCCCGCCCGTCTTTAGTCTTTCCTTACTTGTTTTATTCTAGTGACGATATATTCATTGGTTTATGTGTTGTCTAGAAATGCAAGAGAATTGATCTTCCAACATCCATAAGGCGCACACGCTTCACCAAAGTATTATGTTTTTGTACATTTGTTTGTAGGACTCAAAATGAATAAGTTATTTCCATCGCTTATTATACCGATAGACTTCTAATAACTTCGTGAGTCGATTTAACAAAGTCGGTCTCTCAGTCTGTCCATTTTTGGTCCTAACAAGACATTGTAAAAGCGATTCCTTGATGTCGCCATTCTGTATTCCATATAGAGGGTGGTTAAATTTGAAGGGCCGATGTTGATTTTGAATAAAACACAAAATATTTAGGAAATTACTGTCATTTCTTTTTATTATGATAATATTGGTATGGTTCAATTATGTATGGAACAAAATATCGGCCATGCGACCTCGACGGTACACCTCCATCCGATGGGCCAAATTTTCGATGACGCTTAGGCATAATTGAGGTTCTATACCGTTAATGTGCCGAATTATCTTATCCTTCTTTCAAATAACCCCAAAGAAAGCAGTCCAACGGTATAAAATTACATGATCTTGGCGGCCAATTGACATCGCCACCACGTGAGATAACACGGCCATTGAATTTGTCGCGCCAAAGAGTCATTGTTTCGTTAGCTGTGTGACAAGTGGCTGTTGAAACCACATATCGTCCACATCCACATTTTCAATTCGGCCCGATGATGCCGACAGCTCATAAACCACACCAAACAGTCACTCTTTGTGGGTGCATTTGTTTTTCGACAATCACTATTAGATTATCATTCGCCCAAATACGGCAATTCTGCTTATTGACGAATCCACTGAGGTGAAAATGTGCTTAATCACTGAAGATGATTTTCTTCCAAAATTTCTTTATTCACTTCTTGCCCATTTTCATGATAAGCCTGAATAACTTTAACGCGTTGCTCAATTCAGTATCTTTCCATGGTTCAAATTGAGTTAGTCTGAAATTGAGAAATGTCAAATGAAATGCAGAAAAAAACTTGAAGTTTTTGTGGTTCACTTTCAACATCGGCCCTTAAAATTTAACCACCAATTTTACTGATCTAAAGGGTGATTTTTTAAAAGCTATAGGAAAGTTTTTCAGAAAAAAACACATAAAATTCAAATTGCTGCAAACGGCGACGAATCGATAATTGATGGTCATCATTAACACTGGACGACACAGCTGCGATATTTTCTTCAGTTGCCCGAATAGTGGCTACAGTGGGTCGATTAAACTGACCATAAAATGCAAGAAGCACGCATTTTGATTATAAAATTCAATAATTTGCAAGCGTTGTTCGTTTGTAAGACGATTCATGGTTAAATTATAGAATATGAAACACAACACGAAACGTGCGTTTAAACCAGTGTTTCCAAAAAGATTAAAGCTAAAAAATCACCCTTTATTTTAAAATGGTTTTTACACACTCAGAAAAAAGTGAACCCTACATACGAGTTAAAATTAACTAAAATTTAGGAAAATTGAACTTCGTATAGCGCAAAAGCAACAGTTCCTCTAGTAAATTGTTATTACATTTAAGTAATTTAAAATTTTTCTTACAACCAAGTAAATTGTTATTGCATTTAAGTAAAATTTTCCTAAAACTAAGTAATTTTTTAATGATACCAAGTAAATTGTTACTAAATCTAAGTAACATTTTGCTGAAATTTTCCTAAAACTAAGTAAATTTTTACTCAATCTTAAACTAAGGAAAATTGTACTTGATACAAGGAAAAAAGTGGACTCAAAATAAGTTCAATTTAAATAAAAATAATTCAAATAATACAAAGTGATATAAACAAGTAAGGAAAGGCTAAAGTCCGGGGGGGGTCGACTATATGATACACTCCACTTTCTATCCGAATGCAATTCAATTCGGTAAAAAAGTGAAAACGAGAAGGATTTTCGTATGTGCCCTAATCATAGACTGATATGAATTGAGCCAATTTGTCAAATCGAGAAGAATCTTTATTTCGGGGCTATACCCAAACATAGAATGAAGTATAACGTGTAATGCTCAATTTGAGAAATTCGGTGAAAATACGTGATTCCTAGGGCGGAAAAAGTCAAGTCAGGAGTGAAATTTGTAAGGTAGCTATATATAAATCTGAACCGATCTGACCCATTTACACAATGGGTGTTTCTAGTTGAAATATAAGATGTTTTACCAGATTTGAAGAGCAGTTAAAATATGTTGGTTTTAGAGCAGAAAAAGTCAAATCGGGACCTAAATTTGAATGGGAGCTATATATAAATCTAAACCGATCTAACACATTTTCACCACAGGCGTTTTTAGTTGAAATATAAGACGATTTTGAAGAAAATCTGTTAAAATATGTGGAATCTAGAGTGAAAAGAGTCAAATCGGGAGTGAAATTCGTATGGGGCCTATATCCAAATCTGAACCGATTTTCTTCAAATTAAATAACGTTCGTCCTTATCCCGAAAAACGTCGTTGTGCAAAGTTTCATTTGGTTCTGGCTACAATTGCGACCTGTACATTGATTACAAGAATAGACGGACAGAAGGACAGACAGACGGACATTGCTATAAGTATAATCAGTATAATTAATTATTATCTCGATTCCTTTTGGGCGTTACAAACAAATGCACAAGCACATAATACCCTCGTAGAGTGTATAAAAATGACGACAAGAAATATTTCTCAAAAGCATCATTGTACCTCTGCCATGAAGAGTTATTACTATTTTTACTAAACTGGAATAAAATTGTTGAACTTATTTGGATTACAATTGTGCTCAAATTTAGGAATGTTGTCTTTCTTAGTGCATAAAATGCGTCTTTTTTATTCTGATTGTATATTAAACGGTGCATTCGAAGAATGCCGTCGAAAAAATATATAATTTTATTTTCACCTTCATTTTTAGGATTTAAAAATAAATTTATTTCTCATTTTGAATCTTCGGACACATTTATTGTTTTAAATGTTTTTAAAAGAAGGCTCATATAGTTGCTTATAAGTGTACCAAAATTCAAAAAATCCCCAGTTGTCAATGAAATTGATCAATATTTTGTGTATTCAAAGCAATCACAGTAGGTAGCTCATACAAAAAATCTGACGAAGTAGACAACTTTTTGTTTTAGGCTGGACATTTATATATAGGAGTAGCATATTACATCTGATTTAACGTTAAAGATAAATTGATATCAACTATAATATTGTCCTGCCTCAAGACCGATTTGTATCTATATTTTATAGAATGCAAATTTTTCAGTGTATGATGCCGCAAAGTTGGACAAAATCGTTTGCCAAATCAGAAGTAGCATTTGCATGGAGCTTATATAAAAGCACGAATATATCTACGTATTCTAGTAACACTTTCAAAACATCCACTTTAAAAGTGTTAGCAAATCATTTTGCAAAGTTTATACAAGTGGGTCCTCTAACTTGGCTCTCGGAAATTTCGCATTTTCACATTTTAGTAACCGCACTTATCTCCTCCCAGCCGATGACCTTTTACATGGGTCTATCAATTTAATCATCAAATTATAATTTCATCTGGAGTTGTTGCAGACATCATTCCAGCAAATTCTGCATCTTTTATTTGGTCTCGCACAATGACAACGACTCTTCACATTCATTTCCAGCTAATACACACTCGTGTCAAACAGATTTTAGATTAAGATGTCTATGGCGTCTTTCAAGAGAATATCTTTCCAAGGAATGCCGTAAAAGCGAATGGAAAAAGTACCCAAAAAATCAATGGCCACTAATAACGACTGCCTGTGCTTAGGTGACACAATACAATGATTGACAGCTAAGGACTGGACATATTTCATTATAAATAAGCTTGAGAAGTTTTCAACTGCTAAAGCCAAAACGACAGGAGCGCACCTTGTTCATCTGTTTGCATGTATGCGTGCGAGGATGTATTCTGTGTGGGTGTGTGTATGAATATCCTTACTGTGGGTGTGCGTATGTGTGCTTGTTTATAAATAAGTTATTTTCATTTATTAATGCCACAAGAAGGACAAGAGATGAAAATGTACATGACAGTTCATTTTGACAGGTGCGTCATCTTTATCCAAACAAAGCATGTGAATGGAGGACATGCCCATCGCTCTGTCTCTCGTCCAAGTGGCAGCAGACATTTCAACAGAAAAACCTAAAGAACTGTCGCTTCGCTTCAGTTCGGTTCGGTTCGCGCCTTTGTTATTTTGGTGCTGTTTTTTCTCATTTTGGTCTCATGAGTGATTTTTTTGGGCCAGACAGCCGAAAGTGAAACCTATTATTGATTTTCATTTTATTTATTTAACATACATAAATTTAATTTATGTGTGGGTGTGTGTCGCCTCGCTGTGTGAGTGCGTGTGGACAAGGTTGATGACGATTTCATCAACATGTACACAAGTAGCCTTCACCCTGACCCTCAAACAAATACTCATGCGTGAAGGGTGTGTTGGTGGGACATGATGAAATTCAGGACTGCACCTTGAGATGTGAGAGATATTGTGTTCGGCCATCTCTGTGCTAAGATATCAATTCAAAATCAAAGCCCACTACTAAACCGCTTATATTGGTAAAAGCACTCCTTAAAGAAAAGTTCACGTCTGACCGAATATTGAGTGCTAAATGTAGAGGTGTGAATGTTTGAGGACATTTACCATTGAAATGAACTAGCATAGGCTATCCCAGCAAAAAGAGAACATCCGCAGAAGTGAAAAGATGTCAAAACACTAAATTTATAAAAAAACTGCAAAACTGAAAATGAATTGCGAACAAATTTTACCACGACACAGAATATATATACTTTTTGGGGTTTTCGACGAATATTTCAGGGTGTTACAAACGGAATTACAAAGTGTATATATCACATCCTAAGGTGGAGGGTATAAAAATAATAAAGTAAAACGGCGTTATTTCAACTGGGCCGGCCATTTGTATTACACAGAGACTGTCGATCTTCGTATAAGTGCAGTGACATGATTCCAGCCATCAACATAGAAGTTAACAAGTAAGGAATGACTAAAGTCCACTTGTACCCGAATACAACTCAATTCAGTAAATCATAGACTGATGTGACCTGACCCACTTTGTCAAATCGAGAAGAATACTTGTATCGGGACTATATCCAAATGTGGAACTAAGTGACCCTCTTTTACCATATGTGCTTCTAGTTAATGTATAGCATGCTATAAAAAATTTAAAAAAAATACTTGGTGGGCGGAAAAAAATTAAACCGGGAGCGAAATTTGTATGGGAGTTATATATAAATCTGAACCGATTTGACCCATTTTCACCATAGGGTGACCCATTTTCTTTCTAAAGGGTGACTTTTTAGCTATTATCTTTTTGGCAACACTTGTTTAAACAGCTGACGCACGTTTCGTGTTTTGTTTCACTGTCAAACATCTTCAGTTTGGTCTATAATTTAACCATGAATCGTCTTACAAACGAACAACGCTTGCAAATTATTGAATTTTATTACCAAAATGCGTGCTCTGTTAAGAAAGTTCATCGCGCGCTTCCATTTTATGGTCAGTTTAATCGACCCACTGAAGCGGCTATTCGGGCTATTGTGATTAAATTTCGCTCCAAATTTACATTGTTGGACATTAAACCACCAACACGCTTACGTAGAGTGCGAACTGAAGAAAATATCGCAGCTGTATCGGCCAGTGTTAATGATGACCATCAATTATCGATTCGTCGCGGTTCGCAGCAATTGTGCCTCTTTTACTCAAAAACGAGGAAATGCCAAAATTGGACTAAGCGGATGGACCATTTGAGGCGCAGTCAGGGTCAACATTTGCATGAAATGATCTTCAAACGTTAAATTATATGGACCGTACTATCGATTCAAATAAAGATTTCATGCATTTTTCTGAATTTTATGTTTTTTTTTTTTGAAAAACTTTCCTATAGCTTTTAAAAAATCACCCTTTAGCTTAAATATAAGATATTTTGCCAAATTTGAAGAAGATCTGTTAAAATATGTGATTTCCAGAGCGGAAAGAGTCAATTCGGGAGCGAAATTTGTATGCGAGCTATATATAAATCTGAACCGATGTGACCCACTTTGACAACAGATGTCACTAGTTCAAATATAAGGTGTTGTGCCGAATTTGAAGAAGGTCGGTGAAAATACGTGAAATATAAGGTTTTTTGCAAGATTTGAAGAAAATCTGTTAAAATATGTGGTTTATAGAGAGGAAAAAGTCAAACCGGGAGTGAAATGTATGGAAGCTATATGAAAATCTGAACCGATCTAACACATTTTTACCACGGGTGTTTCTAGTTGAATTATAAGATGTTAAATTATAAGGAGTTAAATCGGGAGTGAAATTCGAATGGGGGCTATATCTAAATCTGAACCGATTTTCTTCAAACTAAATAGCGTTCGTCCTTGTACTGAAAAACTTCGTAGTGCAAAGTTTCATTGTGTTCTGGCTACAATTGCAACCTGCATCGTGATTACAAGAATAGATGGACAGACGGACGGGCATTGCTAAATCGATTCTAAAAGTGATTCTAAGTCGATCGGTATAATTAACAATGGGTCTATCTCGCTTCCTTTTGGGTGTTACAGACAAATGCACAAAGACATAATACACTCGTGGAGTGTATAAAGACATAATACTCTCTTGGAGTGTATAAAAACTAAAACAGATGGGCGTAGGCACGACAGAAGTATTGCTGGGTAACTATACCTGCGTATACACATACTTAAATATGCAACTCGATGAGATGCTTGTAAGATGGCATGTGTACTTTATTGCTTGGTGCGATTTTTTAAAAGCATATTCGACTAGTGAGTTGTGCTTCTCGTTCGTTTGTGAGAATCATTTGCTTATATTTCAACTAAAAACACCCATGGTGAAATGGGCCAGATCTGTTCAGATTTGTATATAGCTCCCACACGAATTTCGTTCCCAATTTGAATTTTTCCGCTCTAGAAACCACATATTTGATCAGATTGCCTTCAAATTTGGCAAAAACTCTTGTATTTAAACTAAGAACAATTGTGGTGAAAATAGGTCAGAACGGTTCAGATTTATATATAGCTCTCATTCAAATTTCAGTCCCGATTTGACAACCACACATTTTAACAGATCTTCTTCAGATTTGGCAAATTATCTTATATTTCCACCAGAAACAACCATGGACAAAATCGGTCAGATCGGTTCATATTTATATATACAAATTTTGATCCCAGCTTGACTTTTCCGCCCAGAAACCACGTATTTTCACCGAATTTCTTCAAATTATACTTGAACTGGTAGAACCAATTGTATAAGTCACTTCATACCATGTTTGGATATAGCCTCGATACAAATATTCTTCTCGATTTGACACATTGGGTCTGGTCATATTAGGAAACATGCAAAAATCCTTCCCGTTTTCACTTTCTTACTGAATTGCATTCATAGAGAAAGTGGAGTGTATCATATAGTCGGCCCCGCCCGACTTTAGCCTTTCCTTACTTATTTCGTTTGCATGTTTTGGTCTGTAATCAATATTTGATTTGAACTGGGATATTGTCCTGGCTCAAGACCATTTTGCATCGATTCAAAAAGTGATTATAAGTCGATCGGTATAATTAACAATGGGTCTATCTCCCTTCCTTTTGGGTGTTACAAACAAATGCACAAAGGCATAATACTCTCGTGGAGTATATAAAAAGCTAAAATCGTGAAATTAGGTGTGTACGCCCTGTCATCGCGAAACAGTTTAGATCTTCAATATTGCAACCTTCCTATCAAAATGGTGCGTACATTTGGGCTGTATCTATAATCAAGATATTGAAAATGATAATAACGACTGACAAGACATCTGCCGTGTTCACTTTTTGATTATTTTGAAGATTTATATTTACATATATATTGTAGAGGACAATTATTAATATAATAATGAAGCGACACCACTCCGTGCTGGAGGGTATATAAAGTTCGGACCGACCGAACTTACTTGTTTTTTTTGCAAAGTATTGCATAAGGACTGACAAAATGATTATATGGAGTGTGCAAGGTGTAGTATAAAAGAAACAAAAATATGCGACCCGGTCTACAAATTATCACCGATCTAGTATCAAGTCTTGGTGTGGAAAATAGAGGTTAGAAGAAAAATGATTTTGAAACGGAATCAATGGTGTGTACAGTCGTGAAACCTTCCATCACACCACATGGACCCCCCTGTGGCCATAAGTGAGTGATTATGTGGTGTGAGTGTGTACGTAATGACAATTTCATTGAGTGGGTGTCCATCCATGCGCCAGAACGCACAACAATTTTGTTAGGTTTTTGACAGTTTTTGTTGGTTGCCTCTGCTCATGTGAGGATGATGATGATGATAATGACGAGGACACGACGACGATGATGATGATTTGTTGCTGCTGCTGCTGTTATTACTGCGTATTTTCATTTGTTGTTGTTGTTCTGTTATGTTTAATTCCATGAAATAAAATGTCACAGAATTCATTCAAATGTCAATCACAGTCATACTTATGTGCGTTCCTTTCGTCCGGATGATGATGATGTATGAATTTAAAGAGGGACTGACTTGACTGACTCTTTTCGTTTTTTTTTTGTTGGGCCACAACAGTCACGCCATCCGTCTGTCCGTCCGTCCGCCCATGTATGGTATTTAATAAGGGTGACTCCCTGATGACAACCCAAACGAAGCAGACTTTTCAATACGAATACAAAACAACAAAGTTCACAATATTTCGAGAGTACGGTGTGAACAGTGCAAATTGTGATTTATAATTTAACATAAATCAAAGTTTTTTTCATTGCTATGCCACTCGTTTCTTCAGATTTGCCTATCTTTTTGTCTAATCGAAAATGTGGAGTTTTGTATGTTCCCACACAGGCAGGTGGTAGTACTAGTAGTTATCGTTGTGGCGTGGTGTGGTGGTTGTTGTTGCCTGCAATCATTTGCTGCAATTATTTAAATCTCTTGTCTATTGATTTTTCCATATATTGATCAACAATCATTATTGTGTGTTAACATTTATTAGTGTCAAGTTGTAATAAATGTTCAACAAAATGTTGCATATTTTCAACGCCTTCACATAATGCACCGAAAGAGAAATATGAAATACACAGAAAGAAATTTAAGTCGACTTATTTTCATTGGCACTCCAGTGACAAAGTTGGATTGCACGATGAAATAGTTTGTTGAATAAATGAAAGTAAAATACCTTTAATTCGATTGGAGGAATACATATTATATTCGGCTTTGGTCCTCCTCGACATTCTCTGATAGATTTTAATTTTTTCGTTAGTTTTATTTCGGTCTGTAAGTCAAAAAATTACCGAAATACCTGGGGACCTATATTAACTGCTGCTTAGTACATTTATGAGCCGATAGCTTTAATTGCTAGTGCTTTTTCTAGATTATTATAATTTTAAATTGTAATAAATAAATAAAAATAAAATAGTACATTTATAGCCACATTGTTTCCCTCTCAAATTAATTGCGAAAAATTCAACTTTAATTTTTTCCTGTGTACTTATCCAATTGCCAAGCAAAGGCAAAAAAGTCATTGTGCATTTGGCTTGTTGTCACTGTAGGAAAAACGTCTAAAGTAATTGCAGATTTAGAGAGATTAAAAAATGGTATGGTACTTGCCATAATAATCGATTTGGCAAAATTCAAAATATATATTTTTTGTTTTGCCTTCAGAAAACTTGAATTGTGTCATAGAAGTGTTCGGTGGAGATTTGGTAAATTGGGTGGGAAAATTTTGCATGGACTACGAAGGAGTACCTGCGATCACAGATAATTGCAATTTGTTGTATAGCATAAAGTGTTGCAAACAATATGATAACAGCATGGTAGAACTATTAATAAATATGCCAACAGCATCCAGTGTGAATTGACTTCCGCCACAGGGATCGTAGTTCTATGACTTTTATGGAAATATCAAACTTGACGAGTAAGGTTTAAATGAAAAGTTCATGAAAACCGACTTTTATGCAGCATCGAAGTAGATGTTTATACTCTTAATCACTCCGCGGATTTCCATATTATATATAACAAGTAAGAAAAGGCTAAAGTCAGGCGGGGTGATACCGCCCACTTTCTACCCCTTTACAGTTGAATTAGGGGAAAAAGTGATATCGGGAACGATTTTTGTGTGGGTTAATGTTGTATAGAGCGGAAAAATTCAAATCGAAAGCGAAATTAGCATCGGAGCTATATCTATATATATCAAACCGATTTTACCCAATTTTACCATAGATCTTTCTAGTGGAATTATAAACTTGAAGAAGAAAATCGGTAAAATTTGTGGTCTATAGAGCGGAAAAGTCAAATCGAGAGCGAAATTAGCAGAGGAACTATATATAAATCTGAATCGATCTAACTCACTTTCATCGTAGATGCTTCTAGTTGAAATATAAGGTGCTGTGGTAAATTTGAAGAAAATCGGTTAAATTATTTGGTTTCTAGAGCGGAAAAAGTCAACTCTGGAGCGAAATTTATATAAATCTGAACCGGTCTGACACACTTTCGCCATAGATGTTTCTAGCTGAAATGCCTACTTTGAAGAATATCGGTAAACATATGTGGTTTCTAGATCGGAAAAAGTAAAATCGGGAGCAACATGTGAATGGAAGCTATATCTACATCACAACCGATTTGCTTGTTCGCCCTTGGACCCACAAAACTTTCTTGTACCAATTTTTGTTAGGATCGGACAATAATTCTGACCTGTATTTCGATTACAATACTAGATGGACGGACGGAAAGACAGACGGGAGACAGACACTCAGGCGGGCACTGCTAAATCGACTCAGAAAGTCATTCTAAGTCGATCGTTTACTTTTGGGTGTTGCAAACTAATTCACAAAGACATAATACCCAAGTGGAGGGTATAAAAATGAATTTCTGCCAGATGACAAATTATCTGTACGTATGTTTGTTTGCTCCTTAAATCAGCCTATACTTATACAAATTTTTATGTATCTATATACTGAACTGGTGGTGGTACCACCAACACAAACTGTTTTTTCGTTTTTTTTATTTTTTTTTTAAATATTGCCGAAATTTGGAGGTGAGCGTTACAACAAATGAAATCAAAAACTTATTATTAAATAAGTAAGAAGACGTCACACAGTGTCGTGTTTTCATATAAACGGCGGCCAAAAATAGAAGGAGTTATCGTAGAAGAATGAAAATTGGTACACATTACTGTTATAAGTAGGAAAGGAAAAAAATAAGTTTTGAAAAAATCGGCCCAAGGACTCGCCTACCTCCCATATATCCTGAAATGAAAAAAATTTATATTTTCCAAAATTGTTGTTGGAATTGAACTAAATTTGGCTCGATTTGTCTCTGATATATTACTGATAATTGTGGTGAGTTATATGAAATTATCTCAAAGGACTCGCTCACCTCCCATATATCCTGAAATGAAAAAAAAATCGATTTTCCAAAATTGTTGTTGGAATTGAACCAAATTCGGCTCGATGTGTCTCTAATATATAACTGATAACTGTGTTGAGTAATATGCCATTATCTCAAAGGACACGCCCACCACCCTTATATCCTTGATACGTAAAAGATGCAATTTGTCCACGAAAATTGTCAATACCTCTTTCACATTTTTTTAACTTTTTCAATAAGTTTCCTATTTTTATCTGTTCCGATCCGACAAGATTGAAATTTTGCATGTAAATATATTTAGTAAAAAATTATTTTAATTTGTAAATTGTGATCATATAAGAGCAAAATTTTACAAAAATTATTAATTCAGTGAAAAGAAATTTAAAAACATGAATTTTATTTATTTAACATAACATATTCAATATACATACATACGTAAAATATATATATAGTAGGTATTACAGGCAATCAAAATATATTAACAACTATCACTGTCATCACTTTCAGATTCTACCAGATTCGCTGTTTTTATGCTCTGAAATCTTTCTTTTGTAACTAAATACTCTTTCAGATCATTTATATCACTTTTCCTTAAAAGTATTTTCTGACTATGCATCGAAATTGATGGCTCTGACTGCAGAATAAGATAATTTATTAGGTCTCCCATGGAGGCAATCCTACTTATTTTTCTCGTATGTTTCAATCTTGCATTTCTTATAATTTTATGACTTGTCTCTATTGCTTCTTCTGATAACATTCCAATGGGAATAGTGGAATATTTACTAAAATCTATACCATGAACTAGAATTTTATTCACATTTGCAGGCATATAATACCAAGGATATAATTTGATATATAAAAGTGCTGTATCTTTAAAAAGCTTTTCAAAATTTGATGTATGTATATAATGACCACTTGAAAGTGTTCTTAAAATAATAGAAAAATTGTTTATTAAGCTTACATCTACATTAGTAATCTGAGCTGAAAGTTCGACATTGGAAAAGAAGCGCCTTGCAGTATTGCCATCATTCGTTGTGCCATACCCCGTCTTAACCTTATCAACTATAAGACCCATTTCAGACTTAAATTTTGCTTGAATACTTCTCTTTTGCTCAGCAACCTGATCTTTATCTTCTTCTCCTACAACTCTCCATTTCTTTATAGGCTGTTTGTAAGAAATATGCAAAATGCATTCAAAACATTTGATCCATGCATGTAATGTCGACAATCCGTACTGATAGCACTGCTCATTCACAGGCCTTTCGAAAATCGATAAGCTGTTCATTTCAGATGGCTTAGCTCCACATAAAGCACAACTTGAACTATTTACTACTGTTACCACTTAAAAACTGCACCATCTATCATTGTCAACTGCATTTTATAGTGAACGTTAAGATTTTTGTTTTTTGAAATGTAATTATATGTAAATAGACCTTCAATTTCTGTATTTATGATCCCTTACTGATTGTATTACACTTGCATTCTGTATGCATTTGTATGTCTATCATTTTCCCAAACTATTTGGTCATCTGCCCAATCCAACAAGCGTAAAGGAACGAAGGAAGTTACAAACATAAATTCATCACTAGCTTCCTCATCTTGAAATTTTTGTTTGTATACACTATGCCCACTACTGCCATCAAATCCCCACTTGCATTCCAGGACTATATAATTGTTGGTATCAATATCATTAACATCTAAAATGCTTCTTACGGTTTTATCCAAAATCTTCTGTAAGGGTACCTCTGCAGAAGATTCTGTTAATTGAATGTCATCAGGCAAAACCTTTTTTTAGCCTCTGCAATCATATAGTATGATGGAAAGCAATCTTTGTGAATAGAATTTACTACTTTCCTCATCATATTGTACTGCCTCATAGATAAATCCATATCAATGTATAATGCTAGAGCACTTTCAACAGAAATTTTTTCATTAGTATTTGAACATGTTAACCTTTCTGCGGCTTTTTAAGAGCTTCAGATGAAGTAGAAGCGACAAGTTCCTCCACTCGCCTCCTTTTTGTTCGCATTGAACCCTCTTCATTCGGTCGGCCTTTACGACTTGTACTTGCTTCCTAATATAGTATAAAATAATTAAGTTTTCTTGCAATACCAAAACTTTATACGGATACTTACATTACAAATGATTTCACAAAATAGTTCGCTATCTAGCCAGTCACTCAACTCAGTTTCAAATCTGTCTCTAATGCGATGATATTTACACCAATTCTTAGAGAATTTTAATACAGTAAGCTTTATTTTCTGTTGTTCACTTTCTAATAATACTCGTTTAAAATGCTTTTCGACAAAATCTTTAACATGATGCATAACATCGCATGGTCTGTTTTGCTTTTATAGCCACAATTGAAAAATAGTGCGAATCCGCAATGAGGTTGACACTGAAAAACAATCAAAAAAGAAATTCGTGCAAAATCGAGCAGCTGAATTTTAAATATATTAAAATACATACATGTAGCTACAAAATACCAAAAAATTGGAAAAGTGTTATCTCTACTTTCTTTTTGAAATTCTCTATGAAAGTTCGCTGTTGCTGAAAATCTTGACAATGTCTCACTACTATCTTTTTCTAACGGGATCTGACATATGATCAATATTTGTAAACAAAAACAGTGTTGTAATTATAACTAGAAGCATCACTTACCACACTGTTAAAAATTTTGGTAGCCGTTACATTCAAATACTTAAATTTTTAGTATTATAAATGAACATGAAATTTGGGATTTTCCCATAAATTTCGTATGCTGTACACAAACCTTCACTTTGAACCACTATAACTTTAAAATTTGTAAACATTTTAATAAGATATTTTAGATATCATCTAACCAGAGTGTTAAAAAAAATATAATAATACAAAAACGTTCAAATTCTAACATTGACTTTAACCATTTTTGGCCAGCCTCGTGACACAGTGCGTCAGTCGGCTAAACCGACTTATATATACCCTCACTCTCAGAGAACATATTTTGGAAGGACTTGAATTTTGCTTAGCGCCGGAGTATTTTTGTGGGTGGTACTAGAAGTTTGTGCCAATTAGACCTAGCTACCACATTTGTTAATAATTGTAAAAACATTATCAAATATGAAGTCACATTGGATTTCAGGCACTGGTAAAGGAGTTATAAAGCATTTACGTAGGATAGAGACAATTGTGTGGGAGGTACAAGAAGAGGCGTGGTTAAAGCGTATATATTTTTTATGTTTAAAGTAACTATAAAAACATTATCAAATCACAAATCTTGACTACCCGTATGGATGTTATATCGGTTTTATTGTAACCAAAGTTTATGCCACTTTGTATGGGAGGTACCAGTAGGGGTGTGACATATTCTATGTGAATGTAACCTATATGAAAGCTTTGCCAAATATCAATTTTCACAGTATTCCCGTGATCCGTATAGAAGTTATAACAGCTTTAATTTTACGTAGTTTAGGGTGATTTGTGTGGGAGGTACTGGAAGCGGCGACGGGCCAAAACTCACCATATTTAGTAAACTTAAAGTGATTATAAAACATTATCAAATTCCAAAATAGAGCTGATTCCAAAGATCCTTGTGGAAGTTACATTAGTTTTAATTTAACATAAGAATATGGGTCATTTGTGTGGGAGGTACCAGAAGGGGTGTGTCAATTTCGCCCATCTTCGAACTTAAACTAAGTTTGGGAAAAATATTACCATGTGCAAAGTTTGAATTAATTCCTTAGTTCGTTTCGAGAATTATTGTGTACACCAGCCAGCCAGACGGACATACATGGCTCAAACAATTTAAAATGTCGTTAAACGGATTTGGTCCAAACATACTTAGGGTATTAAGTCTCCGAATAATATATACGCTCCTACTCTGTAGAGTGAGGGTATAAAAATATAATAGGTATTGAAGATACCGATTCACAGCAATTAATTTGTTTAAGATACATGTACAGTTATATTTTTTTTGGTCGTATCTACATAATCTGTTGGTCGAAACGTGTTATTTTGGGAAACGTTTGAAAACATTTCATATTTGTTAAAAATGAACATTAAACTTAAATTGGTTGCAAGCTAAATGTGTTTTCTTTTCTTCTAGGTAAGATACCAAAACTTTTTGTGAACTTTTTGGTAAGTAAAAGCCTTTCTCAAGAAATATCAGAAGTCCTTGTCGAAAAATATAAAAAAATCAACTGAAATGGTGGATTTTACTTACCTACATTCGAATGTCTTTTTTGTGGTATCATTTAATCCCCTTTACCCCTAAATTTATAAATTTGGAAAATTTTATTAATTTTGTACGCATATTATTTAAACTGCAGCAATTTGGTCGGTATCAAATTTATCCTATTTTCCTCCTTTAAATTTCCCCGATTAAAGGGGTGTATACTAGAGATGGGCGCGACTCACGTGAATCAACGTGATCGTGAGCAAAATTTATTTTAGTCACGTGAGCGTGCGTGAACGTGAGGAACGAAAAAATGTTCGTGCGTGAATGTGCGTAAGTCTAACTTCTGCGTGAATCACGTGATTTTTTCGTGATTCGCACATATTTATTAATTCTTTTATTTTAATTTTATTTCGTTTGAAATGTGAAATTTTCCATTCAAAATAAAACTCATATACATATTTATTTATAAAACAAAGTGCTTCAATGCAGGTATAATTTATTTTTTTCTATTATTTGAGCAAGCATTCCCCGCATCAACACTGGGCACTGAATTAATATGGGAAACCCCCAATAGTGTTAGTTCAATTAAAACAAGTAAAAAAGGCGTTAAGTTCGGCCGGCCGAACTTTATATAACCTCCACCATGTATTGCATTCCACAGAGGCTGTCGATTTAGGTAGAAGTGCAGTAATATTATATTTTTTTATATAGCCAAACCAAACCAAATACAAATATGATATTTATATTTTCAAAAAAGCTCAAATACCATAAATATTGGTAGAAAGTGGGTGCTACAGTTGGGTGTATTTCCTTTCTATTTTAATTTCAAAAGTACAACTTTTGAAAATCCATGATCTCATGTACATAGTGCAAAATAACCTAGCTTCATGATTCAATCAAATTTTGCCATAAAAGTAAAAAGTACGAATTTGGAAAACATCTTTTTATTTTGCTTGTCTATGCAGTGAAAAGAATGTATACACCGAATTCCAAGATTCCAGCTGCGGCAATAAGATTGGTACCATTTTTATCCCTTTTTTCTATTTTACACCCTTAAGAGTACGACGATATTTTAGAATATTTTCTTTACGTGTCTACACACATCGAATTTCATCATTCTAGCCGTAGCCGTTTAGTTGGTACCATTTTTATCCCTTTGTTCCAATTGTATCCCTTGAAAGAACTAATTTGGATAAAATATTTATCTTGTTATAGGGCGAATGCGCATACCTAACATCAAGTAAGTACAAGCAGAGATATTGAAACCACTAAGGAGAGGCTAAAGTCGGGCGGGGCCGACTCTATGATACACTCCACTTTCAATCCGAATACAATTCAATTCGGTGAAAAAGTGAAAACGGGAAGGTTTTTTGTATCCTGTAAATGTATGTGTTTGACAAAAAATTTTATATCGGAAAGGACATTTGTATGAGAATATATTGAAACCTGGAACGAAATAGGTGAAATATAAAATGTATCGTTTGGCCAAAATCGGTTAAACTTATGGGAGCAACATTTGAATTTGGGCTATATTTAAATCTGAACCGATCTTACCCAATTTCAGCATAGTTTTGTTTAGTTAGATTATAAGATGTTGTGCGAAATTTAAAGACAATCGAGCACAATATGCGGCTTTTAAAGCGGCAAAAGTCAAATCGGGAGCGACATTTATATGGGGGCTATATCTAAATCTGAACCGATCTTACCCAATTTCTGCATAGGTGTTTCTAGTAAGATTATAAGATGTTGTGCAAATTTAAAGAAAATCGAGTACAATATGTGGTTTCTACAGCTGAAAATGTCAAATCGGGAACGACATTTGTATGGGGGCTATATCTAAATCTGAACCGATTTGACCTATTTTCACCATAGATGTTCTTAGTTTAAATATAAGATGCTTTGCCAAATCTGAAGACAATCTGATACAATATGTGGTTTCTAGAGCGGAAAAAGTCAAATCGGGAGCGAAATTTGTATGGGAGCTATATATAAATCTGAACCGATCTGACCGATATTCACCATGGGTGTTTCTAGTGGAAATATAAGATGTTTTACCAAATCTGAAGACAATCTGATACATTATGTGGTTTCTAGAGCGGAAAAAGTCAAATCGGGAGCGAAATTTGTATGGGAGCTATATATAAATCTGAACCGATCTGTTCGATATTCACCATGGGTGTTTCTAGTGGAAATATAAGATGTTTTACCAAATCTGAAGACAATCTGATACATTATGTGGTCTCTAGAGCGGAAAAAGTCAAATCGGGAGAGAAATTTGTATGGGAGCTATATATAAATCTGAACCGATCTAACACATTTTTACCACAGGTGTTTCTAGTTACAATATAAGATGTTTTGCCAATTTTAAAGAAAATCTGTTGTAATATGTGGTATCTAGAGTGAAAAGAGTCAAATCGGCAGTGAAATTCGTATGGGGGCTATATCTAAATCTGAACCGATTTTCTTCAAATTAAATAGCGTTCGTCCTTATCCCGAAAAACATCGTTGTGCAAAGTTTCATTTGGTTATGTCTACAATTGCGACCTGTATCGTGATTACAAGAATAGGTGGACGGACAGACAGACAGACGGACATTGCTAAATCGATTCAAAAAGTGATTCTAAGTCGATTGGTATCATTAACAATGGGTCTATCTCCCTTCCTTTTGGGTGTTACAAACAAATGCACAAAGACATAATACTCTCGTGGAGTGTATAAAAATATGCTTAAATACTCTAAAATATTAGGGGTTATTATGGGTATTTTTAGTTCTTGCGAGGGAAACACTTTTACGTTTGGGTCGATTTCGCCCACTTTCAATCCCAACCGATCTACGACTATAAGACGCATTTATGCAAAATTTGGACGTCCTACCTCCTTTTGTTTAGATGCTAGCGTGCTTTCAATAGGCAGACGGACATGGCTAGATCGTCTTAGAATTTTATCACGATCAAGAATATAAATATATACTTTATAGGGTCTCAGGTCGATATTTCAAGGTGTTACAAACGGAATGACAAAGTTAGTATACCCTCATCCTGGTGGTGGAGGGTATAAAAACACATGATATCGGGGTATATGCTTTGTTTTCTACTTGAATTTTATGTCACTATATTTCACACTGTCACTTTGTATACTACTTTAAAAATATGAATTTAAGACAAACATCGCAAACATAGAGTGTTTTAAATAATATAATATTCGGATTTGCGAGGCGTTAGTCATTTCGATTTGTTTGCATGATTATCGTGAATCACGTGATTCACGCGTTATCGTGAGCAAAATTTATCTTACTCACTTGAGCGTGCGTGATTCAATTTTTTTCCTTCGTGAGCGTGTGTGAACGTGAGCCAATAAAGATTCACGCGCACATCTCTAGTGTATACACCGTACTTCACGTTACTGACAGTCGTCGTTTGATTGGTACCGTTTTTATCCCTTTTTGTCCTATTTCAACCCCGTCTCCAAAGTATGGTAAAAGATGTACGTTTGCGCTTATCGGATTGAGCCTACCCAATATCAAATAAATACAAGACAAAAATGTGCTTAAATATTCGAAATATTATGGGTTAAGGCGTGTACCTCCTGTGCTTGGTAGAGGAACAACTTTCGCTCTGAATCGATTTCCCCATTTTCAATCTCAGCCGACCTACGACTATTAGACGCATTCATGGAAAATTTGTAACTCCTAGCTCTTTTCGTTTAGATGCAGACATAAAAGTAGAATCTTATGATGACTAATAATATATCGTGTGTGTGATACAAAAAGATCTGAAGTTGTAAAGGGTGATTTTTTAAGAGCTTGATAACTTTTTAAAAAAAAAAAAAACGCATAAAATTTGCAAAATCTCATCGGTTCTTTATTTGAAACGTTAGATTGGTCCATGACATTTACTTTTTGAAGATAATTTCATTTAAATGTTGACCGCGGCTGCGTCTTAGGTGGTCCATTCGGAAAGTCCAATTTTGGGCAACTTTTTCGAGCATTTCGGCCGGAATAGCCCGAATTTCTTCGGAAATGTTGTCTTCCAAAGCTGGAATAGTTGCTGGCTTATTTCTGTAGACTTTAGACTTGACGTAGCCCCACAAAAAATAGTCTAAAGGCGTCAAATCGCATGATCTTGGTGGCCAACTTACCGGTCCATTTCTTGAGATGAATTGTTCTCCGAAGTTTTCCCTCAAAATGGCCATAGAATCGCGAGCTGTGTGGCATGTAGCGCCATCTTGTTGAAACCACATGTCAACCAAGTTCAGTTCTTCCATTTTGGGCAAAAAAAAGTTGGATATCATCTCACGGTAGCGCTCACCATTCACAGTTACGTTACGATTCGCATCATCTTTGAAGAAGTACGGTCCAATGATGCCACCAGCCCATAAACCGCACCAAACTGTGACTTTTTCTGGATGCATTGGTAGCTCTTGCAATGCTTCTGGCTGATATTCACTCCAAAATCGACAATTCTGCCTATTTACGTACCCATTGAGCCAAAAATGAGCTTCGTCGCTGAACACAATTTCTTTCTTTCTGAACTTTCTTAACAGAGCACGCATTTTGATAATAAAATTCAATGATTTGCAAGCGTTGCTCGTTAGTAAGTCTATTCATGATGAAATGTCAAAGCATACTGAGCATCTTTCTCTTTGACACCATGTCTGAAATCCCACGTGATCTGTCATATACTAATGCATGAAAATCCTAACCTCAAAAAAATCACTCTTTAAAAGGGCTTAATGATGCAAAAGTGTCCCAAAAGTCATAGTCTATGTCCGGTAAAAAATGTCCATGTCTATTTAAGATAGTTTTGTAGATATTCTATCAATTTAATTTTTTTTCTACCATAGGACATTAGGATGCCATTCTTAATTGACAATTAATTGGTTTCAGAATCAGAGTAGGCTATAGATCTGCCTTAGTTTTTAACATGGTGTCTAAATGATTTCCAGTAATGGGTGTGAAATTTAAAAAAAATCGTCATTTGGACGTTTTAAAAAAATTGTGTTACTTTTCTTATCGAAATTCTGGCACTACAATTTCATTAAAAATCGGTCAATTCTAAATGGGCAAACGACTTGAATTGTCGAATATTTAAATATTAAACGTGGATAATCGTAAATTGTCCTGCGTCTCATAAGAATGTAATATTGGAAGGTAGTGTTTGTAGCAACAGCCTGTTGTTTATGAACAATCTTAGATTTCGAAAATAGTGTTATAGCGACTTGTGTCTATTTTAATACGGAATTTGGAGAAATAGCTAATCCCCCGTTATTGCATTGTCTTTAAAGACTGTAAATATTTTGCGATAATTTGAAATATTTAACTTGAAGATAGACATACATATGCACACACATACATGTATTAACATATCAAATGCAATAAAACAACGACAACGACAAAAAGGTTATTCTTCATTACATCGACTACAAAACACATAAGAGTAACACAACTCATTTCATGTTTAAAACAGACTAATGTTAGCGTATGTATGTTTAAATTTGTGTTGGGAAAAAGGATAACTCATTTTCAGCTTGAACTATAATGTGATACTAACAAACACACTCATATATATGACATATATATGTATATTAGGCTGGTTCACGACAAATAAAATTTCTGCGGTCACCTCCAGAAATGAACATTGGGTTGTTTAATGATGATCTGCAAAATGTGTTTTTTTATAAGTTGAGGTAAAACTGATAACTGTCTTAGTTATAGAAATATCTAATTTAATTTAGAAAAACCTTTTTTTATTACTTTTAGTTCATTTGAATAAAAATGTAAAAGTTTTCGATTATTTTTAAGTTACCGAAACCAAAAATATTAAAAAACAAGTAAAAACGAGGCTGTCGATTTTCGTAGAAGTGCAGTAATATTACAGGAAATTATATTTTTTAAATATAGCTAAACCAAAACAAATACAAATATTGAAAATAATTATTTTATAAATATAATATAATATTTTTATTATTTCAAACCACGCTTATAAGGCAAGGCTACAATTACGTTTACAAAAAATACTTCAAATCAATTCAAAAAATAAATATTCTTATATTTATATTTCAAAAAGCTTAAATAAATATTGGTGGAACAGTTGGTTGTTTTTCCATTCTATTTTAATTCCAAAAGTACAAATTTTGAAAATCCACTATCTCACGTACATACTGCAAAATAACCTAACTTCATGATTCAACCAATGTTTGTCGCAAAAGTAAAAAGTACGAATTTGGAAAAATCTTTTTATTTTGCGTGTCTATGTCTAGTCAGAGGAATGTATACACCGAATTACATGATTCTAGCTGCGGCCATTTAGTTGGTACCATTTTTATCCCCTTATGCCTATTTTACTCCCTTAAGAGTTCGACTTTCTAAAATCTCTTTATTTTACGTATCTACGAAGTTCGAGGGATGTACACACCGAATTTAATCATTCTAGCTGTAGTCGCTTAGTTGGTACTATTTTTATCCCTCTGTACCCATTGTATCCCTTGACAGTACGAATTTGGAAAAAAGCCTTTTATTTTTTGTGTCTACACAGTAAGCGTAATGTATACTCCGAATTTCATGACTCTAGTTGCGGTCATTTGGTTGGTACTATTTTGATCCCCTTTTCCCACTTTAACCCCAAAAAGTACGAACTTCATGACTCAAGTTGCGGTCATTTGGTTGGTATTATTTTGTTCCCCTTTTTCCATTTTAACCCCAAAATAGTACGAATTGCAAAAAAACGATTATTTTAATTGTCTATGCACTCAGAGGAATGTATACACCGAATTTCATTATTCTAGGTGCAGCCGTTTGGTTGGTACCATTTTTATCCTTCTACTCCCATTTTATCCCTTAAAGGTACGAATTTAGAAAAAATACTTTTATATTATGTATATACTCAATTAGAAGAATGTACGGGTTTCTAGCTGTTGTAGTTTAATATGTACCATTTTTATCCATTTTTGCCCCATTTCACCCCCTACGAATAAAAATCACTTTATGGTGCAAGTTTTTGTTATAAGGGGAATACGCATACCCAATATCAAGTAAGTACAAATAGATATATTGAAAAAATATGATTAAATACTCTAAAATATTAGGGGTTATTATGGGTATTTTTTATTTCTTGTGAGGGAAAAATTTTTCCATTGGGCCGATTTCGCCCAGTTTCAATCCCAACCGATCTACGACTGTACGACGCATTTATGAGAAATTTGGACGTCAAAGCTCCTTTCGTTTAGATGCTAGAGTGTTAGCAGTCGGACAGACGGATGAACATGGCTAGATCGTCTGAGAATTTTATGACGATCATGAATGATAAAGTTAGTATACCCTCATCCTGGAGGTGGAGGGTATAACAAGTAAGGTAAGGCTAAAGTCGGGAGGGCAGATATTCCGAGTAAAGTAAATATAATATGATCAGGGAAAATTGATCAAGATCCAATCACAAATACGGGTATTCCTAGTTGAAATATATCATGATCTGCAAAATATATTTTCTTAGTTGAAATATAATAAAATCTGCAAAATTTAAAAAACTTCCGATGTAAAATGTGGGTCATAGAGGGGTAGTATTAAAAATGGGGCCCATTCAAAATAGGTATTCCTAGTTGAAATATAACATGAGCTGCAAAATTGTATTGAGATACAATACACGATGTGGGTTCTAGAGCTATAATAGTGTAGAAATTGGGTGTCAATTTGTATGGAGGTTATACCAAAATATGGAACCTTCATAGTATGTATTATTAGTTGTAATATAATATAATCTAAAAAAATATGTGTCCTAGAGGGGTAATTATAAAAATGGGGGCCATGTGTAAGGGCGCTACATTAAAAAGTGTGCCCTTATAGATAAATTAAAAAGTAGGTATTCTTTATTGAAATATAACATGATCTGCAAAATTTTATCAAAAAGATATGGGTTCTAGAGCGATAATAGTGTAAAGTGGGGGCCCATTTGTATGGGGGCTATATGAAAATATTGACCCATATATCTGGCTTTCAAAATAGTTGTTTCTAGACTAAATGTAACATTGTGTGGGAAATTTGTTCAAGATCCGATGTAAAATGTGCATTTTAGAGCACAAATATTGTAAAGAGGTACATTTGTATGGGGGCTATATTAAAACATGGACCCATGTGGTCAACATTCCCGCTAGCTGTTTCGAAATGAACACGATCCTGAAATTTTTCATGATCCCATGTAAATTGTGTATTCTAGAGCAGAAATATTGTAAATTATAGGCATATTTATATGGAGACTATATCTAAATCTGAACCGATTTTCTCCAAATTCAACACCAATCGTCCTTGGCCAAAAAAAGTAACTTCTGCCAAATTTCATGACAATCGAACAACAAGTGCGAACAAGTTTAGATTGGAACAGACAGACATCTTTAAATCGATTCAGCTGGTGATTCTAAACTGATCCGTATACTTAAAGGTGGGTCTAGCTCGATTATTTCTTGGTGTTACAAACTTAAAATACCCTAGTCCACGATGTGGTGTAGGGTATAAAAAATTACACTGGAAAACATGATTTTTAGGGGTAGGGGTAGTGTTTAGCTCACAGACGGTTTGATCTAGGAACGAAATATTTTGTAAATCATCATTAAACAATCCAAACTTTATTATCGTGGGGTTACTGGAAATATTTTTTTATATGTATAGACAGAGACCCAGCCCAATGTACATAAGCGAGAGAGCAACACAAACAAACGTAGCTACAACATTAACAAAACATCATCATCATCGTCATAATAAGGCTGTCAACTTGTGATGACATTGTCAACTGACTTGTCAAAAATTCACATCAAATGCAGATACTCACTCATAAACACACACACATACGCACGCACCCATACGCAGTCACACAAACATACATCCATGCATACATGTGTACATCCCTACATACACAATTCTCTGCTATACGAATGAACAATATTTTTATTGTGCGTGTTTTGTTGGCTTTTTTTGTTCTGTTTCCTTTTTCCGTTGTCTGTTTGTAGCGAAAAAAAAAGAAACTGTCATCAAAGGTCGCTGTGGTTGGTTGTGTTGGGTGATGAGCTTGTGAAGCTTGCTGTGATGAGCTTTTGAAAGATTAAATAGAGGTTATAGTTTGTTAAACACGTCGACAACCAGCCAGACAGAAGAGAGATCATGCGACAGAAAGGAAAAGCTGGTGAAAAGTCTAGATCAAAACATATACTCCCAAAATTTTAGTGAAAACATCGAATTTTTAATAAAAAATTAAAAAATAATTATCCACAATAATGTCTAATATTGATTTTATGGGACTTTATGACACAATACAATTGATAAAATGTAGCATGGTGAGAGGTCACACCTCTTGGGTGCATGAAAAAATACAATGCAGACTATACACTCCAATATATAGGGTGGGCCATTTACATTTTTAACTACTGACTACTTTGACTTTGAAAGGTAGAATAACATTCATTTTTAATTTTTATTTTCAGGTTTATGTTTGACATTTGCAAATTGGACGCTATGCGACCGAACAAAATTGGGAAATATTAAAAACTTACTACCAAAGTAGTATTTAACGAAAATTGTAAGAAATTTACGTGGAAAATTTTCATCTCGGCGGCTATGTCAATAAGCAAAATTGCCGCATATGGGGTTCAGAGAACCCACACGTGACTATTGAGCAGAGTTACAAGTCGACCCAGAATTATCGGCGGCGCTACTCAAAATGGGTCGGCGGCTTTCGGCTCGTTCTGTTATTCGATCACCCCTATTTATTTGACAATTTTGGGAAAAGAAAGGAACAATTTCTATTGGTTTTTAATACTTTTTCTTTTTTGGCAAGTAATTCAATATTCCTTAATATTAGCCAATATTAGCAAATGTTCCCATTATTTCAATTTATTAACCCATACAATTATTTTTTGGGAGTGGGAATCCATTCCAAAGCCCACCCTATATATAGGACCTGGAGTTAATGCAAAACATACCAGGCCACTGAACCACCAGGAACAGAACGATTTGAATAAATCATTGAATTTATATATTTGTAGCTTTCAGCATTTGCAAACCTTCTACGAATTCATATCAACTTCGCTACGACAGACATGAGCTTTGATATTGTTTCTTGCCTTCCACATTGTGCTTGATTCTCATTTTCACAAAACAACCTTCGATCCCACCACATCTACTGCTTTTCATCATCGCTCTTAATAATTGTACATAAGTTTTCCTAATTAAGTGATTACTAATAATAATTTTCTCCATTAGCAACTTTCATTCAATATTCTTTTTCCCTCTTCGATTCGTCCATATGCTCAGAAATAAACGCTAAAATCGTACATTAATCAATAACCACCTCTTTGGATGTCCGAATGAAATAATTGTGAAAATGAAGGGAAGTCTAACATAAATTTGCCTCTCGCTGCTGGGGAAGGATATCTAAGTAAACGTGTCCGGTATTAATGTAAGACTCTTTTTACATACTGCACTATTTCGTGGAAGTTAGTTTCAGGCCACACTTAGAAAAAAGTAAACCCTACTCATTGTGTTAAAATGAAATAAAATTTAGGAAGATGGAACTTCGCACAACGCTAAAGCAATATTTTCTTATATCAAGTTCAAAATTTTCTTTGAAAGTAGTACATACTTTGAACTTGATTCTAGAATTACCTCAAACCAAGTAAAAATTTAGTCAAACTGAGGAAAATTCCAGTAAGATTTTCCTCAAACCAAGTACATATTATACTAAATCTAAGTAAAATTTTGCTGAATTTTTCATAAAACTAAGTAAATGTGTAAATTTGTACTTAAACAGGGGACAATTTTGTTGATTTTTTCCTCAAACCAAGTAAATTTATACTTAAACTGAGGAAAAATTTACTTGATACAAGGAAAAAGTGAACTTAAAATAAATTCAAGCAAATGATTTTTGATTCAGAGTTTTGACTAAGTCTCAATGTTATTTTTTATTACCCACTGAGAACATTGTCCTACTTGCCCTGCTTATGCTTGAATCCGGGATACGACCATTGGGCAACCAACCTAATGTGCCCGCATGTATGTATGTATATCTGGTCAAACACAAGTGTAACGTTCCAGACGAAACCAAAGCTACAAAAAACTTTTGAGAAATGACTAACAATCGATCACAAATATTAAATACATTTATTAATACATATTAAGTATAAGTTTAGTTGAAAACGCCTTTGCCATTACGCCAAACGGGGCGTAACGGGGGGAGGATGATTGTCGTCGTCAGCCACCACCAGCACAACCGAAGGCATCAGCAGCAGAGCTACAGCATCAAACAATGCAAACTACCACTTACGTACTCTCGCAAAAGGAGAAAAAATAATGGTAACACTTCAGATACAAATAGCAAACAAAACTATAATCATTTATATCCAATGCATTCGTGTACGTTAGGGTGGGATGCGATTTCACTCGGATGAAAAGCGGGACTCATGAGGCACAGTTGCATATAGTATCCTACTAGACAGAAGCAAAAATGGGAACTGGTCATTATGTTTTATATTTCGTTAACTACAAATATAGGTGTTTGGGTAGAGCGGATTAGTGTACGTTTAAGTACAACTCTTAGTTTATGAAAACTTTGAATATTGTAAAAGCAAAATACTTTACTTTTGACATTAGTAAAATCCAATGGTAAATTGGGTGAACATTTATATGAGGGTCTACATGAAAATATGAAAAGTTATGCCGTCTACAACGTCAGATATAAAACAGTCGGATAATATTAATAATATCAATTGATAGAGAACTTATCGTCATGTCAATATAATAATAACCTGGGTGTTTTGTGATAATCATGTTTTAGTTGTTTGTCAAATTAGGTGTTTGATAAAAATTGTGATAAATATTAAAATTTTAGTGTCAATTTTTCTACCATTTGATAATGACGTCCCTGTTCTGTTAACTCACAATGTTATTATTTTCTACGCAACCTTTAAGGACCTTTTGGAAAGAGAAATTATACGCTATTTCTTCCAATGGCCTTTCAACCTAAATTGTGGAAGTAGAATTTGACCAAATTTTGACCAGGCATAGAATCAATGATGTAGATTCTAAATATGCAACAACAAATAAGACAACAACTATTGTTATATTCAGTGCCTGCGAAACCTGGCGTCTCTCACTTTTCATGTATAGCTGAGTTGGTCCGTAAACGATCTTGCGACCTTCTGACTGTACGGCAAATGCACTTCTACTCAGCGATTGAAAACCATTGTAATAATTCCAATCAGAGCTGTGGAATCGAGGCAAAATTACTCGACTCCAACTGCAGCATTTTATAATATTTCGACTCCGACTCCGACTCCTACTTCGGAGTCGACTCAGGATGTTTAATCAATAATATTTAGTGGTGTATTTTTTCAATAATTATAAAAATGTCTATTTTTAAAGAAACACCATTTTATTTTATAAAACAAACAATAAAAGGTATCCACCAACATAAATACATTTTTATGTAATATTGTTATTGTAAAGTATTCTTTTAATTCATTATACAAAGTATTATGGAAACAAAACCAAAAGGTATTCTATAACTATTAACGTATGTTTTGTTTGATTAGTGATCGATTGATAGATTTTCTATAAGTTTTGAATGTAATACATTCGAATTTCAGCTATTCGATCAAGTAATTTACTTCTACGAAGGTAATTTTGGTAATAGTACTTACATTTTATGAAAATTACGTATGAGTCATTCCATGTCAAGCGGTACGGTTTTTGACCTCTATAGCTGCGATTGTTTTGATTTCTTCTCATAAAAATATTGTATTTGGAAAATATTTTTCACGAGTTATGACCAATTTAACAGTGACAAAATACTACTTTTTTCAAAAGGTGTCTTCATTCAATCGCCTGTAACTCCTGAAATACTTTACCGATTTGTTTCACCGGGTTTTCAAATTTTAAAACCGGTTTCCCGAAGAGGGCCAGTTTTTGACATCCCTAGTAATGCATTCGAATTTCTGCTATTCGATCAAGTAATTTATTTATACGAAGGACATCTCTATTTTGGTAATGAAAAGGAAGAGAACCACACTCACACAGTTGTATATATACTTACATTTTATGAAAATTACAAAAGTTGTGGATGTTGTTTTATGTGTTCTCCCAAAATATTTCGCTTTTATCATTTTCCGTTCGTGAGCTGGACGCGTTCAAAATAACCTCTACAAATCAGGTTTCTCTTGAATAAAATTCACGGTGAGAATGGTACTTAGAAAAAAACTGCTAGAAATTAAAATCTGGTCCGAGCCTTATCATACCATATCAGAAACTAGCTTTTTAACCCATAATAGAGGGTTGAATTTTAACATTTTTGTTGCATTTTTTTAAAAACCGCAATAGCTTCCATATTTTTAGTTCGATTTGTGTTTTTTGGATCGTTGAAGAGGTATTGATCACCAATTCCAATTTTTAGAACTTTTTTCTCACTGTTGGTTATCAGTGGGTTAAATGTGATGTAAAAACAGAAATATGAGGTTAGTTGCATCGTAAACACATTCTAGTCTTACAAAAAAAAAAATATTTTTGAAAGAAAAAAAAATTTTGTTCTTTAAATGGATAAATTGGGAGGAAAACTTCACATAAGATGTTACAATAAAACCGTGCGACATGGTTTCCCTCCAAGAACGAGATTATATAGAAGTGAAACTATAGGTCACTAATAGGAAAACTCATACTCATTTTTTTATTTCGTGGTCGTTTGTCCTTTTTTACAGGACTTTTAATTTCCAAATGATTTAAATGTTTCAATAAATTAATTTCGTGCTTTGGCGTGAAATACAATGGCGATATGGGTATCAAATGAAAGAGAAGAACATGTGCTAAATATACTTATCAAATATACTTATCAAAAAATATCATGCATCTATCTATGTTAATTTAACATTAACAACCATTTCAATTTTTCACCTTTATAAAGTTTATGTAGATCATTCATATTTTAATTTTTAAGGCGGAAATTTTGAAATAGTTCAATTTCTTTCCAAAAATTTGCTTTATATAAGACTAGAATGTGTTTACGATGCAAATAACACCATATTTCAGTTTTTCTTGACATTTAATCCACTGAGTTTTAACAGCATGAACAAATTGCGATCCTCAATGGGTTAGAAAATTCTACAAGTTGCAATTGGTTATCAATAACTCTCCAATGAGCCCCTAATAACATAAATCGAACAAAAAAGTGGAAGTATTTGCGGTTTTTATAAAAAAAATGCATCAAAAGTTGCACTAAAATTGTATAAATCTGTTCTTTATACTGGGTCATATTGCAGGTTTTTAATATGGTTTGATAAGGATCTGGTCGGATTTTAATTTCTAGCGGTTTTTTCTCAACTCAATTCTCAATTCTTTTCAAGAAAAACCTGATTTATGGAGGTTATTTTGAACGCGTTCAGCTCACGAACGGACAATGATAAAAGCGAAATCTCTTGGGAGGACACATAAAACAAACTAATATTTAATTTTAGTCGGGAACATCAACAAAATTTTTTCCTTCCTCACAAAAGAAGCCACTCTACACCCGAAAACCTCACCGCAAGCGTTTTTGAAGAGCGTTATGTTTTACCTTTCTCATTGTCATTTGCTGTATTCTGATGGGTTTTCAACACGATACAGCTTTTTCCCAATGAACTTCGCTGGGCGGACATGCTGCATTATAAAAAATTCTAATTGTGATCACAGAATATGTCTCAGGCTAATATTTCAAGATTTGAAAGCCTTTATTTATTCATTTTTTCTGGAAATATATTATAGTTTTACCCGGAGTCGGAGTCAACCATTTTTTTCGACTCTGACTCCGACTCCAGCAAATTTCTCCGACTCCGACTCTACAGCCCTGCTTCCACTCAGCAATTGTAAAGTATGACTTTGAAGTTGCAAAGGTGAATAATTATACTACACGTGTGTAATGGAACATCGGGTCAATTTACTATTTGTTGGATTACTTGGCCATTCTTAAACTACAATTGTATAACTAGTGTGATTCCTGGGCGTTGAAATAATTATCTAAAATGAGACAATTGCTATTTGCCTAACTTGCGGGATTATTCCTATCGAAACTTCCACTCCACCCTAATGCACATATGCTGTCCTGATACATGCATACATACATACGTATTGGTTGTTGGAATTGGGTGTACATGGATGCAGGGAAGTTTGCACGCGCTAGTGTGTGTATGTGTGTGTGGCTGAGCGTGTTTATATCTAAAAAGTGAAAAACTTCACAAGTCACATATGTTTGAGACGCAGATAAATATGCGAAACGTGCATGATTCGAGCATAAAATCTAATCAATTCCAATTAGGACTTTTCTCTGATGTATTCGTATAAATTATTATTTATCACTTGCTTATTTATTATTTCTTGCCACACACATACACTCAGGCACAGGCAACCATGCTACCTCAATGTCTTCATCTTCGCCAGCTTGGTTGCTTGGCTGGTTCATCTTCATCGTCAGCAGTTGCCAGTGCGCACTTTTTCATCCCACAGTTGGGCCAAAATAGTTTAAGCTGCAGTTGGGTACGAGGGTCTCAATATTGGTAGCATTCATTACTACCGGTCACTGGAGCGATTGACGATGGCCACGACCATAGCCATGGCTATGGCGATGTTGATGTTTATGATGATGTGCATGCGGATGTGTTGGGAACAATGTTAATTCTTCAAAATTTATATACATTATTAGTTATTACTCTTTCGCTCCTTCGTTCTCGGCAGATTTATCACACACACCCTCACACGAGTGATGTTTATGAATAATGGGTGTTATGCATAACACAAAATTTGTATTTGTTGTAATTAGTCAGACTTGACCACAGATGCTAATAAAGGGAAGACCATTTGCAGTTGGCCTAAATATTACGTAGCAAAGTATTTTGAGTGATTGTCGAAGAGGGATGAAATGTTCGCAATTAATTCACATAAACGTTTTTCATCGGCACGAGCAAATAGATGAGAGACTACTTTTTTTGTACAATTAAGTTCGTTGCAGAAAATATATTACTACTGATACAGCATTGCCTTGTGTAGAGGCTAATTTGTTAACTACATCTAAGCTCAGAAAAATATTTCTATGGTGTTATTTTTTATGAGTTGTACGTACTCTGAAGCAAAATCATTTATTTAAATTATTTGGTAATATTTTCTTTATGTTCAAATACATTGAACTTATTCCAAGTAAACTAAGATTCATTCCAAATTTCGTTTGCGGGTTTTCCTCACATATAGTAAAATTTCAGCAAAAGTTTCATTTAGTAGAACTGTACTTGGGTTGAAGAACTAAATTCCTCAATTTGAGTATATTTTGCTGGGTTTGAGGAAAAATTTAAAGCATGTTCTACTTATAACAAGTATATTAGGATATATTGTTTTAAAACTTATGAATTTAACTTTCCTCAGTTTAGTAAATTTTTGCTGAATTTTATAGTTTGAAGACTTGAATTTGTTATTGAAACTGTCACTACATCTATTCGTCCGTCCATTAGTCCATTTGCTTGTCCACTGGAAATTAACCACGCTTATATATTAATTTAGCAAATACAAACATATATGTATTAGAGTGGCTTCAAAATAAAAGTAGTTGATGTTCCCGACTAAAATAAAAGATTGGTTTGTTTTATGTGTTCTCCCAAAATATTTCACTTTTATCATTGTCCTTTCGTGA